>JARQOC010000001.1:374895668-375438332 GCA_033576535.1 Allobates femoralis | reverse complement strand
TTATTATCCTTATATTGTGCTAAGATAGCACCCAGCCCCAGGGGACTGGTGTCCACAATTAATTCGGTTCGAAGTGCCGGATCAAAATAAGCCATGGTATGTGGTTGAGCAAAGTTCATTTTTAATTGTTTCAAAAGAGGTCTGACAGTCTTGGACCATTGAAAAACACAATTTTGCTTTGTAAGTTCTCTTGATAGACTGCTGATAGTTGAAAAATTTGGAATATATCTAGCACAGTAGCTTGCCATTGCAAGAAAAGAGCGTACTTCACTGGCAGTTTGTGGAATTGAGGCTGTTTTGATGGATTCTACTTTCTTAGGATCTGGTTGTACTCTTTTCGCCGAGAAGGTGTGACCATAGAACTCTAATGAACTTCTATCAAATTTGCATTTTTCTTTGTTTAAAGTGAGTCCAGCAGAGAGCAGGCATTCGAAGATGTTGTATAGCGCACGATTATGTTCAGCTTCAGTTTTACCAAACACCAGTATGTCATCACTGTATTTAAAGGCATTTGGAACGTGTTGAATGACGCTCCTTATCGCATCCTGAAAAATTTCCGCTGCTGAGCAGACTCCAAAAGTCAATCTTTTATATCTTCTGAGGCCCACATGTGTGGAAAATGTTATTAAGTATCTGGATTCTGGACTCAGTTCTAATTGGTGATAGCCTTTATTGAGGTTGAGCTTTGAAAAGACGTCGCTCCATTTAATAAATGAATGTCATCAATCGTGGGTGATATATGTCTTTCTCTCTGGAAAGCGGTGTTGGGTAGGCGCATGTCAACACACAGTCTCACCTGCTCAGGAGTCTTTGGTTTTGGAACTACCACAAGTGGAGATACCCACGGAGTGGTACCAGTAACAGTTTCAATGACGTCCTCATCCATGAGGAATTGAAGTTCTTTTTCTACCTTCTTTCTCAGGTGAAAAGGAATGTGTCTATGTGGTTGGGCTACCGAATGAACACTGTTGTCCACATGAAGATGTACTTGAGTTTCCTTTAATTTCCCCAAACCACTAAATAAGGAGGGAAAACTGTTTACCATGGCCTGTACATCCATATCTGCCGGGTCAGTTATGGTATGAATAATCTGGATGAAACCTAGCTTCAATGCAGTGTGATAGCTGAGAAGACAGCCTCCCGATCTTTGTAATGTGTGAAAAGTGGTTTTCTGCCTGTTTTCTTTATAGCTGATTTCCGTGTCAAATTGTCCTCTTGTAGCTAGAGGGTGTTGTAGATCCATATGGAAAGATTTTAGTATTCACTTGCTTGTAAAACTGGCTTATTTTTCAATTGTTTATATGCAGTGCTGTCTATAATATTCACTGAAGCACCCGTATCTATTGTAAAGGTGATATTGGTGTTGCAGATTGGGATGTGATGCAGGGAGACTGTACTGAGCCAGTGGCAGAGGTGGTGAACACATAGTTTTCCACCCCAGATATTTCTTCTGTGTCCTGATTTACCATTTTTATACTTGCGGGCTTTGTTAGAGACAGAGAACACTTATACTGTGCTGACCTGCAGACAGCTGCAAAATTATTCCCTTTTCCACATTTACTGCATGTCTGTCCTATAGCTGGACATTTGTTCAGGTGGTGAGGAAAATCCTGTCCACATCTATAGCATTTCCTCTGTTTCAGTGTTTGCTTGTCTTGTGCATTCTTATGCTTGAGATTATGCACATGTAAATTATCCCCACTCTCCACTGAAGTAGCCTGATGATCTGCTGTTTCTATAGCACGGGCCATTTTGAGTAAATCATGTAGAGAGAGATCCTGCTGCAGAGCTTTGCACCTTATGTTATTGGATGAGCAGGTGACAATTACTTGAGTTAGATTTCATCATCTACATCGGTGAATGCACATCCATGTGCCAGCTCTCTCAGCCGGGTGACATAGGTGTCTATGGATTCTTCCGGAAGCTGCTTAGCAATTCTGAACTTGTATCTTTCATATCTGATATTTTGTTTGGGGTTGAAGTAGTCAGTAAGATATTTGGTGCAATTGCTGTATGTGTCTGTCTCAGCTGCAGGTAACATGCTGTATACATCATAAACTCCTGAGCCCGCACAATGTAGGAGCACGACTTTCTTTCTTTTTCTCCTCTTTTATATCCATAGCCTCTAGAAAGTTCTCAAATCTGTTTAGCCATTTTCTCCAGTTATGGGAGAGATTAATAGCATCAGTCATATCAAACTGTGGGAAGTTGTGTAAGTATTCAGCCATGATGGATTCGAGTCTCTCAGTAATGCTGGTTTGTAAAGCAGTAAACAGGGATAAGTACTCACAGCAGCCGGTGGTTATATCCCATTCGTCGCCAGTTGTCATGTCCACACGATATGAGGAATTAACAAGGGTAAACTTTAACTGTACTTTATTCTTCCATCTTTCTCCATCATACAGCATAACAGTCTTTCATCAGCATGCTCCAAACTGAAACTAAAAAATTCCCACCTCCTTCTTATCATTTGGGGATCCATGGCTATCTGTTGTAAAACTGATATCCACGGATCCGATTTGGTCCCATGTATCCCTATAGGCAAGGATTGGTCCTTAATGCCATCCGTTGTGTGCAGGGATCCGATTGTGTCCGTTTTTTTTCACGTCCCCAAAATTGGTGACTGCTCCGATTTTGGGCACAGCGAACACAATCAGACACAATCTGACAGATCGGATCCGTCGCTGCCCAATTCAAATAACACGGGGGTCTATGGAGCTCGGATCCAAGAAAAAGCAGGATCGCTTCCCGGATCCGGTGTTAGTGTACTGAGCATACTCATACACTAAAACTGCTCTGCTCAGTGTAATTTCACTTTAGCAGTGTATCTACATACACTGCTAAAGTGAAATGAAATAAAGCAATGTGTTAAAAATAAAAAAATAAATGCTCACCCGTCCGCCGGCTGTCCGTCACCCGATATGAAGACATCCGAATGCTTCCAGGACCTTAAAATATGATTGGCCTGTAGCGATCAGGTGGTATGTCACGTGACATATTACCTTATCGCTACTGGCCAATCACATCTTTAAGGTCCCTGGCAGCATTCGGACATCTTCATCTCGGGTCATGGACAGCTGGCGGAGAGGTGAGCATTTATTTTTTTTATTTTTATTACATTTCTTTCTCTTTTATTTTGCTTTCACAGTGTATGTAGATACACTGGGAAAGCAAAACTTCAGCCCCGACATGTCACACGAGGGAGGAACACAGAATTCTTCCTTCCCCATGTGACATAACAGCACCGACACCATTCATGCTCCTCCAGTTCTTTCTGTGTCCGGATCCCTCAAAATCACAGATCCTGACACAGAAATGGCATCCGGAGTTCACATCCGGGCCTGTCTGTTCCTGTCCGTGTGGTCCTGCAAAAAACAGGATCCCCACGGACAGGAAAAAATTGTGATGGGAAGGAGCCTTAGGCTGGGTTCACACTTGCGTTTGGAGTGCAGCGCACTGAACGCAGCCAAACGCTTGCACACATGCGTTCCTATGTTTAACATGGGAATGCATGTGCCTGCGTTTGGCTACATTCGGTTGCGTTTGCGTTCGGGTGCGTATAATTTGTGCGCCCTCCGAGCGCACTCTGGATGCAGCATGTTGCATTTTTTGTGTGTTCGCAGGCGCTTGTTTTATCAGCAAGCGCCCGGAAGAGTGCAAACCATACATTGAAGTCAATGGATCCGCAGTGTCCTCTGCATGACAGCGCAGGAGAACACTTGCCGATCACATCGATATCTCTCCCGGCAGCCACCGGGAGATCAGCTAGAGCCGCCGCTGCTCTCCCGCCGGTGTCAGCGTGGGAGATTTGAAGATACAGCTGGTCTGTCAGCTGTTTCTTATCTCCTGCAATGATATCACCTATTCGGTGTCGGCGTGGGAGATTTAAACAGCTGTCAGATCATCTGTTTCTTCAAATCTCCCGCGCTGACACAGGCGGGAGATCAGCTATGGTCGGGAGGGGCAGATCTCTGCCGCTGATCTCCTCCTCCCGCTGCCCCCGAGATAGCTGATTGGCTGGCCGGGCTGATAGTAATGTGAACGCATGCGGAGATTCTCCGCTGCGTTCACATCAGTATGGGCTGCGTTTGCACTGCATATGCCATAAGCATGCAGACACATAGCAAATGTGAACCCAGCCTTAGTGACCCTTGCTACATCCTCAATTTGCATGACCTTCCTGCTTGTCAGGGCCGCTTCACACGTCGCAATATCGTTCCGATATTGCATACGATTTCACGGGAGCCCGCACGTTTTTGGCACTTGTCCAAAATCGCATAGGAGCTGTCACACAGGGAGATATCAGCAGGCAACGCAACTACGATGTTGTACGTCCCTTTCCCATGCTGAGTTTGAGCAACCCAGGAAACGAGCATTTAACATTGGAGTGAACAGGGGAAGTTGCGCTCCAAATCGTAGTTGCGCTGTCACACAGCATGCTCATGCCACATCGCATATATAATATCATACGGTTGAAGGGCTTGCACAATCTTCTTGCAATATCGTAGGTAGGTTGTTTTCGCATCACATTGCCCATTTACACGACACAACACATACAAGATATCAACTGCAACGGCCGTACCATGTGACTTTTTATCGATTTTGTGTTCCGAATTGTGACGTGTAAAGCGGCCCTCATTCTTGATGCTGCAATTTCAATGTTGAATAGTGTATATCAACTGTTTGAAAACCTTATGTATGAAAGTTTTAAATGAAAAGGAAATTTTGATCAAATTCCTAATAAATATACATATCACAGCAAAAGGAGATGCATAAATATAAACTGAGATCCATAAATATAGGCTAATTAACTTTTATTGGTACTTGTGATTCCTAGTTGAATAACTAATGCTGGCAAATAGGTGCAAGGAATATTCCTTAATTATTTATAACATTTACTGTTGCTAATTGCATAATCTTTTTAACGTTTTTATGAAATCTTATGTCTTAATTAAAATTATATTCAGAACTTTTCTTTAAAAATAAGGGTAAAAACATTAACAACAAAAGCATAAAGCCAAATAGAAAATAATCACGTACTGCATGTGCAAGCTGTAGTGTTGAAATGTAATTAAACTGTACAGAAAGACATTTCAAAAAAATATGCAACTAAAACTATTATAATCATTTACATATTATTTATATGTTTCCAAGTTTGCATAATACCAAGGTTATTTGCTTTTAGTTAGTAGTAACCAAATTATGCTTCTGTTCTAATTTTGGAAAAATAGATATATAAGTAATAAGGTAAAACAGCTCTGTTATGTATATGAAAGTAAATTCTTTAAAGCTTACCTGTCTATTCACACCAAACCTGCAGAAAAACTTGGCCTTGCTGTTATCATCCATCATAACACGTTAATCACTTAGTGACAGAGATAATTTTGACCCTAAAGAGAACTTGACAGCACGCTTTTGTAATGAAATGTAAATACATGGCTGTAATGGACCTGTAATACAGATTGCATTGGTACCTTTGGATAAGAAAATCACATTGTTATTCTTCTTTAATCAGCATTTGAAGTTTTCTGCTAATTAAATTTCACAGGGGCTCGACTGTACCATTGGACCTCCTTTCCCTGTCTGTGAATTGGCCTCTCCTGTTTATTTTCTTTTAATGGCAGGTGCCTGCTGAGATTTCAGAGGAGTTCGGTCGTTCACAGAGAGAAGGCAGACAGAGAGGCTGGGGAATCACAGACAGGGAGGAAAAGACCCAGTGAACAGTCCAGTGCCTGTATACTATCAAAATCTTAGGGCCGCTTTACACACACCAACTTCTGTGTCCAACTTCTGAACAGATCTCTGGTTGCAGTGAAACCATGGACACATTGTTCCCATTTTGTGGCTGTGTACAAATGGAGCAATTGTGTCCATGATTTCACTGCAACCAGAGATCTGTTCAGAAGTTGGACACAGAAGTTGGTACGTGTAAAGCGGCCCTTAATAGTGGAAAACTTCTAATGGTGAACATAGAAGAACAACAAAGTGGATTTGTTCAGCAAAGGAATCAATTTAATCTGTATTACAGCTAGAGATAAGCGGACACTTTAGTGGGGTGTTGCCAAATTGTTCAACAAACATTTCACCGCAACCCCCGAACCACAGTGAAATCAATGGCAGGCAACATGAAACCCATAGAAAACACCTTCAAAGGTTTCCAAAAACTGTCAAACTGGTCATATTAGTGCCAGACACCAGGTGAAGGGACAACAATCTACCAAGAGTACAAATAGTGTCATAGTGTAGCATGGGTGCATGTCTGTGCCATCCTGCACACTCTTCAAAATCAGTTAAAAATAGGAGTAGGTTCACATTCACTTATGTTTCAGAGGTGGTTGAAACTCAGTTTGAATTGATACATGGATAAGTCAAGGGGAATAGTGGCAGCTGTTCTCTACATTAAGTAAAAAGAAGAGGACGAGTAAAAGGAGGACGAGTGACATGTGTAGACATGTCACTCAGAGACCCTGCAAGTCATGTAACACACAGCAAGGAGACCCTAACAAGAGTCCCCACTTTTCCAAAAATTTGTGCAGACCAGTGGTATCCATCTTATACATTTTGTATTGAGTCACAATAGCAGCAAGGACAGGAGGTTAGACCAGCATTTCAAGTTTGATTGTCTAGGAAAGTGTCTTTCAACTCAGTCCTCAGGACCCACCAGCAGGTCATATTTTCAGGATTTCTTTAGTATTGCATAGGTGATAGAATTATCCCTGCAAAAGGGATTAACTATCACCTGTGCAATACTAAGGAAATCCTGAAAACATGACCTGTTGGTGGGTCCTGAGGACTGGAGTTGAGAAACACTGGTCTAGGAAGAGGTGCAGCAGTCTCAGGAGTAGGTATTGTGCTCACAGAGCCCATCTCAAGTCATGCATACACAGAAGGAGACCCCAACAAGAGTCTCCCTTTGAAAAAAAATTAGGCACAGCCACCACTAAAGTGGAACAATTGCCCCAGAGTTGAAAAATTGTAATGGGGAGATTAATGCAGCACACTGAAAAGTACACCAGCGCTTAATCTCCCCAGTCTGACACTGGGGTGGAAAAGTCCTTGGAGACTATGACTTGTCCATCTTGATAAACATTAGTTGATCTACACTGTCAGTGGACACCGTATGCGCTTATCCATCAAGACACCACCAGCACCACTGAAGAACGTTCTGAGAGAACGCTGGCTGCTGGGCACAACAAAATCTCCAAGGCATGAGTGGTGAGCTCAAGCCACTTTTCTAGTTTTAAAGCCCAAAATGCACAAAGGTCCAGTTCCACAGTCATGGCATCGATATTGAGCTGTAGATACTCCTGCACCATCCTCTCTAGGTGGTCATTATGTGTCAGACTTGGTCTCTCTTCTGGTGTTGCAAAGGATGGTCTAAAAAAAGGTAAAACGACTCCTAGAAATTGCTTGTATCAGATACATGCTGCTAGTAACGTTTCCGTGATAATGACTCGATGTTCCCCGGGCTGGAAGTGTAAAACTGCAATGTGCACTATGTTCGCCACTTGTGTTTTGGGGCAAAGCAGTACTAACATTCACTAAAAGCTTCTTTCGATACTCCTGCATTGCTGCGTTCCTTTCCAGGGAGGGAAACATTTGGCCAAATGTACTCTTGTACCGGGATCTAACAGTGCATCTGTAACTCGATCTGTTTGTCTCTTGTTTTCCCAGCAATACTGTGCATGTCTGTGCTCTTAAGGCCCTGTCTCACATAACGACCGCTCCAGCGATCCCGACAGCGATAACGACCTGCCGGGCATCGCTGGAGCGTCTTTACCTGGACGCTAGCGAGCTGTCAAACAGGCAGATCTCCCCAGCGATCAAGGGCATGGGAGCCACCTCCCACACCGCTGAAGGCGTTGTCAGCGTCCTCCCTGCTTTAGCGCTGCCTATAAGCAGGGAGGACGCTGGTAACTATGATAAACAGCGGTTATCCAGGCAGCCGTGCTGCCTAGATACCCACTGTTTATCATAGTTACCAGCGTCCTCCCTGCTTTACAGGCAGCCCTAAGCAGGAGGATACTGGTAACCATGGTAAACACCGGGTATCTAGGCAGCACGCGCTGCCACAGACCCCGGTAGCTGACCTTCCCTAGTCCTGGTAGGCCAGTGGGTCCACATATAGTACCACCTTGACGCACGACCCACGTCGCCGTGGCCTGGCGGCATGGGAGCATAAGCAAGCCCTACGTACCATGGCAACCCAGTAGTCAGCATTTCTTTAAATCCTAACAATCCGGGGATCATGTTACTGATAATGCAGCAAGAAGGCACTAATGTGTCTTGTAAATCTATGAGGTCAAAGTCCTTGTGTTGGTGGCAGCAGGGTAATATTCCCGCTTGCTTCTTCCACCCTCTCCCTCCAACTTTGCACAACAGAAATGTGTTCAATATCTCCCTCATCTGCTGAGTCCTCCATGTCCATCACCTCTTACTCCATTCTGCATACTTCTCATTCTCTACTTCTTCCTCATAAACAGCCACCTGACTCCACAGGTCAAAGTGTGCTCCTGCATGTGGATGAAAGAAATAGTCATATTGATAATGGTATTGTCAGCTAAAAACATCTTAGTAGCAATTTTAAAAGTGTGCAGAAGGGTGCAGAGGTCTTTGATCTGTGACCACTCCAGCAGCGTGATTTGCCCCACTTCAGGATCGCGTTGGCCCAGGCTATAGGTCATGACATTACTGCACCAGGGTTTGTTGCTGTTGTCACACTAGCTGCAACATGTGCAGAGTGGAATTCCATCATGTCGGCACATTGCATATCAGGACAGTTAACTAGCAAGACTTCTGTAGCAATGCAAGTCGTTGAGCAGCGTGGTGCGAAACTGTGAAGTGAGCACATGTAATGGCGACTTTTTATTACCCTGTTATCCACCCCCACGCAGTGTCAAAAGCCAAGAATGACCACAGACAAGGGTCTCAGGAATAACAGTTGCATTTATATCACAGCAATGTTGAAATTCAACATAGAGAAAATACTGTACAGTTTCACGTTGGTAGGCCATGCCAAATACAGTTTAGGTTGAATTCTGACATGAAATTGGGGCTCTTGAACTGTCAGAGCATGGTATTTGTATGCTATTATAGGCAAGTTCAGAATCTTTTGTGGCTTAAACCAGAAGATTAGATATAGCCAGAGGGTGTATGGTCCCGGGAATCCTGTGGTAATTTCAGAGCTAGTCACGGCACGTGCAAAAATATACTTAAGCAAATAAAGCATGGTTGCAGTGAAGACGGGAGACCCTCAAATTTGTCAACATGTGGGCAATAGGTTCTTTTTTACATTCAATACACCCTACTGCTGAAAAAGCATGCTAAATCTGGACAGCGAGGATCCAGGGTTAAAAGTCTTTAGTCATCTTGGTTGTATAAGACAGAGAAAGATCCAAGGCCTTAGGGCCTGGCAGGAAATCTTGTGTTGAAGGAAAGGATGAACTTCCAGGCCTTGGGCCTGGAAGTGATGAGGAGCGTCCACACATGAGCTCTGCTTTGTGTGGCATCTTGTCCAGAACTCGGGAAATTCCAACTCTGTCTGTCTAGACAAGAGACTGGAAGTAGCTCCACCTATTAAGCCTTGTGACTGGGTCATTGGCCAACAGGACAACACTCAATTTATATGTCAGATTCTTACAATGTAAATTTCTATAGACTATATATTTTCACCAGCAGATGGTGCTGGACCACCACAATTGAGAAATGTCTGAGAAAAGCATGAAAAATGCATGAGATGTACATTAAACAGAAATGGATTTAACTGTATATCTAGCACTCACTAATAATCGTAGAGAGGTAGCTAGGGTAGCTACCTGTAGTTTACAGGGCTACTCATGGTCCAGGGGCACTTAAAAGGACAGAAAAAATCTGGACCTGGTCACTACACACACACCAACCATGCCCGCTGCAGCAGTGCAGCTAGGCTTGTCCTGGCTTAAGGCCACCCAGGTTCACTGCTTTGTTACACTTGGCCTTCCCTGGCTGCAGGTTCAGTGGAGACAGACATTGATCAAACTTGGTCTCCAAAGCTGACCACAACTCCTCAGCTGTATGACTCACATTTTCCCTGGCATTTCATGGCAAACATAGCCTAAAAGCATTGAGCGCTGCTGGCAGCAAAGTAAGGAGGTTTGCTGATTCAGTTTCATCCTCCTCCACCTCCTCTGCTGAGTTTATCAACTGCATGCCTGTAGGTTGACATTAAATGGAATCTAGACTCACATCATCACCCTCTTTGTTCTGACACTCCTCACCCTCAGTGCCACCCTCTTCCTGTCCTGAGAAAAATGTCAAGTAGGCATTCGACTCCGGTATCTGAGTCTCATCATCATCATCATTATCTCCACCACCAGAATTAAAGTCTGGTAACGAAGATCTAGATTATGCTCGGACCTTACTTCCTCCGGGCCCGCATCCGACTCACATATTTTGGGCATCATTGCAGATCATTTCCTCTTCTTGACTCAGTGAAGCTTTGGAGCAGACCCCTGATTCCCAAGCAAGAGTATGAGTGAACAGCTCTGCAGACTCAGCCATCTGTGTTGTAGGGCGGCTGAAACTTGTGACATGTGAGAAATCAAGTGTGATTAGGGTGGCACCTCTGAGTACTAGACTGTGTGTGATGTTGAAGTTTAGGTGGAGAAGAGGCCACTTGATATCCATTGTAGCACCTGCTTTTCTGGGTCCAATCTGCAAGTCATAGCGATGTTCTGCTGCCTAAAAAGGAATGATAGCAGGTTGTCCACTAAAAGAAGTTGACATTTTTCTTTGGCTATAAGCCAGTGTTTGTTGAGCAGAGCTTTCTGTTCCTGTAAGCCCTTACCCCGCAGACACCAAGGCTCCCTTTTAAAAGAATGAAGCCTTCCTCAGGAGAGTTTCCAGCCACTGTACCTGCATGTGCCCCAACATCGGCCTGTTTTGGGCCATCGCCAGCTCCCTCCTGTCATTAGGGAACATAACTCTGCCATTCTTTAATTCGACTTTTGCTCACAAGTACTGCTTTCCTGGTTGCCATCTCATTTCATCGGAGTCGCCAATCGTCCTCTGCTGTTTCTCAGCAATGGGCATGCCTTCTTCTTCCAATATTCCCTAACTTCATACATTCTGGATACTGGGCGGTGGCCAGCCGCCTCTGTGCATCTGAACGGATCTGCTAATTGAAAGCAAGGGTGAGCATTCCCATACCTCATTCCTCCAAACTGCCTCTGGCGGTGGGCACCGTTGGCATAGATCAACCATTCCCCTCTGAACGTCATATTCTTTTGGGAGCCTTACAACTCTGCTCACGCAATGAGTAGGGCTTCTTTTTCATGCTGTGCCACTGTTCGCCATTTCAATATCCATGTGTAATTCCTTCTTCTCTTCCAACTGCGGAACAGTCAATGTCTTCGCTTCAGCTTTAGCCCCCTCCACTTCATGCTGATTTTTTTAAGCATGGTCTGATCTTGTTGATAATGCCAGTTCTGAGGTTTGCCCAGGCAGTAGTCGAGGTCGAAGGCACAGTATGTCCCATTCTACCCCACAGGGGAAATATTGCTTTTAGTGTTGGGAACCTGGGTGGGTATGTGGACTTGTGTGGTGCAGGTCGTGCATTTCAGGAGGCTGCATGTCACCATTGCCGTTGGTGACCCAGGTCCCTCTCTCACTGAAGACAGACACATAGGCAAACTGTTTTTTCTAAAATGTTCTTTTAGCTCAACCCATGCAACTTTACATGTGAAATAACATACATGTATCATAGGTAAGTTTTTAGCTTTAGGTACACAGCAGCAAAGTCACTATCAAACTAACAAAGTTGCTATCACATGGTCAGGTTCTACTTTGGATGGCCACATATCACCCACTTACTGCAGCCTTTAGGTATTTGGCACCTGCACATCCAAACTAATCAGTCAAACCCCCCTTCCCCCGCATTGTGGGCTAGTCTCACACTTAACTAATTCTGACTCTTCTGTTGCATTAATGCTGGGCAGATATTCCTTACTAAACATTCTATCCATACATACTCCTATCCTACTTAATAGTTCTTTATCTTATATAACATTTCTATGCATTTTATCCTACAGTACTATGCAAATACATTTTATAACACAATTCATATTATAACATGTAAGTGAGATTGGTATGTTCAGTGGTAGGTGCACATGATTACCATCCTCTTACATAGCAATCATACTTGATACTGTATAACTTGAGATGTTTGAACCTTTTGTCTCCAGTTTTTCTTTTGCATATTAGTAATATGCTCTTTACTTGTGATTTCCATAAATCCAAGAGTTTTCCTTCTTGGTGTCGCAATTTCAATGTTAAAAAGTATATATATATAGGTGACAGATAAATATACAAAATCCCATCTTCATATGCTTGTTATCGAACATTGACTGTCAGTAAACATAAGGATCATTAAAATATAGTCATAAAATAATGATAGGAAGAACTGTTTCATGTGTAAATTAATGTATTGTGATATTTAACATGGGTACCTGACATCACGACCAGACATATGAAGGTTTGACAAGCAAAAAAAAGTCTCAAATCTTATTAACAATTTCGTTACTTTCTAAGTGGGGGGCTACATTCGTATTTTGTTACTGGGTGCAAAGTTTAGAATATTGGTTCTGGTCTGTTAGAATTCCAGATGTGTCAGTAGCTTGTCCATGCTCAGCATTGATTTCTGCATACCACAGCTGGTCCATGTAAATGTGCCATATTGCAAGCCATCTGTTCAGAGAGTGCACAGTGGTTCATCTCTTTCTGACGGTGGACCATTTTATAGAACGCTATAAATATTGAAATTCAGAGGCATGAAGCAGCAGATTTTTAATGTTACTTAGAGAGTCATTTAAGCCACAACCTTTGGCAGGGCCCACACTGTTAGAGTCTTAGTGAAATGTGCACCATTTGGTTCAGCCTCATGAACAACTTTTCCAGAGATTTCATGGCTCTCCAACCCCAGGTAAAATGAAGTACAGACCCTGAGGGATCATATTTAGTGTGAATGTCACCCTGCATACAATGTGCATCAGGGATATGGACTTTCCAGCCCAGAGCTGTGTTAACCATATGTTAATGTTTTTATATTCAGAATAGATTGGATTAGGGACCAATAAAATTTCATAACTACAAATAATGGTCTTTCTGTTATAAAAAATGTAAGTTATTCCTTTGAATTATTTTTTCAAAAGCCTGTGCATTTTCCCAATTGAAAAGACAATAGTGCCATGTGTTGCCAAATGCAATAGCATCTTATTTATATTTTATAAGATTATGTCGGCTCATTTTGTGCTTAGCCGTAAACATCCCCATTAATAGCGCCCCACACTTGCTGTTCTACTGACTTCTCTAACATAGAACGGAAAATGGACACTTTTACGTAATGAAAACGTGATCATTCCTTCAATGCATCTATTTTATTTAGGTAAATTCTGAAAAGTGTGTTCATGCGTTTCTCATAAATATTAAATATTTCACAGGGCTTGAAATTCGCAGTCTAACGTATGCAGACAGCAGATGGGAGCTGCAGATTTACATATAGAGATGTTTATGTTGTACCAATTGGATCTGAAAGTGCCATTTTTATTTTAATTAGAAAGTTGCTGTACTAATGGACAGGATGGGGGGTGTACAGGTTTGCAGTTTTTTTCTCAATTACTAAAACAAACAAACTCATTAATATGGCAGGAAGGAAGGCGAGAATTGAACTTGGCAGATTATCCTCATCCAGATTTCGGGAGGGTAAACTTTGGCTAGGAATAGACTTAAGGATAGCGTTTTCTGATAAGATACTACTGTATAATAGCCCAATAGATTTGCAGTCGGCTGATTCGTGTGAGGTGGCAGGTTAATCAATGCGACAAACCGAAATCATTTGTACCAGATTATCTTTCTTTCCAAACTCTGACAGATGCTATGTCCAGCTGGTAAAAAAAGTTTATAGGCGAGCTGGATCTGGGGTCTTCACACACTCTACAATGTTGGCTACCAATGCTTGTTTTAATGAGTCACGAATTGCCTGTTTATCTTCTGCTCCCTGCTGTTTCTGCATTTTCTCTTCCAGAACAATCCCAGAAACACATGCTGCTACAGACGCTGGAGCAATGTGTACAGGAATTTGAGCCAAATCATTACAAAGAACTTTTTTTTTCCTTTGTGATATTAAAAAGGCAGAGAATTACATATTGCCTAACAAATCGTTAAGTCAGATGTTTCCTGTGACATGATCAATATGGCTTAGCGGAGAAAGTTGGAGATGCCTGAAACCTTAACAACTCTATGAAATTACACTGTAATTGTAGGGTTTGTTGTGCATGTTCTGGCTCTGATAGTTCTGTTCTAAACACTTTGGTTAATGATTTTACATTATGACAACACATGCCATCTACAGAGCAAGTCATCATGTTTTCGCATGGACCACATAACGGACAGATGGGCTGCCGGCAGAAGAAACACATACTATACAACTTTCATCGAAATGAGCTTTTCAGCTCAATCCTTCCTTTACAATCACACCAACAGAATTTTCTATTTGTAATGCAGGTATTTACTCTAAGGCTATTTTATGCAATGCTTGAGTGTGCAGAGGTTTATATTGTATATTATATAGATGATTGGGAATCTACCTGCTTCACTCCAACTTTATTCTTTCAACTGTAATGCTATGGGTTTATCCTCTACATACAGGTGATCTCATTGAATTAGAATATCATCAAAAAGTTCATTTATTTCAGTAATTCAATACATAAAGTGAAATGCATATATTATATACAGTCATTACAAACAGTGATCTATTTCAAGTGTTTGTTTATGTTAATATTGATGATTATAGCTTACAGCCAATGAAAACCCAAAGGTTATTATCTTAGAAAATAAAAGTAGGGAGGGTGAAGGGTTAAAAAGACATATTGCTTTATTAGTCAACGCATTTCAGGGCATACTGAAATGCTCTGAAACATGGCAATATGATATTGATTTGTCCTGAGGAAGGGGACAGTGAGCCCTGAAACGCATTGACTAATAAATCAATATTATATTCACCCATTGCCTCGTGGAACATGGCAGCACAGTTTTTAACTCTTCATCCTCCCTACTCTACATGCTCCACGCTGGGGACCGCAGCAGCGGTATTATGTTTTTATAGTGGATGTGACTCTCATAACCACACAAGGTGAAGCCTCTGATACCTAATTAAGTAATATTTTATCTCTCAGACCCTTCACCCTCCCTACTTTAATTTTCTAAGATAATGACCTTTGGGTTTTCATTGGCTGTAAGCCATAATCATCAACATTAACATAAACAAACACTTGAAATAGATCTCTGTAATGACTCTATATAATATATGCATTTCCCTTTATGTATTGAATTACTGAAATAAATTTACTTTTTGATGATATTCTAAATTATTGAGATGCACCTGTATACTTAAAGGATTGCTGTATATTTTACACAGCTGTCAGCCAAGCATTCACCAGCCAAGTGCTTTTCCTCCTGACCCTGCCATATACAAACATGCTTTTTAGAGCATGCATGTGTTCTAATATATGGAGAGGGGATTAAGGTGTTGTCATATCTTTGGTGACAGATGTCCAGAAGGCAGTCAGTGACACACTCCACAAGGAGGATAAGCCACAAAAGGTCATTGGAAATCAAGGTCCCAGAGTCTGGAGTAGGGGTACCGTCAGACTTGGCGACGCTCCAGTGATCCCAACAACGATTCAACCCGGTAGGGATCGCTGGTGCATCGCTACGTGGTCGCTGGTGAGATATCAAACAGTCAGATCTCACCAGTGATGCAGCAATGATACGGCGGTCGTTGGGAACCTGTCACTCTCAAGCGTAGTTTTGAGATCATTGATCATTGTCCCTGTCAAACACAGCAATGCATGCTGCCCAGCGGGAGCGCAGCAACCAAAAAATGGTCCAGACCGGTTTGTCAGTGGAGAGACACACAATCCAAGTTGCTTGAGGTGTAGTGTGAAGTTTCCACAATCAGTGATGGTTTGGGGAGTCATGTCATCTGCTGGTGTAGGTCCACTGTGTTTTATCAAGACCAAAGTCAGTGCTGCCATCTACCAGGAAATTTTAGAGCATCTATAGGGTATTGTCAAGAGAAAGATGAGAGACACCAGACCCAACAATGCAGACTAGCTGAAGGCTGCAATCAAAGCAACCTGGGCTTCCATAACACCTCAGCATGCCACAGACTGATCGCCTCCATGCCAAACCACATTGATAAAGTAATTCATGCCAAAGGAGCCCCGACCAAGTATTGAGTGCATTTACTGTACATACTTCTCATTAGGCCAACATTTATGAGTTAAAAATGTTTTTATTAGTCGGTCTTATATAATATTCTAATTTTCAGAGATATTGAATTTTGGGTTTTCATTGTCTGTAAGCCATAATCATCATCATTTACAGAAATAAACACTTGAAATAGATCACTCTGTTTGTAATGACTCTATATAATATATGCGTTTCACTTTATGTGCGAACCTCCCACTCCTGGCGCCAAGACTTCTACCGAGCTGCACAAATTCTCTGGAATGTACTGCCCCAAGAAATTTTGGTGTATCCACAACTTACATAGTTTCAGACGATCCCTAAAAACACATCTTTTTAGGGCGGCCTGTCATGATCCCTAGTCAAACTCACTTAGGCTACCTTCATATTTGCGCACAGATCACATATGGCAGTGAATGGGTGCGCATAGTCATGTGCAGTCAAGCGCAGCACTGTGCACTCCCATTATAAACATGGGAGCTTGCGGTGCTGCGGTCACATTGCGGATCCCCTCCGCAGAACGCTGCGGAGGGGTCCGCAAATGTGAAGGTAGCCTTAGACATAGCCTATCTGCTCCACCAGTCTCACAAGCATCACAAATAGTGGTTGGTGGCCACTTACGCTGCTCCTATCTGTTCCCCATCTCCTCAAGTTGACTATACCATCATTGTAAATTAGCACCTGTACTTTGTGTCATCCCCACCTCATTGTTAGATTGTAAGCTCTTATGAGCAGGGCTGTCATTATTTTGCTCTAATTACTGTATTGTATTATGCTTTGTATTGTATTGAATTGTTTTTTGTATTGTATTGTATTTTCTGATAACTGTTTCTTATGATTGTTTGAATATGAACCTCTGAATTGTGAAGCGCTGCGGAATCTGTTGACGCTATATAAATAAAGATTATTATTATTATTATGTACTGAATTACTGAAATATATTAGCTTTTCTATGATATTCTAATTTATTGAGATGCACCTGAATGTATGTAACACATTACCTGTTTCTTAAAACAATTTTATAAGTGAATCTCTTACCTGATTCATGCTACCAAAGTCAGAGCCAGCATTAATTGCTTGACAGTATGATTGCAGCCAGGTATATCACTACTGTTATTATTATTATTTATTGTTATTATTATAGTGCCGTTTCTTCCATGGCACTTTACATGATTAAAATGGGTATACACAATAGGGACAAGTACAATGTTCATGAACAACACAAGGCACAGACAGGGACAGATGGAGAGTCACCCTGCCTGTGAGGGCTCACAGTCTACAAAGGATGGGTCTGGATAGAGTAGGTAAGGGTAGAGCTGGTCATGCAGTGGTATAGTGAACTGAGGGTTACGGCAGGTTGTAGGCTTGTCGGAAGAGGTTGGTCCTCATGTTCCTTACAATGGTTTTAAGGGTAGGTAGGAGTCTGATATGTTGAAAAGAGATTTCCAGAGTATTGGGAGTTGCACTGGAGAAATCTTGTATGTGGTGGTGGGAAGAGGAGATAATAGGGCAGGAGAGGATATCTTGTGAAGATCGGAGGTTATATGCAGGTAAGTACAGGGAGACAGGTTGTGTATGGCTTTGTATTACATGGTTAGGGTTTTGAACTGTAGTTTTTGGACAATGGGAAGCCAGTGAAGGGATTGGCAGAGAGGAGAGGTCGAGGAACAGCAAAAGGACAGATGGTTTAGTCGGGCAGCAGAGTTTAAGATTGTTGTGGTGCTAAAGTGTTAGAAGGGAGGCCACAGAGCAGGATGTTGCAGTAGTGCAGGTGGGAAATAATGAGGGCATGCACTGGAGTTTTAGCAGATTCTTGGTTAAGGAATGTACAGATCCAGGAAGTATTTTTAAGTTGGAGTTGGCAGGAGGTGGAGAGGGCTTGAATATGTAACTTGAAGGAGGGAGCAGAATCAAGCGTTACCCTGAGCATGTGAGATTTCAATGGATATGTTTGTTAGGAGGTTGAATCAGGAGGAGGAAGGATGATGAATTCTGTTTTGTCCATACTGAGTTTTAGAAATTGAGCAGGAAAAAGGATGAAATAGCAGACAGACAATGTGGGATTCTAGTTATAAAGGGGTGATATCGGGTACAGAGAGTTAGATCTGCATGTCATCAGCGTAGAGATGATACTGAAGGCTGTGGGACTCTATTAGCTGTTCAGGCAGAAAGTCTAGATGGAGAAAAGTAAGGATCCAAGAACTGAACCCTTGGGGACACCAACAGATGGGAGACAAGATGCGGAGGTGGTGTGAAAGTAGGAGAAAGTTCAGTCAGTTATGAAGTGTTCCAAGGTAGGGCTAAGTCTATGCCAAGAAATGAGAAAATCTTTAGATGGAGGAAAGTGTCAAAGGCAGAGGTCAGGTCCAAAAGGAGGAGGACAGAAAAGTGTAACTTGCTTTGGCAGTAAGTAAGTAATTTGTGACTTTAGTTAGGGGACTTTCAGTGCAATGATGTGGTCAGAAGCCAGATTGTAGCAGGTCAAAGAAGGTGGAGAGCATTCAGCGATTCCTAGAATTCTCCAGCTACTACAGTCAATTTATACCCCACTTTTCTGCCATGTGTTAAACCACCTTGATCTGTAAAGGTGCTAAACTGATGGATTGGACTCTTGAAGTCCTTTCTTGCTCTCAAGTGAGCCTTCTCCTCAGCCACAGCTCTTCACAAGCCGTAAATCAACAAACAGTCCTTACTAGAAGTGGATGTTTCTTCCTCCAGGGCTGGTCCTTATGCAGAAACTGCCCACCTGGAGAATGACGTCTTGAGGGTTCATCTCCAATGAATTTACTGCATGCAAATGCAACTATTTGATTGGTGACCGAGGGTTGCTAACCATCAAGTTGGCATTGGAGGAGTGGTGATATCTTCTTGAAGGCGCAGACCATCCTGTCATCATCTACACTTACCACAAAAATTTGCCTTTCCTCCAGTCTACTCAAAGAATAATTCCTTGGCAGGCCTGCTGGCTGCTGTTCTTCACCAGATTCAATTTCAAGCTCCATTTCTGTCCTGGTGAGAAGAATGTCAATACTGATGCCCTTTGTAGGCCTTTTCTATTTGCCGACCAGGTCGACAAGCCCAAGCACATCATTGAACCCTCCAGATTGTTCACTGTAGCACCAGTCTGCCTGGCACAGCTGCCCACGGGTAAGACTTAGGTGTCCAAGAGGGAGAAGCAAGTGGTACGGTAGGGTCATTTTACCAAACTTGCCAGCTATGCCAGGCAAAATTAGACTAATGCAGCTTATATTATGACACTATTGGAGCCAATCCTGTGCCAGGATATCTCAGACTTTGTCACTGCCTGCCCATCTTGTATGCGCAACAAAACACCCAAAATGCTTCCAACGGGTTGCCTTCTGTATTTGCCTATACTGGCTGGCTCCGTGGAAGAACATTGTCATGGATTTCATTATAGACTTACCAGTGTCAACTAGTTTATCTTTCATCTGGGTCAGGGTGGACCAGTTCTCCAAAATGAGCCACTTCGTTCTGCTGACAGGCCTCCCCTCCACACCCAAGCTGGCAGTACTCTTCTTTCAGCATATTCTTCTCCTTCACGACCTGCAGCACCATATTGTGTCCAACCGAGGAGTCCAGGTCATCTCTCGGTTCTAGTGGTCCCTCTACAAGCTGGTAGATGTTGCATTGGACTTCTCCTCAGCCTACCACCCACAATTCAATGGTTAAGTAGAGCAAGTAAAACAAGCATTTACCAATTATTTGTGACGCTTCGTGACTGGACACCACAGTGACTGGGTCTTGCTGCTGCCATGGGCGGAGTTCTCCTATGACAGCTGTGTTGGTGAGTGCTCAGCTAGCTCTCCTTTTTTATTGTCTATGGGCAGCATCCCAACTCTGGTTACTGTCTCCTCCGGTAATCCAGCGGCCAAGGCTCTCGCTAAAAACCAAAACCTTCTTTATGCAAGGATCGACTAATATGAAGGAGTGCATCGTATTAATTCTGGTCTAATTCATTGTAGTACACTTATAGGTGCACTTGATGCACAGGCAGACATTCTCTGAGTTGCTCTGTAGACTATAGCCAGGGACTAGATTAGTTCAGCTCTTACCTGTACTGCTTCAGGTGATTGACAGATATTTTGTATAGCAAGAGATTTGTCACTCACCTCTAGCAGTGCTAGGCAAAGGCGATGAAGGGTGGAACCTGGCTAGTCTCTAGCTGTAGTCCCTTGGTGCATTCCAGCAAAAGTCTAACCTCACTATCAGAGGCTTTAGTGAAGGTGAGGTAGCCACTTAGTTATGCCCCTCTAAGTCGAGATCGGTGCCTCGACCCAGTGGGTTCATTTCCCATTTCCCCAAGCTCGTCCCTGCGAGCGTTGCATTTATCCACAAGAAAGCATGTGAAATGAGACATACAAATATTACTTTTTTCAGCAGTCTATTACATGCATGTGATGCGCCCCAGGGCCGTGGGGTATTCGGAACCGGGCTTTGATGCTCCGGAGAGTCACAGGGGTCTCAACCCGGCTCCGTGACCCTGAGGATCAACTTGAAAGCTACAGATCCTCACTACTATTCACTACTAGTGAGGGCCTGTAGGACCTGCGGTGACGTCATAATCTCGGCAGCGGTTTCCGGTCACATGACGAGTTATCGCGAGAACTCGTCATTTCACCGGGAAACTCTGCCGGGATCACATCTCCGACAGGTAGGCAGTGCTGGAAGCGTTGCTGGATGGATTAGAGAGGTGAGTATCGATTTTTTTATTTTTAACCCTTGATTTCACTTCATTTCAGTTCCGCAATGTATGTACTACATGTGATCACCCCAGCCTCCTTCATTTCCCGTAACATGTCTTTGGCACATTGATAGAAAGCTGGTGGTAAAGGCCAGTGCCTCTCTTTAATGGGCGTATGGTCTGCATTGGGGATGTGATGTTGTACTCCTTTTACCTTCCCAAAGTAAAAAGTATGTTTACTAAAGACCCATTCATATTCTTGAACTACCTGGTAAACTCCATGCTTTTTGTGCGAAGGGGTGCAGTCAGTGCCTTCTTGCAGCTTTTGACACCAGTCCTCCAGCTGCCCCTCGGAGCCGTTGTCCTCTGCCTGGTTGGATGGGTTCTGAGGTTTCACTGCCGTGATGGCGTTGTTATTGACAGTGAAAAGCTTAGCAATGGTAGCACACCGAGGCAGTTTGACTTCTTCCTCTCCACAGTTCAAAATACGTACAGGTACAGCTCCACCTACTGCCTCTGCATCAGGGTCTTTATCTTTTTCTGCAGGACTCTCTGCTGCCCGAGGTTGGCAGTTTCGGTAACCTGTTGTAACAAAACAATAATTTCCCCTAGACAATTCTTAATAATTACTAGAGTAAACATCCGGTTGCATTCTAGTCGGTCTACATCAACAATTACCATACCCTAGGTGCTTAGCTCTACACACCCACCTTAATGGTTACCTCTTTGAATCCCACCTGTGGCAGAGGTTGGTCATCTGCAGCATATATCATAAAGCTATTATCTGTGCAGCGGGTGATGTCAGAGTCGGCCCAGTACCATTTATAAAGGATAAAAGGCATCATTGTCACTTGTGAACCAGTGTCCAGTAAAGCATTCATGGGGATGCCATTTAGCATGACAGGCAGGATCGTCCGTCCTCCCACTTAACCTTTCATGCCAGTTCTGTGGGCCAGGCTGTCTCATGCCTGGGGGGTGGCCCACTGCCCCAGGGCTTGCTCGTTTAAAGTACAAAGCCTTGCGATGTGGCCCACCTAGTTGCAGCGGCGGAAAATAGGTTGTCATGTAGCATCATAGCGATTGCTAGCTCGTCCTCTGGATACCCATATTGAAATCCACTCTTCAATGGCAGTGCCACACTGGGTATAGGGAGACACCCAGCGCTGGACAACTATAGTGGGAGGGGGAGGAGTCCCTGATGCTAAGGGCAAAAAGGGGGGATGGTGACCCCTAGAACAACTAGCGCTGACACCTGGCTCCCCTAACATCCCTATACAGTTTCCGCAACTGTCGCCGCCAGGATACCTATTCCCTGACTGTCCCTGGACTACTATTACACAGGGATCAGAGCAGGTGATCACTAGTCAGCCCGACTAGCAACTGGAGAGACACACAAGGGAAACAAAGAAAGAGGGAAAATATACACTTAGCTTGAGCAGATCCAAGCAGCAAACCAACAGACTCCAGGAAACAATGCATTGAGCTAGGGTGCAACCAGGAGCACCTGAAAAGCTATCACCAGCCATGCATTCTGTGAGTCAAGGGGATTAAATAGGCAACTCAAGGTAAGGAATCAGCTGGGTCCAAGTGACCTCCAGCTTTAACTAAAAGGTGACGTCACAAGGAGCAGGAGAGGCGGAGGGCAGTCCCAGGAGAAGGGGAGGTGGCAGCAGACACATAGAAGGGGTGGAACACACAAGGAGAAGGCAGGGAGGAATGTGCCAGCAGCTAGGACCTCTTAATAAGATCCCACCCAGGCATCCTCTTAACTGTAAGGTTTCTAAAGTCTTTTTTAAAGCCTACAGGGGGACTAAAGCCATGGGGAACCCATTCCCTGAATGCAGCAGACATGCTGTATTCAGTGCTGCATTTAGTTTGCCATGCACCAGAGAGGAAACAGGTCCTCTTTAATTCCAAATAAAGTCCATGAAATCATTAGATTAGATTAGATTAGATAAACTTTATTGATCCCGGAGGAAATTACAGTATTACAGCAGCAGAACAAAGATCAAGAACATTACACACTTTACAAAATAAGTCTATATGGACAGCAGATGCGGGTAGACTGGTACATGTACCTCACCTATTCCCCCCATACACTTAGAACTTCACTTAGTCTTGGGATGCTTTACACTTATACATTTGTTAAACATCCCCACAGCTGTCGGAACAAACGATTTTCTGTATCTTTCCTTTTTACACATTAGTTGGATTAGACGCTTGCTGAATGTGCTATTTTGCTTCGCAAACAGTTCATACAGCGGGTGTGTATTGTTGCTCATTATAGCCTTGCATTTCTTATTAATTCTATCCTCTAATACATCCTCGAAAGTCCTAAGTTGTAGACCCACCGCCGCACTAGCCTTCTTGATAAGTTTATTCAGCTTATTAGCGTCAGCTCTGCGCACACTACTACCCCAGCATATTATTGCAGCAAAGATTACACTCGCCACAATAGATTGGTAGAACATTTTGCTACACACATTAAACGACCTTAACTTCCTTAGGAAGTAAAGTCTACTCATTCCTTTCTTGCAAACCTTCTCCATATGGCACCTCCAATCAAGCTTGCTGTCCAGGTGAACCCCCAAATATTTGAAATTCTCCACCATCTCCACATCCTGACCATCAATAGTGATAGGTAGGCAATCCTTCATGCACCTTCCATAACTCAACACCAACTCCTGGTTTTCTTTACGTTGAGTTCTAAATGGTTAGCCTGGCACCAGTTAACAAAGTCCAAAACCACCCTTCTGTATTCCTCCTCCCCCCAGCCTCTCTCAATACCTCCGACTATCACTGAGTCATCAGAGTACTTCTGAAGGTGACGAAGGTCTGATTTATACTGAAAATCAGCTGTGCATAACGTAAAAAGGAATGGCGACAGCACCGTTCCCTGAGGGGCTCCAACACTGCTCCGCACACTATCCGATACGGCCGCCCCTACCTTACGAACTGTGGCCTGTCCGACAGGTAATCAATGATCCAATTCACTAGTCCCTCATCAACCGCCATTTCAACCAGCTTTTTACGTAATAATAGTGGCTGTAAGGTGTTGAATGCACTGGAGAAATCGAAGAACATGGCACGCACAGTGGTTCCATCATTGTCCAAAAAGGAATGTACTGTTTGTAGCAGATACGCTACAGCATCGTCCACCCCAGAGTCTGCCAATATGCAAACTGAAGGGGGTCCGTAAAAGCAGACACCCTCGGACACAAGTAGGCAAGTACAATTCTCTCCAAGGACTTCATCGCATGCGATGTTAAGGCTACCGGTCTATAGTCATTATGGGAGCTCGGGAAGGTAGTCTTGGGAACTGGCATCAGGCAAGAAGTCTTCCATAGAACTGGTACTCTCTGTGATTGTAAGCTCCAGTTAAACAGGTGCTGGAAGACAGTGCACAACTGATTTGCACACACTCTGAGGACACGTGGACAGATACCATCAGGCCCTGCTGCTTTACCAATGACCAGCTTACTAAACTGTTCCCTCACATCATTTTCGGAGATCAAGAAAGTCTCTAACTTCCGCCCCCCAGTTGATATTGCTTGTCGCTTCCCGGCCCTCTCCCCTGTTGACATCGCACATTTATTGTTGAATCTGTTGAAAAACTCATTCATTTCATTAGCCATGATCAGCCCCCCACCCCCCTGATCTGACCTTGCCTTAAACCCAGTTAATAGCTTCATTCCAGCCCATACTTCTCTGGAGTTGTGTGACAATTTATTTTCCAATTTAATTCTGAATGCTTCACGGGCAATCTAAATTTTCCCCTTTAAGTCTCGCTGTACAATTTTCATTTCTTCCTTGTCCTTCCTTTTAAAAGCTTTTTTTTTCCTGTTTAGTAGATGTTTCAATTCTTTTGTAATCCAAGGCTTATTGTTTGCAAAACACCGAATCTCATGAATAGGTACAATATTGTCAGTACAAAAGTTGATGTAATCAGTAACTCTCCCGGTAACCTCATTAACATCATCATTAGGTTCCCTGGCACATAACACCTCCCAGTCTGTGCAATCAAAGCAGTCTTGTAACCCTTTCTCTGCTGCCGAAGACCACTTCCTTATTTGTTTAATTGTCGCTGGTTGTTTGCAGACAACTGGTTGATAGGCTGGAGACAATAGTACGAGGTTGTGGTCAGATTTCCCCAGGGGGGGCAATGCAGATGATGAGTAAGCATCCTTAACACTGGCATAGAGGAGATCCAATATATAATTGTCCCGTGTAGAACATTTGACATATTGATAGAACTTTGGTAATGAGATCTTGGCTCGATTAAAATCCCCAGAAATGACAGTTAGAGAGTTAGGGTGTTTCGTCTGAAGCCGGGCAATCACCCCAGACAGTACTTCCCCAGCTGCCTCTGGATTTGCAGATGGTGGTATATACGACACCACTGCAATAACAAGAGAGAATTCTCTAAGCAGATAGTAAGGCCTGAGGCCCACTGCTAATAGTTCAATGTTTGGGCAACAATGTCTCTCCTTTACTGTAACATCCCCTGATTACACCATCTGTTGTTAATGTACAATATCACTCCTCCACCCTTCTTCTTACCGCACTTCACTCTGTCCCTGTCAGCCCGAACCACTTGAAACCCTGGTACCGATACACTTGAATCTGGGACGTCCTCATGCAACCAGGTTTCTGTAAAGCACATGAGACAGCATTCCCTGAACTCCTTCTGGGTCTTACTCAGAGCCAGCAGTTCATCCGACTTGTTACCAACGGATCGTACATTGCCCATGATGATGGATGGGACTGCAGGTTTAAACCTTCTCCTCCAGGACTTGATCTTCTTGCCTGCTTTGCAACCTCTGAAAGGTCTCCTCATTTCCCGTGGAACATGTGGTATTGCAACTGCTGGAGAAGACTTTATCCTGCGCAGTTCCAGAAGACGACTCCTTGAATACACTACTCGTTTAGCGACAGACCTAGGGACAACCATCCGATCAGTGATTCCATCCATCCCGCGAGGCCTCTCCGTGGCATATTGTATACGGTGCTCTCCGCTGAGCACATATTGCTGTATCACTGACACAGGCTGTGGGCAACAGCAAACATCCATCGGTACTAAATCTTTTCATCATCCCTATGTAAATGTCCATTAATAAAAAGAAAGTATTTACCTAGACAGCCCTACTTTAAAACAGTGAACAGAAGACATCTTGATACCTGTCTGGGGCTATGGTGAAAATAAAAGTCTGAAGACCTAAGGAATAATAACCTGGGAAAAACAAACACACAACAAGAGGGTATGACTGTTGTGGAGGGCTGAACTGATAGGCTGAAATTATTTCTGCTCATTATTAATAAATAATCTTTTAATTGTAATTATTGTTTTATATTACTATTAACTATATCACTTAATATTGAGCAGAATTAGATATGCTTACACCCCCTCCTGATATACCATGTGAACCCCCACACAGCACCCTACACACAAAAGCAGGCCCCCTCAAAGTTCCCTTTTTACAGTATGAGTCCTCAAATACCCTCGCTAGGTACAAGATGAGCACCCACACAATACCCACACAATACCACTAGATACAGTATAAGCACCCACATAGTACCCCTACATATATTATGATTTTTGACACAGTCCCCTTTATACAGTAAGAGTCCCCAAACAGCCTCTCCACATACCAGTTGAACCCCCACATACCCTTTCATATACAGTGTGACCTGCCTCCTCATATTCAGTATGAGCCTTCACATAGCCCCCTATATAAAAGCACACATCCAAAACACGTATAAACCCCCCCCCCCAAAATATACATCACATAGGCCAGGCTCACACATACCAATCCGTTTTTTTGAGGCTTAAGAAAAACAGATCCTGGCCGTTTTTTGGACTTAGTCATTTATTCACGAAAAAATGCATATGCGTTAACACATGGTGCCTATATGTATAATGCGTTAACACATAGGGCCCCGTGTTAGAAAATGCATGTGTTTTTTTACTGCACCCAAAAATGCTGCTAAAAGCATTTTTTGGGATGCTGAACAAAAACGCATGCATTTTTGAAAAACGTAAACACACGTGTTAATGCATATGAGTTTTTGGAGTTAGAATAAAAAAAAATGACCAAAATGATCACAAAAACGGATCCAAGCCAAAAACAGATGCCATGTGTGACCCTGGCCATACTCAGCTCGCTACTGTTTCTCCAGCGTCTGATGCACCAACTCTCTGCGCAGCAGTCAAGTTGTGATGTCATCGCCTCTGCTGTCTCAGTTACACATGCTGATTGGTGGAAGAAGTCTACAGATCCTTCTTCCGCCAATGTATTCTACAATATCTACATTCTAAAGATGAAGATAGCGTTGATATCAGGATGCAAGCAGTGGAGGACATGGTGTGGCCTGTGGGCTACTGTTTTTAGCTCTTTAGCTATCTCAGTCTGTGGAACAGACAGGAACAGCCAGCAGGTCGGATGTATACCATGGTCAGCTCTTTGCCCATGTCTTTTCTAGATTCATCTATTTTACTATTATTAAAAATGCCGGAGTCAGTCTGGAGATCAGTCAGATCACAATTAAGGCAATTGTCAAATATGTATTTGCATAATAATACAAGTAGTTACTCTTAGTAAAAGCAGTTTGCATATCATATACTAATATTGTTGTTATGGGTATACAGTAAAAAGGGGAGATCCCTTAAGGCTAAATTATAATAATAATAATAATAGTAATAATAATAATTTTAAAGCACCATTAATTCCAGGGTGCTGTACATGGCAAAAAGGGTTTTAATTAAATACACATATAAAACAGAGGGAACATATGTACATTCACATGTTCGTTCATCAGTCCATTAGTCTGTTACTCCGTTTTTTTACCTCATTAGGTGTAAGCTAGTGATGGGCGAATCCTAAATTACTCGGAATCGCTTGACTCTAGCGAGTCCGAGCCCAGGACTCGCTACTTGTTGCGAGTCTAGCGAGTCCAATGTTAATGAATGGGGAAACGAGTAATAGCGAGTAGTGTGAGATTTACAAATCGCAGATGTGTCTCGGAAGCTTCAGCCTGAAGCAATCCTAGTTTTGTCATTTATTTGCATTGGACTCGTTTACTTTGCAACTGTAATCGCTGGGAAACTCGCACAGATAAGAGTCCTGCTTTCTCCTCTGTGCTGGCTGCCAGCTCCAGGGTCCTAGAGCCCGCCTGCTGCCTGATGTAGCAGTGCTGAGATTGTTCTCAGTCTGCTCATTCCCTGTGTACAGACATGAATGTCTGTGCACAGAGATGATGTAGCAGAGCTGAGATTGTTCTCAGTCTGCTCATTCCCGGTGCATAGACATCTATATCTATGCACAGGGGATGTAGCAGAGAGGACATCGCGTTTTGGACTGCGTCGGACGGAAGAGGATTTTTTTAATTAAAGATGGAGTCCCTAATGGCTTTTTTTTTTATTTCTAATAAAAAAATTTTCTTTGTGTTGTGTTTTTTTTAAAACAATTTAATAAAAATTCATGGCGGTCATGTCTAATATTGGCGTGACCGCCATAAATTTCGGGCTTAGGGCCAGCTGATAATACAAAGCTGGCCCTAACCTCTTTATTACCCAGCGTGCTACCGCCACCAGGGCCGCTGGAAGAGCGGGGTTCAGCGCCAGAGGATGGCGCTTCAATGAACGCGCCATCTTCTGGGGCGGTTGCGGGCTGCAATTTGCAGCGGGGGTGCCCAGAAAGCTTGGGCATCCCTGCGCTGCGGATTCCAGCCCCCAGCTGCTTAGCTGTACCTGACTAGACATAGAAATTGCGCGGAGCCCCACGCATTTTTTTAAAATTGTTTCATGAAATTCTGAGATTCTGACTCTGACTCTGAGACTCTGACTCTGACTCTGAGACTCTGACTCTGAAATTCATGAAATAATAAAAAAAAAATGCGTGGGGCTCCGCGCAATTTCTATGTCTAGCCAGGTACAGCTAAGCAGCTGGGGGCTGGAATCCGCAGCGCAGGGATGCCCAAGCTTTCTGGGCACCCCCCGCTGCAAATTGCAGCCCGCAGACGCCCCAGAAGATGGCGTGTTCATTGAAGCGCCATCCTCTGGCGCTGAACCCCGCTCTTCCAGCGGCCCTGGTGGCGGTAGCACGCTGGGTAATAAAGGGGTTAATACCAGCTTTGTTATACAAGCTGGTATTAAGCCAGAGATTGTTAATGTCAGGCCACGTTTGACCCAGCCACTAAGAATCTCCAATAAAGGGTTAAAAAAACACAACACAGAGAAAAAATTTTATTTGAAATAAAAAAAAAAGCCATTAGGGACTCCATCTTTAATTAAAAAAATCCTCTTCCGTCCGACGTAGTCCAAAACGCGATGTCCTCTCTGCTACATCCCCTGTGCATAGTTAGATGTCTATGCACAGGGAATGAGCAGACTGAGAACAATCTCAGCTCTGCAACATCATGTCTGTGAGCATGCGGGCTCTAGGACCCTGGAGCTGCACAGAGAAGACTGCTGGACTCGGCTGGCAATGTAACAGCAGTTACTTTGCGAGTTTCCCTGCTATCACTGGCACAGTAGCCGAGTCTAATGCAAACAATGGCAATCCTAGTTTTGTCAGCGTTTCTGACAAAACTAGGATTGATATTGATTTGCATTGGACTCGTGCGAGTAATCGCTGGGAAACTCGCAGAGTACCGAGTCCTGCGAGTCCCTTACTACTCGCCGAGTAACGAGTCCTAGCGAGTAGATTCGCCCATTCCTAGTGTAAGCCAAAATCAAGAGTGAATGAAAAGTACAGAAGTGGTGACTGGTGTCGTGTTTCTATTATAGTTTCCACTGATTGTCCCCCTCCTGGGTTTGTCTTGTAAATACTGATGTAAAATACTGACCAAATACTCAACGTGTGAACGTGGCCTTATAGAAGGACGGCACTGCTTCTGTATTTTTCATCCACTCCTAGTTTTGGCTTAAAAAGTTGATGTGAAAGACTGACCAAAAACTGAGCATGTGGACATAGCTTGACAGTGAGGGTGGAAACACACCATGCGAGATGCATGCGAAATACTCGCATGAGTCTCACATGAGTCACCCAGAACGGCAGCTGCTGCCTTTCAAAGTGAGAGTGCATCAGTTGCGTGTGTCTATGGAGCTGATGTGCTCCGTTCAGAGAGGTAGCACCCATTCCAGGTGAGTCATGTGAGACTCATGCTAGTATCTTGCATGCATTTTGCATAGTGTGTTTCCACCCTGACAGTGACACTGTGGGCTTAAAATTAAGGCATTCTTTTACAACCAACGGTAGGAAGCTGCGAGGAGTGAGCTGCTCGGATGGTATGTGTGGCGGCCCTGCGGACCGTTCAACACTAGAAGGTGCAGCAACTGGGATCGGTAAGTCCAGTCACCCAAACATACATTCAACACACTCCGATCCCAAGACTAGGGACTCTATGCCCAGCAACGGGATGGCGAGAGGAAACAAGTGGAGGGTGGGGAAGTTAGGCAGGGAACGGTCAGGAAGGAGGGAGAATAAAACAACACACGAGCAGTCAGTCAGTCAGTCTAGTCCAGTAGTCAAGTTCTGTCAGATGGAGAGGAGAGAACAGCATCGTTACACGGGACTGAAAAAATATGGACCTGGCAGCCTGTACCACCATGAGGCTGTTCCGGGTCCTGGGCTGCAGGCCGTAGAGAGAGACAGAAGGCGTCCTAGGGGCACAATTAGTGAGAAATTAGCGGAAATGCTGAAGGACTGGGCAGAAACCAGGGTGCCGACTCTAAGGTGGCCAGGATGGTGCATGCTCCAACCACAATATCAGTCGGCTGAGGGGTTTTTATGTCCCATGACCCAACCCTGATGCAGCAAAGAGAAGACCGCCATACTAGGGTCAGGGGATCAGGCAGGTCATTCAACAAAGGCCCATGGCCACTGGATCGTAGGTTTACGTGCGGAAGTGAGAGGAGGAGAGGCCCATGGAAAGGAACACAAAAGGTGGTGAACTGGACCTGATCTGGCTGCTAAGAGACTACTGGAGCTGCCACTGCACTATCTTGTAACTTGAACATCTGCTGAGAAAGCAAAGTAAACCGGGTTGAAGCTCAGCACTGTGTGAGACTGTCATTGCTGCAACTGAGGAGAGGAAGACTGAATCGCTGAGCCGGCAGCAAGAGCCTGCCCGAGAGTGTTCCTGATCCCTGCCAGCAGCCAGCTCAGCCCTGCTGGCCTCCCATTCCCCAAATCACATCTACAGACTAGGTTGCCCTGGGGACCCGCTCTTCCCGTGGAGAGCAAAATCATCATAGCTGCTACTCCCATCATCGCCAGAGGTCCCGACTGCATCAGCGGCTATACCAGCCGCATTCCACGGGTGGCATCACGACAAAAACTATTTTATTTTATTTTTTATAATTTTCTTTTGTCCCTTTTTCAATTTCCCCTTTTTCACTGATCGCTCAACGAAGGGATCACAAACCGGGTCCCAGCACCGTAACATCCTGCAGCCTAGACGACAACAAGAGGGCCCGGTTACAAGTATCCCATGGTCCCCGCCAGGGGCACGTTATATACATAGTTTGCCATCAGGGGGCATGGCTCGTCAGTTTCCAAGAACAGAACGAGCGTTCAATTTTAAGTCCACGCGGGCGTGGATGTGATTATATTAGAAGCGGATATCTGAGGGTAAGACCCACAGACAGGGGGATGTAGGAGGGGGCAAAGCCCCCCATTGCGTACTTAATATGTATTAGTGGGTGTGACCAGTTTATTCAGTAGGCATGGTGGGAAGCCTGTCCTCTGTGTGCTATAATGGATCTTGCAAGGGGAGGCTAAGCCCATCAGCATGCCCCCATCTGGGGGTCTTACCCACACTTCTAATATAATCACCTCCACGCCTGCTTGGACTTAAAAAAATGAATGCTCAACTATGTAAAAATTAACAGGTTAATAGTCATATTTCCAATAGTACAGGGAATAGTTGACATAAGCTCCCAAACAATTCCCAAAGAATGGGGAATTTTCAGAGCCATTGCCATGTTCATAGACATAATCTTCATGTTGCCCATTTCAGACCTTCAACCAATATTACAATAATCTATTATATAATTGCCTAGAATTCTACTTCCGGACAAAAGCCAACTTCCGTGGCTTTGTCCGGAGGTAAATGTCCGGAGATAAATGTCCAGAGATAAGTAACGTCACCAGCGTCACCAGCGTCATCTACGCCCGCTCAGGGTGGACCAAGATGGCGGCCCTAAGCGGAGCGGACCTCAGAAAGGTCCGCTGCTCTTAGGGCCAAGGTCCGGCAGACAGAGCGGGGCACGGCGCCATATTTGAAATCCAAAGTTCCCGCTGGATTTCAAATATGGCGCCGTATACACACACATCTATATATCTATATATAATATACAAACATCTACTTACATAATCCTCCTGTCCCATCCGTCATCAACTTCCGTCCTGATGTCTTCCTATCATGTGCCTGAGTCAGTCATATTTGCACACTCAAGTGATGGGTGTAAAAATGTGGAACTCACTGGTGGTATTGGCATATTGCACAGTACCGCCAGTGATGCCACACCCATCCGCAAGCACCGCCACCCGCTTCCAAAGCTAACACCAGGAACCATAAACAGCAGCTACCACTGATGGCTCTGACACTGAAAATTTCCACGTGAGTAAGTGCGCATGTGCCGAAGATTTTCCTTCTTATTGCACTAGTCCTACATATGGAATAATGCACTTCCCATAGTCCTCCATATAATGTAATGCACCCCATAGTCATCTATATAGTATAATGCTCCTCCATTTTCCTCTATATATTTTAATGCACCCCCTTAGTCCTCCATATAGTATCATGCGCTCCCCATAGTTCTCAACATAATATAATGCACCCTATAGTAATCCAAATAGTATAATTCACCCCATAGTCCTCCATATAGAATAATGCACCGCATAGTCCTTTATATAGGAAAAAACAGCAAGAAAAACAACAAGTGAGCAAATACCCTAAAATGAAAAAAATGCTAAAGTACAAGAAAATAAATAGAGTAGTTTGTCACATTGATATAATCATATAAAAATGTAAGCTGTCCCACCAGTGACAAGGTGACCCCATCGGGACAGTCCATGCCTAACAATAGTACTACTACCTTTTCATTTGTCAGAACATGAATTGGCAAGGACAGAATCAAGCAGGACCAGGTCCCAACAGAGCACACCACAGCATGAGACACTACACATTATATCATGTCCAGCTCAAATGTAGGCCACACCTATGGCTGCTTGATTGGTGGGACAGCTTACACATTTATATGATCATATTAATGTCACCAAGAACCCTATTTATTTTCTTGCACTTTAGCATTTTTATTTTTTCATTTTAGGGTATTTGCTCACTTGTTTTTTTCCATTATGAGGCCAGTGTGAACTTGCACCACTGCATAGTTCCAGCCCTGGTTTTATTTCTTTATAGTTCTCCAGCACCACATAGTCCTCCATATAATATAATGTACTCCCCAAAGTCTTCCCTAAAATAGAATGCACCCCCATAGTCCTCAATATAATATAATGCACTCCCCATAGTCTTCCCTAAAATAGAATGCACCCCCATAGTCCTCCATACAGTATAATGCACTCTCTATAGTCTTCTATATAGTATAATACACCCCTATAGTCCTCTATATAGTATAATACACCACATAGTACTCATATAGAATAATGCACCTCCCATAGTCCTCCATATAGTATAACTCATTCCTTACAGTCCACCATATAGTATAACGCATTCCTTATAGTCCACCATATAGTAAAATAGACTCCCAATAATCCTCCATATAGTATAATGCACCTTCATAGTTCTCCATATAGTATAATGCACTTGCAGTAGTCTTCTATACAGTATAATGCACCCTCATAGTCCTCCATATAGACTAATGCACCCATAGTCCTCCATATAGCATAAGGCACCTCATAATCCTCCATATCTACTTACATAATTTTCCTGTCCCGTCTGTCATCACTTTCGGCGTACAGATGTCCCCATGCACTTCAGCCATATTTGCACACCCATGTAATAAGTGTGCAAATATGACTCCCACTGGCAATATTGAGACATTGCAGAGTATTGCCAGCGATGTCGCATGGTATTCTTCAGCAGCTGCTGTCACTGACACCGTACAGCACTGCCTGAGAAACTGCACAATGGTATACCCAGTGCGTGCATGCGCACTTATGCAGCCGCCATCTTTGAACATCTGGATACACTAATATGGCGGTGGCGTGACCCAGTATGCACGCGCACCTATGCATCCACCATCTTTGGACATTTGGATATACAAAGATGGCATCAGTGTGATGCAACACACCGCCCTTCCACCACATATTTTATTAAAAAAAAAGTCACTGACACAGAACTTCAGAAAAAGACAGCACAGTGGGTAGAGAACGCTGGGGTGAGGGATAGTGCACAGGGGGGAGAGCGCAAAGGGGGAGAGGCAGCGCACAGGGGGCCAAGCGAGCACATAGGAGGGAAGACCACTCAAAGATAGAAGGCACACAAGGGAGAAGACAGCACAGGAGGTAGAGAGTGAGTGCACAGGGGGAAGAGACAGCTTCTGCCCCATCGCCAAAGAAATTGCCCCCTTCATGACGTCACCGACGTCATCAGGCACCCATCAAGTGTTATAATAGGCTTACTTGATCATATACTTGTTTGTCTATGTGAGAACATGAGTTGGAGCCTTTAGTATGAGATTAAGTGCTGTCATTTTTATGAAAAATAAGTGTATCATGCTGCGCTATATTTCAGTATATTTTCAATAACTTAATCTACCTAGTATTGGCTTATCTAAGAAGTCATATTAATAATAATAATCATAAAAGTCCCAATAAAAATTGTATTATTGCACTTTACATTTAATACAATTCATGTACAAGCAAATCAGTCATTTTCCAGGATGTGTAATATAACCTATTCTTTACTAAGTTATAATGGCTTTTAAATCAAACTCTGATCTCATATCGTTTATTCAGAGATTGCAACAGAAGGACAATACATACATGTGTTTTATGGCTATGTCCTGTTGTCTTAACTGCTTTAAAGATATGCTAATAGCTAAAATAAACCATGGACATAAAGTATTGGTAGCATAAGGAGCTAGTATGGGCGGCTACAACTGGCTCCAAACCATGAAATCTCATTCTGCAGTTGCATCTATAATGGCGTCTCTATAGGTCATCGGCTCTGAATACTGTGAATTGTATGAGGTCGTTCTTCCTGCATTGACACAGAAGAATAGAATCAACTGGGGGATATAAAAGCAAAAGTCACCCTTAGCTGCCCCATCTACTGTGCTCGGCAGTTCATTTCAGGGCTCCCCACCAAGATGTCACTCTCTGACCAGTTTACTTTAAAATGGCTTAATTAGCTGAAAGAAAAGCTGTGTCTGAGCATGTTTGTGTTGCAGAAAAAAGGCTTCTTCCTTTCAGATTGCTCATGCTCCATCTTGTCGGAAATCTAAGGTTTTGAAATGAAACAACATTCCTTTCATACAGCATTAGGTCCCTGACAACAAATTTTCCTGCATCAGGAAAACAACTGGTTTTAAAGCATTTATTGAGTGCAGAACAACCCACAGATGAGCAACACCCACATCCAATGAGTAACAATGTGCTTGAGACAGTGTTATGAGGAGTTTTGGGGATCGCACTCTTTGTTGAGCTGTACAGAATGTCTGAAAATATATATTTTTTGTATTATATTTTGGCTATTTTAATTTACCACTGAATATGCAGTGTGGAAGAATAATATACAGTATTTTACAATAGGGTTTATTACGATGTGCAATACAAAATTATATTATGGTACTATTTTAGCTAGAGCAATCAATGTAAATACCTTTATTGGCTAACCAGAAAAATTATATTGACAAGGTTTCATAACACAAGGGTCCCTTTTAACAGGCATGTTTACAAAAACTAATTCTGCCTGACGAAGGGACCCTTCTGCTCTGAAAGCTTGCCAATATAATTTTTCTGGTTACCCAATATTACTCTTAAAATACTTTTGTCATTTGGCAGGGTTTATGTATTTTCATTGAATAGGGCTTATTGTTACAATTATTTTTATCGGTGGCAGCTAATCAAAACCATATAATTTACTGCTTCTTACAAAATGTAAAAATTGTACAGCTTCTGTTATTCAGACATTATACCTTAATCAATAACTTACCCTACACTTTATTATGCCCCCACACGCAATATGATGTTCACACAGTTCCTCGCACAGTATGTTGCCCTCATAGCCTCTCCTCCACACAGTATGATGGACCCCACATTTCCCCATACCGTGTGATGGAACCTACAAGCTGTGTCATAGCCCCCCCACACAGTATGATGGACTCCACAGCCAAACACACAGCATGAGGACCCCACAGCCCCCTACATACAATATGATGGAACCCACAGCACCTACACACAGTATGATAGACCCCACAGCCCCCTACACAATAGTATAATGCCCGCACATGCTTCTCCACACAGTATGAAAGCCCCACATCCACCACCCCACAGTATGGGGTGCTCTCAATCTCATCAAACAGAATGCTGTCTTCCCAGCCACTCACATACCATATGAAGGTTTACACAATACAGAATGATGCCCCACAGCCACCCACATACATTATGAATGTCCCCACAAACACACACACAGTATGAGGCTCCCACAGTTCCTCACACAGTATGTTGCCCTCATAGCCTCTCCTCCACACAGTATGATGGACACCACATTCCCCCAACCAAGTGATGGAACATATAAGTTGCAACACAGTGTGATAGCCCCCAACACAGTAGGATGGACCTCAAAGCCCTGTACACACACAGTATGATGGAACCCACAGCCCCCTACATACAGCATGTAACCTAGAAACAGCCCATACATTCTAGCTGCTAGCATCTACCGTGCAGTGAATAACCAGTAAATTAATGAGCGGCCCTGGAAGTACAAGCATTACTTTTTACAGCCCTTCAGCCTTCAAACCTGAACTGTAACACGGACTACCTAAAAAGTCTGAGATCGGGGGCCATACCTGAACACTAGGTGTTTTCCATCCCTAATTTTCAGCAATTTTTTAAATATTTTCAAGAAACCTCTCAGAAACCAGTTATTAGGGGCCGATGAAGTTCTCAGGTGACTTTGAGAGTACTGTGCATTAGAACATCCCCATATTAACATTGTGTCTCTCAGATTAAAGTCTTTAAAATAGTTCACTTTGTTTTATAGAAATTGCTGCGCAATAGATGTTACAAATTGAAAATTGCTAATTTTCCATAGATATATTTCATTTCAATTTGTACAGCTCTGACATACAATTTCAGAGGTCCTAGGAAGAATGAATTAAATACCGTAAATGCTTGAGGAGTGAACACATTTGGCAAACAACACTCCTCTAATTATCAAGCTTTTTTCCTGGTTTTATAAATACCTTATGTGTGGCCCTAGTATTTTGGCAGGACATATCACAGGTCACAGGAGTGAAAGAGTACCATGCAGATCTAAGGCTTAATTTGGGCATTTCTCTGTAAGGATAATTGCCATAGTGCCCAAAATTTCTTTTAGTTAGCGACAAGCGAGCATGATTGTCCATATATATTGTACCTGTCCTCGTCTACCTTTCCATATATAAAGCGCCTTGGAATCTAATGGCACTATATAAATAAATAATAATAATAATGCTCGGCACCGCTCTATATTTGATTGAGCATTGTGGGCACGCTCAGTCCTTGATCGAGTTTCACTCAAGTCCTCCCCCTGCATGTTTCATGGTAATACTGTTACCATTTTTGCTACTGGCCTGTGATTGGCAGGCTGCATCGCATCTTCAGGTCTTATATGAGACACTAGGGTGTGATGCTCAACGCACATTGCACTTCAGAGAGAGTTGATGTAGGAGGGAGAGCTTAGATTAGAGCAGGCATATAGGCAGGGTTGTACACTTCAACCCTTTCGTGCCTTTCATGTAGCACTAAAGGGTATTTTTAGCCTTGTTTAATGTAATAAATAATAATAAAAAACAGAGCGGGGTTTACCCCTATTTTTCATGTAAGTCCCAGCGTGATAACTTCACCGAATTTATCTGCCTGGGATGTTCCACTGTATGCTGTTTGACTCGGTGGTGTAAGGTGAGTATATCATATTTATTTTTTTTCTTCTAAAATTGTATTGTGGCAATAATGTGTGGCAACTGAGGTGGTCATCTTACAGTGTGGGGGCTACTAAGGGGGCTATGACACAGTGTGGGGGCTACTGAGATAGGCCATGATTCAGCATGAGGGCTACTAAGGGGGCCATAATATATTATTTGAAAAGTGCCACATTTCCGGAACTCCATTCAAAGTGCATTGATCAGTAACGCAATGTTACCGGATCTGGAATTTTTCAAAAAAAGGCGGAATTCTGCCGGATAGAAAAACACAGATGTGAAAGTACCTTTATTGCAACCTGTAAAGATAAAATAGGGAGGGGGACAAGGGGCGCAATAGTGCCCTATCACTAGTGACACTTATATACAGTGGTGGTGCTGTGAAGCTGCTCACCTGGTCCAGTTGTGATCCCCACAACTGGTTTGAAGGCGTTTTTGGAAACGATGTTCCAGCTGCTGCAGGACCTCCACCAACCACTGGATAGTGGTATGTATCAAAGAAATGATGGGAGTGCTGGTGTCTCACGGTCCGCGCTGCTTCAGGGTTAAATAAACTCACCAAAGAGCAAAATCGATTTCCATCCTTTTATTCCTCCTCTCTCCTACGCGTTTCGGCGCCTATCCTGGCACCTTCATCAGGGATATCCTGTTTATTTAACCCTGAAGCAGCGCGGACCGTGAGACACCAGCACTCCCATCATTTCTTTTATTGAAACCTGTATATCTCAATCAAGTTTAGGATAATTTTATTGGATTTTAATAAAGTTGGAGAAAGTGTGTTGCCTTAGGTGATTGCTTGTTTTGGTATAATTCCTCAACCTAGTAATATTTATGACAAAGAAATATCTTCATGAAGACTAGGCAAATATTGTATAATAATGGATTTTATTTTAATAAATTGATTACTATTTTGGCCATCATTCATACTGGGGGATACTAAGAGGGCTATCATAGAGTGTAGAAGCTACTAAGGGTACTATGACAGTGTATGGGCTGCTGAGAGGGTTATCATACAGAGTGGGGGCTACTGATGAGGTTATTAGAGATTAACAAACTTTGCTCAAATTTGTCAATGTTCGTTCGGCACCTCGAACACGAACATTTTGCTAAAATATCGAAAATTTGGGTTTTGTTCAGTAATTGTTCGGATGCATGTGTAGGTTAACTAGTGTAAAAATGCTTTGCTTCAACTGTAGCTTCACAGAACATGAGCGTCTGTGGCTGGCTTTTGGGGAGTCAGTGAAGTGAATATGCAGAAAGATTAATGGTGGGGACGAGAAGTGAGTGAGAGGGAGCACAGGGGAGCGAATCTGGAATCAAGCAAGCAGCAGGAGACAGATAAGATGATCTGTGTGTGTTTGTGTTTGTGAGCTTTTGGACACTTTTTGAAGGTGTTTTCTAAGCATTTAATGTTGCTTGCCATTGAATTCAATGGTGTTTGGCGACTTGTTCATCGAACAACTCTTCAAACACCCCGGATTCGGAGAACGCAGCCGAATTGGAAACCTGAGGTGTTTGCTCATCTCTACTCACCACACATCTAGATAAGTTCTCTGAAGAGTCTAGTTTCCAAAATGGTGTCACTTGTGTTCGGAACATCAGGGGTTCTCCAAATGCGACATGTAGTCCCACTAACTATTCCTGCTAATTTTGAGTTTCAATGATGGTCATTCTCTTCCAAGCCCTGCCGTACACTCAAAGAGTAGTTTTACACACATGTGGGGTACTGATATTCTCAGGAGAAATTGTACAACAAGTTATGGGGTCCATTTTCTCCTTTATTCATGTGAAAATAAAAAATTTGAGCTCAAAGAACAAACACTTTTGTGGAGAAAATGTGATTTTTTTTTTTAAATTTTCACGGTCAAACAGTGAAGCACCTGGGGGTTTAAGTTGCTGTGTTTTGCGGTGCACTGCAAAAAACGGATGACTCAAATGACATCCTTGCAAAGTCTATGGGTTTTCATTTTTGCCATTCAGACTGTGCTCTTCTAAAGTGATCTGTTTTTTCACTTTAGGAGAGCTCCGTTTTGGAAAAGGACATGTCCATATGTGTTGCATTTTTCTCTAGTGTTTTTCCCATAGGAGCCCTTCAAAATGGGGGAAAAAAAATGCAGCAGTCAAAAACGGATCAAAAAACACATCCAAAAACGGATCTGTTTTTTTGGGTGCGTTTTTTTTTGACAGGTCCTGTTTTGCAGCTAAAAACGCAGCAGAACAGAAGAGAAAAAAAGCACAGTCTGAATGTAGCATTAGGGGTCTAGTTTCCAAAATGGGGGTCACTTGTGTACTGGCATACTCAGGAGAAATTGCACAACAAATTTTGGGTCAATTTTCTCTTCTTACCCTTGTGAAAATGCAAGATTTGGGGATAGAGTAACATTTTTAAGAAAAAAGTTAAATATTCATTTTTTTTCTTTCCATGTTGCTTTAGATCCTGCGAAGCACCTCGGAGATTAATAAACTTCTAGGATGTTGTTTTGAGCATTCTGAGGGGTGCAGTTTTTATAATAGTGTCACTTTCGGGCATTTTCTATCATTTAGGCCTCCCGCAGTTAGTTCAAATGGGATGTGATCACTAAAATAAATTGTTTTGAAAAGTTTGTTGGAAAAATTAGAAATTGCAGATTTTATTTGAACCCTTCTAACTTACTAACCCCTAAAAATTATGTTTAAAAAATTGCACTGATGTAAAGCAGACATTTTTTACCGGCACCGGTATTGTGATGACCAGTAAGCACCATTTACCGATCATCACATTACAAAAAATGACATCGCCGGTAAAAAGTACTTTCTCTTTTATCCGACATGATCACACATGTCGGATAAAAGAGAATTGCTACCCCCTAGGCCCCCCAAGGCCCCGGGTACCAAAAACCACTTTCCCACCCCCGCCCCTTCCCCGAAGCTCCCAAAATGGCCATGGCGGGTGAAAAACGGCGCCTCTCTGCATCTCTATGCAATCTGACAGGTCCGATCGCATAGAGATGCCATCCCTGGTGGTCCCCCACAGTGCCCCCCAATGTCACCAGCCACTGCTCCCCCCCTACCCCTCCTCCCTGCTCCCCTTCCTCCATGATCCCTGCTCTTCCACCTCCCTACTCCACACTGCCCACTCCCGGTGCCACCATCAGCCTTCTCCATAACTCCATCTGATCTGATCAAACGTCAGATCAGATGGAGTTTTCCCAAAACCCCCGGTCCGGTCCTCACCACTCCGGACATCCCCCCTTCCCTGCCTCTCATACTCACCTGCCTCCGGTGCCGGCTGTCCCGCTGCCTCTTCTCTCTGCCTCTGTCCTGGCGCCTCTGCTTTGTGTGCGGGACAGGGGAACTATCAGTTAACCCCTGTGTGACCACATAGGGGTGATCTGCAGTTAACCCCCTGTGTGGTCACAAAGGGGTTAACTTCAGATCATCATAACTGTGTGGTCACACAGGGGTTAACTATCAGTTAACCCCTATGTGACCACAGAGGGATGATGATGTGAAGTTAAACCCCTGTGTGGTCACTAAGGGGTTAACTGCAGATCAACCCTGTTTGGTTAACTGCAGATCAGTTAACCCCTGTGTGACCACACAGGGATGATGATCTGCAGTAAACCCCTGTGTGACCACACAAGGGTTAACTGCAGATCATTATCTATGTGACCACACAGGGGTTAACTGATAGTTAACAGGGGTTAACTGATAGTTAACCCCTGTGTGACCACACAGGGATGATGATCTGAAGTTAACCCCTTTGTGACCACACAGGGATGATGATCTGCAGTTAACCCCTTTGTGACCACACAGGGGTTAACTGCCAATCATCTTCTATGTAACCACCCTATGCTGAATGAGAATCGTCGCGGGACCTCCCACTGGACCATGTCAGATTTTCCCACTGGACTTCGTCAGCCCTTCCCACTGGACTAAGTCGGACCTTCCCACTGGACTACGTCGGACATCACAGTAATAAAGATGGGGTCTAAATATGTTTTTGTTGGTTTTTTCCAATAAAAATATTTTCCTCTGTGTTGTGTCTTCTTTACAATTTACTAGAGATTCCTAATTGCCCGGTCTAATATTGGCCAGATGTTATGAATCTCAGGCTTAGTGCCAGCTGCCAGAAAGCTGGCATCAACCCCTTATTACCCACTCTGCCATCACTACACGGCAGTTGGAAGAGCTGGATACAGCGTCAGAAAATGGCGCTTCTATGAATGCTCCATTTTCTGGGGCGGCTGTGGGCTGCAATTTGAAGTGGGGGGGGGCCCAGAAAGCTAAAAAGGGCTCTGCTGTATTTTGATTACCAGCCAGGTAAAACTGGCAGCTAGGGGTGGGTGGCAACCTGTACCTATCTGTTGTACCTGTGCTGGTGACCAAAAATACAGCGGAGCCCTACATCTTCAGTGCAAAATCTCACTTGTGAGGGAGCTCCATTGTTTAGGCACATCAGGGTGTCTCCAAATGCGACATGGTGTTCACTAACGATTTCAGCTAATTTTCCGCTAACAATTGGAGCTAATTTTCCATTCAAACTTTTAGCGGACACCATGTTGCATAGGGAGAGCCCCTGTGTACCTAAACATTGGAGCACCCCCACAAATCACACCATTTTGGAAACTAGACCCCCCAGGGACTTATCTAGAAGCATATTGAGCTCTTTGAACCCCCAGATACTTCACAAATTGATCCATAAAAATGAAAAAGTACTTTTTTTTCACATAAATTTTCTTTTGGCCTTAATTTTTTTATTTTCACAGCAGGGCTCGGAAGGTAAGGAGCGCCATTTGATTTTTTTAATGGAAAATTAGCTCCAAAAGTCAAATGGCGCTCCTTCCCTTCTGATCCCTGCCATGCGCCCAAACAGTGGTTTATGACCACATATAAGGTATCGGTGTACTCAGGACAAATTGCTCAACAAATTTTAGGATCCATTTTATCCTGTTGCCCATGTGAAAATGAAACAATTGAGGCTAAAATACCATTTTTGTTGGAAAAATTAAAATGTCAATTTTTTCCTTCCACTTTGCTTTAGTTCCTGTGAAGCATCTGAAGGGTTAATAATCTTCTTGAATGTAGTTTTGAGTAGCTTGAGGCATGCAGATTTTCGAATAGTGTCACTTTTGGGTGTTTTCTGTCATGTACTCCCTTCAAAGGGACTTCAAATGTGATGTGGTCACTAAAAAGAATGGTTTTGTAAATTTTCCTGGAAAAATGAGAAATTGTTGATTAACTTTGAACCCTTATACCGTATATACTCGTGTATAAGCCGACCCGTGTATAAGCCAACCCCCCTACTTTTGCCCCCAAAACCTGGGAAAACCTATTGACTCGTGTATAAGCCGAGGGTGGACCTCAGCACAGGTATACAGCCCCAGCAGTGTGGTATACAGGCCCCCCCAGTGGTAGTATACAGCAGCCTCCCCAGTGGTATGCAGTATATACAGCAGCCCCAGTGGTATACAGCAGCCCTTAGGTAGTACACAGCAGCCCCAGAGGTATACACAGCAGCTCCAGGGGTATACAGAGCAGCCCCAGGGGTATACACAGCAGCCCCAGGGGTATACACAGCAGCCCCAGGGGTATACACAGCAGCCCCAGGGGTACACAGCAGCCCCAGGGGTATACAGCAGCCCCAGGGGTAGTATACAGCAGCCCTTAGGTAGTACACAGCAGCCCCAGAGGTATATACAGCCCCAGTGGTATACAGCAGCCTCCCCAGTGGTATATACAGACCCCAGCATTATTACAGCAGCCGCCCCAGAGGTATACACAGCAGCCCCAGGGGTATACACAGCAGCCCCAGGGGTATACACAGCAGCCCCAGGGGTGTACACAGCAGCCCCAGGGGTGTACACAGCAGCCCCAGGGGTAGTACACAGCAGCCCCAGGGGTAGTACACAGCAGCTCCAGGGGTGTACACAGCAGCCCCAGGGGTGTACACAGCAGCCCCAGGGGTAGTACACAGCAGCCCCAGGGGTAGTACACAGCAGCTCCAGGGGTAGTACACAGCAGCCCCAGGGGTAGTACACAGCAGACCCAGGGGTAGTACACAGCAGCCCCAGGTGTAGTACACTGGCCCCCCTCACTGTTTGGCGCCCCCACCTCACAGGATGGCCCCCCCCCCGCATGCAGCGCTGCGCATATACATTACCAGGCTATCAGCTGTCACCCTCCGGTGGCGATTCGCGGCTCCCGACTCCGGCTTCCATCTTCACCTCTGTCTTCCTGCTTTGTGGCCAGGGCTCATCACGATGACATCATCGCGACGCCGGCCGGTCATGTGACATGCACGAAGACAGAGATGAAGATGGAAGCCGGAGTCGGGAGCAGCGAATCGCCACCGGAGGGTGACAGCTGATAGCCTGGTAATGTATATGCGCAGCGCTGCATGCGGGGGGCCATCCTGTGAGGTGGGGGCGCCAAACAGTGAGGAGGTCCCGTATGACTCGCGTATAAGCTGGAGGGGGGGACTTTTCAGCCCAATTTTTGGGCTGAAAAACTCGGCTTATACGCGAGTATATACGGTAACTTCCTAACCAAAAAATTTTTTTTTTCAAAAATTATGCTGATGTGTAGAACACATGTGGGAAATGTTATTTATTAACTATTTTGTGTCACATAATTCTCTGGTTTAACAGAATAAAAATTCAAAATTTGAAAATTGCGAGATTTTCAAACTTTTTGCCAAATATTTTATTTTTTCACAAATAAACGCAAAAATTATCAACCTAAATTTAATACTAACATCAAGCCCAATATGCTACGAAAAAACAATCTCAGAATCTCTAGGATCCGTTGAAGCATTCCAGAGTTATTACCTCATAAAGGGACAGTGGTCAGAATTACAAAAATGGTCTGGTCGTTAAGCTGCAAAGTGACTCGGACCTTAAGGGGTTATTGAGGCACTTCTACACGTCTCCTCCAAGGGGCATTGGAGTGCCTCACAATATTTGGCAGCCCTGACACTTACTGCATATATGCAATTACAGTATAGGAGACTGTTTAATAATGGGAACAAAAAAGTATTGCTCTCTAAGGCTGCCTAAATATATGTTTTTTTTATTTTTTTATCGCATTAAAGATAAAAAAAAAAAAAAAAAGTTGCGTGGGGTTCCTTGTAAATTTAAAGGGAACCAACCACCCCCAATGACCCCCCCGGACTATTAATATCAGTGCCTACACACAGCACATACATGTGCTGCACTGATTTTGGCTAAAAAAACTGTTTTTTAAAACTAAAGATAATGATTTTTAAAGTTTAAACCGGAGCGACGGTTGGGCGGTACTTATCTGTGGAAACCGCCGAGATCTGATGCCAATCATCTTCCCTGTCTCCCCTCGCAGCAGTTATGGCCACCCCTTTGTGCAGCGTCACAGCCCTGTGCACGGGCTCGCATGCCCGTGCACACGTCATCATCTGCAGCCGGGTTGGGAGCGCGCGCTCTGACTTCCATAGCCGAGCGCAGGAAGTCAGAGCGCGCGCTCCCAACCCGGCTGCAGATGATGACGTGTGCACGGGCATGCGAGCCCGTGCACAGGGCTGTGACGCTGCACAAAGGGGTGGCCATAACTGCTGCGAGGGGAGACAGGGAAGATGATTGGCATCAGATCTCGGCGGTTTCCACAGATAAGTACCGCCCAACCGTCGCTCCGGTTTAAACTTTAAAAATCATTATCTTTAGTTTTAAAAAACAGTTTTTTTAGCCAAAATCAGTGCAGCACATGTATGTGCTGTGTGTAGGCACTGATATTAATAGTCCGGGGGGGTCATTGGGGGTGGTTGGTTCCCTTTAAAGTCTAGCAAAGGCTAAGCAGACAGCTGAGGCTGATGTTAGAAGCCTAGGAAAGGGGTAATACCCATGGAGATTCCCAGGCTATTAATATCAGCCCCCAGATGGATATTTAGCCTTTCATGGCTATTAAAATGCGGGACCTCCCGGAAAAAAATGGCATGGGGTCCCCCCCTATTTTAACAGCTAGCAAAGGCTAACACCTGAGGGCTAGTATTAATAGCCTAGGAAGGGACCAAAAATATTGGCCCCTCCGAGGCTAAAAACAAGAGCCCTCAGTCGTCCCAGAAATGGCGCATTCATGGGATGCGCCAATCTGGCACTTACTGTAGCCTCGCTCTTCCACACTGCCCTGTAGCAGGTTAGTAATGAAAAGGTGTCTATAAAACACCCCCATTACTAACCTTAAAGTCAAAAAGTAAAATAAAACACAGACACTTAGTATAAAGTATTTTATTTGAAATTAAGACAGTGCTTCTTTATTTTTCTTAATTAAACCATAATTACCCTCTCACCTATTCCACCTGAAGCCATTGTCTCCTGTAAGAGAAATAAAATAACAAAGCAACCTCATCCTCACCTATCCGTCGTCAGAAGGCTCCATGTGTCCCATGATGGCACCGGCTCTGCTACATCTGATGGCAGGCTGGAGAGTTGCTGGATGCGACCATTCAGCCTGCCATCCAGCAGAATCACTGAAGAGCACATGCCTCTGCTGGTCAGTGACTCGCTGTGGTGTTATAAAAATGAGCTGAGTTCAATAGTTCATGTGAATGAACTCAGTTCACTTCTGTGAAGTCACTGGGTGCGTGGGAAAATTCTTCCGCACCGCCAGCAAATGATGATCATTTGCCGGCGCTGCATGCGGGAGACTTCCCATGCTTCCAGTGATGCAAAAACAAAAGTGATGCAAAACAAAAAGTAAAAGGGGCGCAAATGTGTAGGATCCCCTTATTAAAAACATGTAAGTGGTGTGGGTAGGTGGCCATATAATGCCAATGTCCAGTGTTCCCCCTTACACCACCTGATGAAGACTGTTTTACACAGTTGAAACGCGTAGTGGAGCTGTGAGGGGAGCTAAGAAATTAATAAAAGGTTTGCCATTTATTAAAACATCTTATATGTCTGCTTGATCCTTAGAGCGCTCTTAATCAGACCGCCGTTACTATTTTTTGCATGCTTCCAGTGATGTCACAGAAGTGAACTGAGTTTATTCACATGAACTCAGCTCATCTGTATGATGCCACAGCAAGTCACTGATAAGTGCACGCATGCGCTCTTCAGTAATTCTGCTGGATGGCAGGCTTAATGGTCGTATCCAGCAACTCTCCAGCCTGCCATCAGATGTAGCAGAGCTGAAGAGATGCTCGCCTGCCTGTGGACTACGTTGGAAGTTTTTTGGGTAAAATAGATGGAGTCTCTAAATGTCTGGTGTTTTATTTTGCCATTTACTAGAAACTCACGGTGGTCATTTCTAATTTTGGCATGACCCTATGAATTTCACGCTTAGGGCCAGCTGATAATAAAAAGCTGGTCCTAACCCTATTATTACCCAGTGAGCCACCCAACACCAGAGCCCTGGAAGAGCTGGATACAGCGCCAGAAGACTGCACTTCTATGAATGCGCCATTTTCTGGGGCAGCTGCAGACTGCAATTCACAGTGGGGGGGGGGGGGCAGAAAGTTTGGGCCACCCTGCACTGTGGATTCTAGCTGCCTAGTTTTACCTGCGCGGACAAAAAAATAGGTTGAAGACCCACATAGTTTTTTTTTATAATCATTTCATGAAATTAATGAAATAATAAAAAAAAAGGGCTTCCCTATATTTTTGGTTCCCAGCCGGGTACAACTAGGCAGCTGGGGGTTGGGGGCAGCCCATACCTGCCTGCTGTACCTGGCAGGCATACAAAAATATGGCGAAGCCCACGTCAATTTTTTTAAAATTCACTAAAAAAAATATACAAATAAAATCCCAAACACATAACCCTAACCCAAGGGTTAGGGCTTAAAAAAAATGTGTGGGCTCCCGCTACATTTTCTATTGCCAGCTAAGGGTAACTAAAGCAGCTACTGGCTGCTAACCCCCGCTGCTTGTGTGTTACCTTCACTAGCAATGGAAAATACAGGGAAAACTGGAAAAAAAAAATGTGGGAGTCGCCATATTTTTGTATGTCAGCCAGGTACAGAAGACAAGTACAGGCTGCCCCCATCCCCCAGCTGCCTAGTTGTACCCAGCTCGGAACCAAAAATATAGGGAAGCCCTTTTTTTATTATTTCATTAATTTCATGAAATAATTAAAAAAAATGCGTGGGGCTTTGTCACATTTTTGTGTGCAGCCAGGTACAACTAGGAAGCAGGGGGCTCTGGAATTCGCGATGCAGTGTGGCACAAGTTTTTGTTCCCCCTTCCCCGCTGCAAATTGCAGTCCAGAGCCGCCCCAGAAAATGGAGCATTCATAGAAGAGCCATCTTATGGCACTGAATTTAGCTCTTCCAGAGCCCTGGTGCTAGGTGGCTTACTGTGTAACTCTGGGGTTAGGGCCAGCTGTGTATTATCAGCTGGCCCTAAGTCCAAAATTCATGGGGTCACGCCAATATTAGACATGGCCACCATGAATTTCTAGTAATCAGATAAAAAAAACACAACACAGAGAAAATATTTGTATTAGAAATAAAACACAAACACAATTAGTGACTTCATCTTTATTAAAGAACCCCCTCTCCAATGTAGTCCAGGCTCGAGGGTCCTGCGGCGTCCAATCCAGGTCCAATATCATCTGATTGGTTTGCTGGCCGTCAAACCGATCAAATGATCAATGTCAGGTTCAAGGACCTGAACCAGCTGCCAGACCAGCTGTGTTTAAATCTCCCGCACTGACACCAAACAGCTGATGTCGGCGCGGGCTATTTAAACACAGACAGCTGATCTGAGAGTTTTTTAAATCTCCCATGCCGACACTGAATAGCTGATGTTGGCGCAGGAGAATTAAACAGCTGTCAGATCAGCTGTGTTTAAATAGCCCTCGCCGACATCAGCTGTTCGGTGTCGGCGTGGGAGATTTAAACAGCTGTCAGATCAGCTATGTTTAAATCTCCAGCGCCGACACCGCCAGAAGATAAGCAGCTGCCACTGTCAGGAGATCAGCGTCGGGTGCTGCTAATCTCCCGGCGGTGGCAGCTGCTTATCTCACGGTGGCGGCAGCCTCTCATCTCTTGGCGGCGAGTGGCACTCATCTCCAGGTGGTGTCGGCGTGGGAGATTTAAACAGTTGTCAGATCAGCTGTATTTAAATAGCCTGCGCCAACATTATAGGGGCTGGAATAGGTATTATCTGAACGAAAATGGGTCTTCCAGCTCCTAATACTCAGACAGCATTGTTCAGAGCAGTGACCTGGGAGTCAGAAATGATTAAAGTTGTCTTCCCCATGCTGTTCCTATGTCATTTGAGCCCTGTTCTAATACATTTGTGACATTTTTAGGGTTTATGCAGACTGCCAGGGGAGCCGCCGGAAAATGCCTGGGTTTCCCATAGGATTACATTGGGCTCGCTGCTCGGGTTGAGCACTCAAGCATCTCGATATGCTCAACCCGAGCATCAAGCACCCGAGCATTTTACTGCTCGCTCATCACTAATTGTTACATGTACAGAGCCAAATCAATAACTGCACAAGAATACATCACCAGAAGAAAATGTATCACTAAAACCTCTATCAGTTCAGAATCACTGAATCACCATCCTCATCAATACAGAAATACAGTGGGTACTGAAAGTATTCAAACCCCTTTAAATTTATCACTCTTTGTTTCATTGTAGCCATTTGGTAAATTCAAAAGAGTTTTTTTTTTCTCATTAATGTACATGAGTTGGTCAACAGGGTAGGGGGTACTCGGATATCGGAACAGGGAGTTACTCCAGTGGGGATCACGGCTGGTTGGTTACCGGTTCCGTACCCTGGACCCTGGGGTGGGGTTGATGATGATGGGGGATTGGTAACGTGATGCCGCCTGTGGTACCTGGTAATAGGGTTACCAGCACTGCGGCTGGCCGCTGAGATGATAGGAATGCAGCTTTGGTAGTACATCTCCCAACAGGTGGAGCTTTACCTCAGGGCAGTGGGGTGGATGAGGGGAGTCGTAGTCCTTATCTCGATAATACTGTAGAAGGCCTCCGGGCGGCGGATGGAAGACCAGACGCCAGATCATCTCAAACAGTTCCTTACTTGCACCAGGCGGAAAAGGTACACAGTACAGTCTGGTTTAATGGGGATTGTAGCCGCAGATTTTGGAGGATTTTCCAGAGTCTGTCAGTGGTGCCCTTAATATGGCGTTCCTTGTCCTGTTCCTCTCTCTCTCTGTGCTCCCCCCCGTGAGTCAAGTCTCTAGTCCTCGGGGTCTGTTACCGATGTTGGACTTCTTGAGGGGTGCTGTGGCTCGCTTATGTTGGGCCCACACCCTGCCGGTCTGCGGCTTGGGATAGACCGTTGACTAACCGCCTCGGTTCCGATATACCGGTGGTGACCTGGGTTTCCAACTGGCTCCGACCAGTCCTGGAGTGGCCCCTTCTATGTCTGGGTCACCCCTCTCCTAAGAGGTGCACTCCTGTCACGGCCGCAGGGTCCCCTGCGTCCGTCTTCCTTGCAGTCTCACACCGTCTGCCTGACGCTAACTATCACTCCCGGTCTCCCGCTCTCTAGGCTCCACCACCTGGGACCTACTGAATATATGGTCCCCTGTACTAAGGTGGCCTACTGTATGGGTGTTGGGGTGTAGACTCTCTAGGGTCCTCCATATCCATAGCTACAGAGGCACTACACCTTCTGTTTGGGATGCAGTACCTCCCTGTGGTACCTTGCCATGGGGGCGCCACACACACTATGCATCCTATTTTGATTGAAAAAAAACAAAAATGTATACATTTTTGCAAGTGTTTTAAAAAACAAAAACTGAGATATCACATGGTCATAAGTATTCAGACCCTTTTCTCAGTGTTGAGTAAAAGCACCCTTTTGAGCTAGTACAGCCATGAGTCTTCTTGGGAATGAAGCAACAATTTTTTCACACCTCGATTTAGGAATCCTCTGCCATTCTCCATTGTAGATCCTCTCCAGCTCTCAGGTAGGATGATGAATGTTGGTGGACAGCCATTTTCAGGTCTCTCCAGAGAGGCTCAATTTGTTTTTTTTTCAGGGCTCTGGCCGGGCCAGTTAAGAATGGTCACAGAGTTGTTCTGAAACCACTCTGTTATTTTAGCTGTGTGCTTAGGGTTATTGTCTTGTTGGAAGGTGAACCTTTGGCCAAGTCTGAGGTCCAGCACACTCTGGAAGAGGTTGTCATCCAGGATATCTCTGTACTTGGCCACATCCATGTTTACTTCAATTGCAACCAGGCGTCCTGATCCTGCAGCTGAAAAACACCTCCATAGCATGATGGTCACCACCATGTTTCACTGTTGGGATTGTATTGGGTGGGTGATTAGCAGTGCCTGTTTTTTTCCACACATACTGCTTAGAATTATCACCAGAAAGTTCAATATTCATCTCATCAGACCAGAGATTCTTATTTCTCATAGTCTGGGAGTCATTCATGTGCTTTCTTGCAAACTCTATGCGGGCTTTCATATGTCTTACACTGAGGCGAGGCTTCTGTCGGGCCACTCTGCCATTACGGTCCGACTGGTAGAGGGCCGCACATATAAGTCAAATGGTCACAGCACCCTGTGGGTATAAGCTGAACTGACTATTCCTCCAGTCAGCCACCTGGACGCAAGTCCAACCCAGAGAGTCCAATCCGGGTAATGCACACTTACTCACACAAGAAAGGACAGCGCCACAGATACAGATGGTGCAGATAAACTTCTGGTCTTTATTCCAGGGTCATAATAGGCGACGTTTCGATCACAACGTGATCTTTATCAAGCTTGATAGAGATCACGCTGTGATCGAAACGTTGCCTGTTATGACCTTGGTAGAGGGCTGCAGTGATAGTTGACTTTCTCCTGTGGAACTTTCTCCTATCTCCCTGCTGCATCGCTCGAGCTCAGCCACAGTGATCTTAAGGTACCTTCACACACAGCAATATTGCTAGGCAATTCCACTGTCAATTTGCTGGTTGCAGTGAAATCATGGACACATTGTTCTATTTTGTTGCTGTGTACAAATGGAACAATGTGTCCATGATTTCACTGCAACCAGCAAATTGCCAGTGAAATTGCTAGAAAATTGCCGCGTGTGACGATACCTTTAGGGTTCTTCTTTACCTTTTTCACCAAGGCTCTTCTCCCATGATGGCTCAGTTTGGCTGGATGCCCAACTCTAGGAAGACTTCTGGTGGCCCCAAATGTCTTCCATTTCAAGATTATGGAGGCCACTGTGCTCTTAGGAACCTTGTATTCTGCAGAAATACTTTTGTAACCTTGGCCAGATTTGTGCCTTACCACAATTCTGTCTCTGAGCTCCTTGTGCAGTTCCTTTGACCTCTTGATTCTCATTTGGTCTGACGGGCACTGTGAGCTGTGAAGTCTTATATAGACAGGTGTGTGCCTTTCCAAATATTTCAGTTTAATTAATACAGCTGGACTCCAATGAAAGAGTATAACCATCTCAAGAAGGATCACAAGGAAATGGAGAGCATGTGACTTAAATGTGAGAGTCTGGGCAAAGGGTCTGAATACTTATGGCCATGTAATATTTCAGTTTTTCTTTTTAATAAATTTGCACAAATTTGTACATTTCTGTTTTTTTTCAGTCAAGATGGTTTGCAGAGTGTACAATAATGAGAAAAAAAAGAATGTTTTTGAATTTATCAAATGGCTGCAATGAAACAAATAGTCAAAAATGTAATGGGGTCTGAATACTTTCCATACCCACTGTACATAAGCAGAACCACTAACGAGACAGTATACATCATTACACCAGTAGATGAATAAATCACCAGGGCCACCATTAGTACATAAATAAACCATCAGAATCACCATCAGTACATGACTAAATCACCAGGACCACTATTAGTACATGAAAAAAATCAATAGCACCATCATTAGTTTATAAATAAACCAAAATCAGTACATGAATAAATCACCAGGACCACCATTCATGCATGAATTTGAGCACCAGGACCAATATCAGTACATGATAAAATCAACAGTACCACCATTAGTACATGAAAAAAATCAACAGGACCATCATTAGTACATAAATAAACAACAATTAGTACATGAATAAATCACCAGAACCACAAATCATACATGAATTTGAGCACCAGGACCACCATCATTACATGGTACACCAAATATAATGTCAGGTAAGCCCCTTGTACAGTTGTAATGCATGAACCTCCAACTGCCAGTATTTCCTTAACAATGGTAAGAAGTTACTGGGAGTTGGTTTCATTGGTCATCAGACTGCGGAACATACAGTAACCACAGCACTGATGGGACGCAGGTAGTATTATGAAGAAACATTTACATCCCAGTATCTTATAGATGAGATCTTCTCCAATTAGAGTCATTATCTTTCTTTTCTTTCTTCATTTTGTCCAGACACCATGATGACTTTTCACAGCCATAGCTCATCTCTGCAGACTTCCATCTTCTCCGGTCTCCTGCCGCACATACCAACACAATGCCCTTAAGAATTTATCCCTATTTAATGTTAGAATGTCATAATACTACCAAATAATAATATGTATTCATGAATAAAGTGCTGTTATTTCCATAGCCCTTTAAATACATTTGCAACACCGTCCCCATTGGGGCTCACATTTCATGTGTAATGCATATTTCAGTTGTCCTGGCATTCCTGCAGTGCTTAGTAGTCAAATTCAGCATTGCAGATGAATTGGTGATGACTGGTGACCCGAATAAACTTATCTATTTTCATTATTATCTTTCATACTAACATGTCACGCTTCAATAATGACTGCAACTAAGTTTCTGCAAGTTCCAACTCAGTTTAGATACATTGTGGCCTGACATACTTGTGTTAATTAGCAGCTAGGCACTATCCAACAATGGTTTGCAAACATTCAAGTCCAGTACTGATTGCTTGGGTCTGAATCGTGGCACTCAAAGAAGCAGGGCTCTTAGGAAATGCAAACAAAACACACCCAAACCAGTGGAACTTTAACAACATGTCATCTTACCTCAGTGTCTACCACACTTCTCAATTTGGGCATCATCTATAATGAGGTTCAAGCCATGGACCTGAGGAGCAAGTCCCAGCAGTCAGGAGACTTTTATCCTATGACATCCCGGCCCAGGAACAGAATATGTAAGACTGCTGAGTATTTGGCAGTATATCTGGCTAGATTCAAGCTGCAGCGTATGTTGTAGCCACAGCTAATGGATCCCATTCCCTAAAACAACCGGGACCACGACCATTATGGAGAACTTGAGGAAGAGGAGCACCTAGAAGGCACTGTTTCCCAGCTGTGTGGATCACCCTCACCACCTCCAAAGACATTTAACTGGGGCAATGCAATGTGGAGACCCCTACCCCCTTCTACCACCTATCTAAGAAGGAATCAACCACTCCGTTCTCTTATGTAATTTCTTAAGGAGATTCAGCATGCAGATGACATCGCCTGGGACTGGCTGCATGGGCCTAAGGCTAATGACTTCCTTGACCAATGAATGAAAAGCAAGGTGGTGCTATTCAAATAGGATAGGGGGTATGGGTTCCTAGTGGAACATGTCACTAAACATCAGTGGTATGTCATCTGTGCCACCGTGTAGTGTGATAATCCTCCTCGAAGACTATGTACCATCTTTGTTGGGGATGAGGTCACATTTGTGAAGGTTCGGGGCATGAAGGGTTGGTTAGTTGTTGACATATGATGGGTTGGTATACCACCTAATTTGTTCAGAGGCAGGAGGAGGCCGACCTGGAGAAAAGTTGGCATCGGGTGCAGCCAAAATGTCTCTCAGTTGGCCAGCTCGATGCACCCAAACCCACAGGGCATGGACATGTACCCAAACATGGTCGGGGTCCTATCTGTCCTAGAGGGGGTGGTCATCCCCTAGTTCCTCCATCATACTGTCCAACTGTGGTAATGATGGAGTGTTCTGGGGGCAGGTAGTTGCAGAGAATATGGCTAGAGGAGTAGCCCCTGCGACTCTCAAAGATCGTCTTGCAGTACACTACGATCAGGAACAGTGCCAAAGATCCAGGGAATAACTAAAAATGCAGCAAAAGATGGCCAGTGGACCTTAATAAAGGCATGTTGGTGGGTCAGTGAGACAGTGACCCATCCCTTACTTGGCATTTTGGCCAAACCATGACTTTTGGGACTTGTTTTATTTCCAGTTTTTCGTTGTCCTTGACCAAGGCATGTGTTTTTGTTAGTTACAGTATCTGTTATATTATTAGTTTTTTTTTTGCGACTTAAAGTCTGTGTGTATATAGTAAAGTTTTTTGAATCCCTCCTTGTGTGCTGGACTGTTTCTGCAAACAGGTGATTTGATACTGCCCTACAGAGACTGGTGAGCAAGCCACAGGCCTGAAGATGTGAGGTATAGAACAGCAAGACACTACACCAGGGTCGGACTGGGACCAAAAAGCAGCCCTGGAAAACAAACTCCACCAGCCCACATACTATATTACCCATCTCCCCCGATTGGTGAAATTTGCTTTTACATTGTCGTGGCCTCATCACTTTCTTAAAGGAGTTATCTGAAGAGCCACATGTGAATGGTGCAGCAAAGGGAAATGAACCGCAGCTCCATTCACATGGTGATCTACAAAGCCACATTTCTCGGGATTGTGGGGTCCCAGCGGTCAAATCCAGAGTGAAGGGAAAGTCATCACCTGTACAGAAGAGAAGTGATGACTTCCATATTGGGGATATTTAATTTAAACACCATTTAAATGCTGAAAATCACAAAGTCCAATACTGCCTCTCTGACAACAGGTCAGGAGAAGTGGTACTGTGCAGTGTATATATACAGAATAATACAGATACTGAGGATTACACCCAGTATACAGGACAGGAGAAGTGGTACTGTGCAGTGTATATATACAGAATAATACAGATACTGAGGATTACACCCTGTATACAGGACAGGAGAAGTGGTACAGTGCAGTGTATATATACAGAATAATACAGATACTGAGGATTACACCCAGTATACAGGACAGGAGAAGTGGTGTTGTGCAGTGTATATACAGAATAATACAGATACTGAGGATTACACCAGTATACAGGACAGGAGAAGTGGTACTGTGCAGTGTATATATACAGAATAATACAGATACTGAGAATTACACCCAGTATACAGGACAGGAGACGTGGTGTTGTGCAGTGTATATACAGAATAATACAGATACTGAGGATTACACCCAGTATACAGGACAGGAGAAGTGGTACTGTGCAGTGTATATATACAGAATAATACAGATACTGAGGATTACACCCAGTATACAGGACAGGAGAAGTGGTACTGTGCAGTGTATATATACAGAATAATACAGATACTGAGGATTACACCCAGTATACAGGACAGGAGAAGTGGTACTGTGCAGTGTATATATACAGAATAATACAGACACTGAGGATTACACCCAGTATACAGGAGAGAAGTGGTACTGTGCAGTGTATATATACAGAATAATACAGATACTGAGGATTATACCCAGTATACAGGACTGGAGAAGTGGTACTGTGCAGTGTTCACCACACACATCCAGATGTACACACATACAGTATGGGCCTTTTCATATCTGCGTTTTGGCTGTGTTTGGCTTCATTTGTGGTTGTATGTGTTTTTACCCCTAAAAACACATTACAAAACGCAACCATAGAGTTTAATGCAAAAGCAATGCAAAACGCAAAACACACGTGTTTTTGGAAGCGCAGCCAAAAGCGTGGGCTGCAACGCTTTGGGCTGCATTTGCAAAAACACACGCGTTTTGCATTAAATGAAGCCAAACACAGCCAAAACGCAGATGTGCACTGGGCACATTATATATATATATATATTTATATATTATATATATATATATATATATATATATATATATATATGTGTATGTATGTATATATATATATATATATGCACATACATTCATATGACACACACATCCATATGTGCACACATACATTATATATACGCACACATCCGTATGTACACACAGAGTATATGTGTATTTGCAGACACATCCATTTGTACATACATATACATTATATATATTTTTTTATATATACCGTACATATACACATCCATATACACACACACATCCATGTATACACACTCATCCATATGTACACACACACATCCATGTATACACACACATCCATATGCACACACACAGACACATGTATACACACAGACACATGTACTGTACACACAGACAAACACATGTACTGTACACACAGACAGACACATGTACTGTACAAACAGACACATGTACTGTACACACAGACACATGTACTGTACACACACACACATGTACTGTACACACACAGATACATGTACTGGACACATGTACTGTACACACACACAGACACATATACTGTACACACACAGACACATATACGGTACACACACACAGACACATGTACTGTACACACAGACACATGTACTGTACACACAGACACATGTACTGTACACACACACAGACACATGTACTGTACACACAGACACATGTACTGTACACACACACAGACACATGTACTGTACACACACACAGACACATGTACTGTACACACAGATACATGTACTGTAGACACAGACACATGTACTGTACACACAGACACATGTACTGTACACACACACAGACACATGTACTGTACACACACACAGACACATGTACTGTACACACAGACACATGTACTGTGCACACACATAGACACATGTACTGTACACACAGACACATGTACTGTACACACACACACACATGTACTGTACACACACACAGACACATATACTGTACACACACAGAGACACATGTACTGTACACACAGACACATGTACTGTACACACACACAAGACACATGTACTGTACACACAGACAGACACATGCACTGTACACACACAGAAACATGTACTGTACACACACATAGACACATGTACTGTACACACACAGACACATGTACTGTACACACACACAGACACATGTACTGTACCACACACACAGACACATGTATTGTACACACACACAGACACATGTACTGTACACACACACAGACACATGTACTGTACACACACAGACACATGTATGGCACACACACACAGACACATGTACTGTACAGACACATGTACTGTACACACACACAGACACATGTACTGTACACACAGACACATGTATTGTACACACACACAGACACATGTACTGTACACACAGACAGACACATGTACTGTACTCACAGACAGACACATGTACTGTACACACAGACAGACACATGTACTGTACAAACAGACACATGTACTGTACACACAGACACATGTACTGTACACACACACACATGTACTGTACACACACACAGACACATGCACTGTACACACACACAGACACATGTACTGGACACATGTACTGTACACACACACAGACACATGTACTGTACACACACAGACACATGTACGGTACACACACACAGACACATGTACTGTACACACAGACACATGTACTGTACACACACACATGTACTGTACACACAGACACATGTACTGTACACACACACAGACACATGTACTGTACACACACAGACACATGTACTGTACACACACACAGACACATGTACTGTACACACACACATACACATGTACTGTACACACAGACACATGTACTGTACACACAGACACATGTACTGTACACACACACAGACACATGTACTGTACACACAGATACATGTACTGTACACACAGACACATGTACTGTACACACAGACACATGTACTGTACACACACACAGACACATGTACTGTACACACACACAGACACATGTACTGTACACACAGACACATGTACTGTACACACACATACACACATGTACTGTACACACAGACACATGTACTGTACACACACACATGTACTGTACACACACACAGACACATGTACTGTACACACACAGAGACACATGTACTGTACACACAGACACATTTACTGTACACACACACAGACACATGTACTGTACACACAGACAGACACATGTACTGTACACACACAGACACATGTACTGTACACACATATAGACACATGTACTGTACACACACAGACACATGTACTGTACACACACACAAACACATGTACTGTACACACACACAGACACATGTACTGTACACACACACAGACACATGTATTGTACACACACACACACAGACACATGTACTGTACACACACACAGACACATGTACTGTACACACACAGACACATGTACGGCACACACACACAGACACATGTACTGTACAGACACATGTACTGTACACACACACAGACACATATACTGTACACACACACAGACACATGTACTGGACACATGTACTGTACACACACACAGACACATGTACTGTACACACACAGACACATATACGGTACACACACACAGACACATGTACTGTACACACAGACACATGTACTGTACACACACACACATGTACTGTACACACACACACATGTACTGTACACACACACAGACACATGTACTGTACACACAGACACATGTACTGTACACACACACAGACACATGTACTGTACACACACACAGACACATGTACTGTACACACAGACACATGTACTGTGCACACACATAGACACATGTACTGTACACACAGACACATGTACTGTACACACACACACACATGTACTGTACACACACACAGACACATATACTGTACACACACAGAGACACATGTACTGTACACACAGACACATGTACTGTACACACACACAGACACATGTACTGTACACACAGACAGACACATGTACTGTACACACACAGACACATGTACTGTACACACACATAGACACATGTACTGTACACACACAGACACATGTACTGTACACACACACAGACACATGTACTGTACACACACACAGACACATGTATTGTACACACACAGACACATGTACTGTACACACACAGACACATGTACTGTACACACACAGACACATGTACTGTACACACACACACACAGACACATGTACTGTACACACACAGACACATGTACTGTACACACACAGACACATGTACTGTACACACCAGACACATGTACTGTACACACACACACAGACACATGTACACACAGACACATGTACACACAGACACATGTACTGTACACACACAGACACATGTACTGTACACACACACAGACACATGTACTTTACACACACAGACACATGTACTGTACACACACAGACACATGTACTGTACACAATTACCATCCAGGACAGGACTCTGCTCTCCGGTCCATCGCTCTGTCTGTGGGATTGATGGAAGTTGCTGACAGGTCACAGATCTGGGGGGGGAAAGGGAGGGCAGAGAAAGTTCAAACAACTGCTGTAAATTCCCTGTGCCTCAGATGGCAGCCACCAAACCAGAGAGCATCCAGACATCTCACTGCAGAAACCTCCAGGCCGGAGGCATAATACTCCTTCTTACCGCCCAGGATGAAGGAGCTCAGCAGACGCAGGAGATGAAGCCGGAGGACGTGCCCGGTACGAGCAGACAGTGCAGGTAGTGCATGGCCCCTGGTCAGCAGCGTGTACAGTAGCTTCAGGGAGGCGTCCATCAGCTGGAGCCGCAGAGGAGTGGAGGAGTATCCTCCAAGAAGCGGCTGCAGGAACACAGCCGGAAGCTCCACACCGGAAACGCGGCTGCAGCTACTGTGCAGCTCCCTGGCTGTGCCCGGCCGGCGGCCGCAGAAAGACAGAAAGGGGCCGCAGGCGACCTCATAAAGGTAAAGAGCGGCCGCAACGGCCCAATTCCCATTCAGCCCACCGGGAAAACTCCCGGTATGCCCTATGGCCAGTCCGGGCCTGCACTACACCCACTCCAGTAGCATAGGGCTAACCAAGTGCAGTTGTCAAGGGCCGCAAGCAGTGCATGTTTTCAGGATTTCGATAGCATTGCACAAGGTGTTGGATGATTCCATCACCTCTGTAGATGATGAAATGAGCACCTGTACAATGCTAAGGAAATCTAGAAAACTTGAACTGTTTTCAGACTTTGAGGACTGTAGTTGGCCACCCCTGCTCTTGAGGTCTCTGTGGAAGTGGCCAGGGGGCAATAGGAATCATTGAGACCTTTCACCACAACTGTGGCTCTCCCAGGACTCTCTTAGGCCCTATGGTCAATGTGTGTTCTTTGATGGATTTTTTACGCAGATTGAGAATCTGAATCAAAATCTGCATGTCTATCCTGAAGGCAGCAAAGCGTAGGACAGGTCAGAAGTGCTGTGCCAACAAAGCTTTTTTGTTTCCTTGCACATGTGGATCAGGTTTCTTTTTTCTGCCCCACAATCTTCAGCAAATTTGCAATTAAACAAAAAAAATGTTGCCATAGTACTTCAGAACTTTCATAGAATTTGCTGGCTTCACAATAGACATGCAGATTTTCAAAATCTGCTGCAAAAAACATTGAACAACATGGCGGGGCCACAGTGGGATTCCCTGCTGCGTGATGCTGGCTGTTTAACCTAACATAAAATAAATAATTAAGAAAAAAGTGTTGGGGGTCAACACTATTTCTAATTGCCGTCTAAGGTTAAAGTAGGCAGCTGAGGGCTGATATTCTCAGCATGGTGAGGGCCCATAGTTATTGGGCCCCCCACACTATAGAATAGCATCCCACAGCAACCCCAGAAATGAGCTGATTCATAATTATCTCTAATTCTTGGCGCTTATGACTCACCGTGGCCGGGACTCCGGTTTAGACAGGCGATGCTTCCTTCCTCCTTGTCACGGGTGGACCGCGCCTGCCGGTAGTGGGGCCCGGTGTAGTGCAGATCAAAAGTGTTGAAGACGTCTTGTAGGAACAGATTAAAGGGGTTTAATTTATTCGTGACGCCACCTATGAGTAGTTTCGGTAAGGACTACCGACGCTGCGGAGCCCCCGGGGGATGGATAGCAGCAAGATGGAACGCTCCCCACAAGCTGAGCGGTGATCCCCGGAGGCTGGAGCTGCTTAAGATGTTGTGCGGCAGCTGCGGTTACCTTGTAGTGCGGATGGACAGTTCATAAGGAAGCACGGACACAGAAAGTCTCTGCAACAGGTCTTTACTGTAACCAGCAGGCAGTACATGGTATACAGTTTACGGGTAGTAGACCGGGTGGACTCAGCAGTGATGGTGTCCCTTAGAAATCCGCAGTGTTCCTCCATTCTAACTAATTGGTTGCCAGTGTCGCCCAGGAATACCAGGTCGGGTACGGGGAGGCTGCTTCAATATCCTATCCATGATGTACGTTCTGGATGTTTTGGGGAGCCTTGGATCCCTCAGTGAGTACACCGCTGGTTAGACGACTGGAAGTTGGCTGGTGGTGGGGTGCTCCTGTGAAGCTGCTCCTCCACGCTTCTGGTTTGCGTAGCAGAGGTGAACTGCTGCCAGCTTCGGTACCAGTGAACCGGCTGTGAGTTGTGGGCACGGGAGTCTTTTAGGAACCCGTGTGAATGATGCCCAATCCCGGATGGTAAGGCCTCAGGTGCTGACACCCGACCGGTGACGGCCCGGGGGCTGCACGGGGTGCGGAGCCCCCGCTCCTACTCCAAGTTCTAGACTGCTCAGGTCAAGTTCTAGATCCCTTTTCTTCTTGTTCTCACTAGACTAAGGGTCTGTTCTCCTACACACTTCCCTAGCACTCCGCCCACCAGGACCTAGGATTGGCCCTCTGTTCTAGGTGATGCATGCAGGGTTGGATTTCTAAATTAACCAGGTCACTGCTGTGTCAGAGAATATTGCGGCTGCATTTATGGCTGCAATACCCTCTTGTGACGCACTCGTTGCGGGGCGCCACACTTACAGTTGGCATGTAGTGGTGGTAAACTGTGTATTAAGGGTGTAGTAGCAGCTTTGTAATGCCAGCTGGCATTAAGCCCAAAACTCTTAATGAGGGGCCAATGGTAGACCCGGCCATTAAGAATTTCAAGTAAATAGTACAACATATTTATATAGGAGGAAGGAATGCACAACAAAATATCAATTCAAAACAGTTAAAACAATGTGGGTCTGGATCAACATTGCTTTAACTGCTTTTAATTGGTGTTTTAGTGTTCTTAGTATAAATGTAATAAAGTTGTAATTTTTTAAATATTATTTATATTTATTTATTATTATTAAAATATTTTGCTCGATCACCCGAACACAACTCAGGTAACCATGGTACCCGCTATCGTTAGCAGCTATCATGGTTACCTAAACAGTGACCCCAGAAGTCACCGCTTACCGGACCAGAGCTGGCGGTTAATTCATTCAATGTTTAGAGGCTGCGGTGACAGGACACTGTGTTCTTCACAGCGTGCAATCATGAAGACATCACAGAGGATCAAGGATGCGTATGAGGGAGTAATAAAGATGGAGTCCAGATATATGTTTTTATTTTTATCTCTAATAAAATGTTTTTCTCTCTGTGTTGTCTTCTTTACTATTTACTTGAAATAATTAATGACCAGATATAACTTGGCCCAACATTAAAAATTTTGAGCTTAATGCCAGCTGGCAATACAAACCTGGCATTAACTCCTTATTACCCAGTTTGCAACCGCTACACAGCAACTGGAAGAACAATGTGAAGCTCTATAAATTGGCATTTCTTATGAATGCGCCAATTTCTGGGGCAGCTGCAGGCTACTACAGTTGTGGCCAAAAGTATTGATACCCCTGCAATTCTGTCGGATAATACTCAGTTTCTTCCTGAAAATGATTGCAATCACAAATTCTTTGGTATTATTATCTTCATTTAATTTGTCTTCAATGAAAAAACACAAAAAGAATTGTCCTAAAGCCAAATTGGATATAATTCCACACCAAACATAAAAAAGGGTGTGGGCAAAAGTATTGGCACTGTTAGAAAAATCATGTGATGCTTCTCTACTTGTGTAATTAACAGCACCTGTAACTTACCTGTGGCACCTAACAGGTGTTGGCAATAACTAAATCACACTTGCAGCCAGTTGACATGGATTAAAGTTGACTCAACCTCTGTCCTGTGTCCTTGTGTGTACCACATTGAGCATGGAGAAAAGAAAGAAGACCAAAGAACTGTCTGAGGACTTGAGAAACCAAATTGTGAGGAAGCATGAGCAATCTCAAGGTTACAAGTCCATCTCCAAAGACCTGAATGTTCCTGTGTCTACCGTGCGCAGTGTCATCAAGAAGTTTAAAGCCCATGGCACTGTGGCTAACCTCCTTATATGTGGACAGAAAAGAAAAATTGACGAGAGATTTCAACGCAAGATTGTGCGGATGGTGGATAAAGAACCTCGACTAACATCCAAACAAGTTCAAGCTGCCCTGCAGTCCGAGGGTACAACAGTGTCAACCCGTACTATCCATCGGTGTCTGAATGAAAAGGGACTGTATGGTAGGAGACCCAGGAAGACCCCACTTCTTACCCCGAGACATAAAAAAGCCAGGCTGGAGTTTGCCAAAACTTACCGGAGAAAGCCTAAAACGTTTTGGAAGAATGTTCTCTGGTCAGATGAGACAAAAGTAGAGCTTTTTGGGCAAAGGCATCAACATAGAGTTTACAGGAGAAAAAAAGAGGCATTCAAAGAAAAGAACACGGCCCCTACAGTCAAACATGGTGGAGGTTCCCTGATGTTTTGGGGTTGCTTTGCTGCCTCTGGCACTGGACTGCCTGACCGTGTGCATGGCATTATGAAGTCTGAAGACTACCAACAAATTTTGCTGCATAATGTAGGGCCTAGTGTGAGAAAGCTGGGTCTCCCTAAGAGGTCATGGGTCTTCCAGCAGGACAATGACCCAAAACACACTTCAAAAAGCACTAGAAAATGGTTTGAGAGAAAGCACTGGAGACTTCTAAGGTGGCCAGCAATGAGTCCAGGCCTGAATCCTGTAGAACACCTGTGGAGAGATCTAAAAATGGCAGTTTGGAGAAGGCACCCTTCAAATATCAGGGACCTGGAGCAGTTTGCCAAAGAAGAATGGTCTAAAATTCCAGCAGAGCATTGTAAGAAAACCGGAAGCGGTTGATCGCAGTTATTTTTCCTAAAGGTTGTGCAACCAAGTACTTTTGTCTGGCCCATTTTTGGAGTTTTTTGTGAAATTATCAATGTTTTGCTTTTTGCTTCATTGTCTTTTGTGTTTTTTCATTTAAGGCAAATTAAATAAAGATAATAATACCAAAGAATTTTGATTACAATAATTTTCAGGAATAAACTGAGTATTATCTGACAGAATTGCAGGGGTGTCAATACTTTTGCCTCAACTGTATTTTATAGCGTGGGGTTGCCCAATAACGATGGGCCCTCACCTCGCTGAGAATACCAACCCTCAGCTGCCTTGTTTCACCTTTGATGGCAATTAAAAATAGGGCAAAGCCTAATGCAAGTTTTTGTTCCCATTTTGTTTCACATACTATGATGCCAGGTTGTTTGCCATACACTAATGTGTATGACAAGCAAGCACAGACACCATCTAGATTGTGGAAATGCAGTGTTATTGCAACAGCCAATCACAGATGCTTGCAGAGAGCATGAATGTCTGCGATTGGCTGTTGCTGGTCAATGAAGTGAATATGCATGAAGCTTCATGGGCAGGACCAGAAACTAGAGGGAGAATGGATCCGAAAGCAAGCTGTGACGTCCGTCCGCTGCAAAGGCTGAGCTGCTGGTAAGACAGCACCCCGAGAAACTCAGAGGCCCTTTACTTCTATGCAGGGATTTGGAATTACAGCTGAGCTCAGGAGGTAGCTGCCTATGGGTGAGCAGCAGACCAGAGCAGGGAGGTCGTGAGGAAGGGACATGACTAGGAGGTCAGGGAATAGACAAAATCAGGATCCAAAAGCGTAATCAGAAGGCTGCTTCAAAAACCGGGAGGGCAGCAAAAGTACAAAATCGTCAGGTAGTAGAAGGGTCAAAATCCAGGCAAAGGACAGAGTCAATATAATAGAACACAAACTAAAAACCAAGAATATATCTGGCAGTTTGCAGGACAGGCCCCAAGGTATTTGAAGGGTGCGGTTCACTCTCATAGGCTGGAGCTCACAGCTGAAGACCTCATCCGGACTGCCTCTGCAACCAGGCCAGATGATGATGCATGACTGGTACCAACCACCCCACTTCTGATAGAAGAATGAAGGCGGCGCCTACCAGATGCCTCTGCAGGGACCACTCTCCTGTTACCAGCATCACCCACAGGAGATGCATGGCGATGCCCAGCAACAGGGGCAGGAACCAAAGAAGCCGGTCCCGATAAGGACATGGCCCCCCTATCACTGGCACCACTAGGAACACAAAGGAACCGGCGCCACCTATTGGCTGGGGCAGGAATAACAGTCACAGAGTCCGACGGCGATGTGACACAAGCAAGCCTGCAACGGTAAACTGGTAAGATGATCTTTGTGTGTCAGTGTGTGCTTGGCAGCTTTTGGACACCTTTGAAGGTGTTTTCTATGTGTTTCATGTTGCCTGCCATTGATTTCAAATGGGTATGCTAGGTTTAGCGAACTGTTTGCCGAATAATTCATCAAAAACCCCACATATGTCAAACCAAAATGGCTTCAAACACTCAGGTGTTGCTCATCTCTACTGACAAAAAAAAAAACATGTTTCCTTTATGGGGTTTTTTAAATAGTTTTCAGCTTGTAAAATCCACATAACACTATGTGAAGATACCTTTACTTTATATATAATTGTATGGTAATTCTTCAAGAGAGTATCATGTGACATCATATGACCTTATGATAAGTGATGGAAAAACCCGCTAATGCTTAGGATCGGTGGGTTTGCCCGGACCTTTTTGTAGAGTTGGATTCGGGGTCGGGTGTAACTCAAATTTGCATTCAAACCTCGAGCTTGGACTTTACAATTATAGGATGGGATGGGGGGACTGAAAAAGAAAGCATATAGTTAACAAACATTATTATACTTACCTGGTCTCAGTGTCCCACTATCGCGCATCCTGCAGTCCCGCTGTCCTGGCCGTATCTACTTCCGGGGCCACTCATTAACTTCCAGGGATATTCACTGCACTGCTGAAAATGCAGCAGTTTTCGGCAATGTTCGTGGTGATGTCAGAGGTCACTCAAGTTCATGGCTCAGCTATGAACTCGATTGATCTCTGACTGTCACTGTCAGTCTCAGCCTGCTTGTCACTCTGGCAGATGTTTGTCTGTTCAAAGCGATGAAGCAGAGTTGAACCTGCTCTGCCTATGGACTACATCAGAGAGAAGGTTTTTTTGTAATTAAAGATGGAGTCCCAAAATGTGTTTTTTGTTTCATTTCTAATAAAATAATTTTTTTTTTAATGTTTACAAGAAATTCATGGAGGCCAGGACTAATTTAGCTAGACGCCACGAATTTCAGGATTAGTACCAGCTGAGAATACAAAGCTGGTATTAACCCCTTATTACCCAGCATGCCATATCCCCCACCTGGCTGGAAGAGCTAGGTAGAGTGCCTGTAAATGGCACTACAATGAATGCGCCATTTTCAGGGGCTGCTGCAGACTGCAGTTGTCAGCGTGGAGAGCCCAGAATGCTTTGGCCTTACCACGTTGAGAATCCCAGTCCCCAGCTGCTAGTTTTACCTGGCTGGTGATCAAAATATGGTCAGGAGCCCACACATTTTTTTCACTAATTATTAAATAATTAAAAAAAATATATTGGGCAGCCCTGTATATTGATTGCCAGCCAAAGTAAAGTCAGACAGCTGTGGGTGGCAGACCATAGCAGTTCGCTTTATCTGCACTGAGAATCAAAAATACCATGTCAAGAAGCATGGTGGACTCAGAAGTACATTATTCCTGGAAGGGGGTCTCAAAGAAAAGATAAAATGGCATTAAAATTTTTTGAGATATTGACCTTTGGCTTTGTTTTGGCTGTAAGCCACAATCATCAACATTAACAGAAATAAACACTTGAAATAGATTACTGTGTTTTGTAATGGCTTTATATAATACTAGATGGCGGTCCGATTCTAAAGAATCGGGTAGTCTAGAATCCATATATAGTTTATTTACTAATAGTTAGGGGAGTGCGGTGAAATGAATTGTGTGTATACAGGTGGCTCAGTGGGTAGCAGAGTATACGGTGGCTCAGTGGTTAGCACTGCACGGTGGCTCAGTGGTTAGCACTGCGCTGTGGCTCAGTGGTTAGCACTGCGCGGTGGCTCAGTGGTTAACACTGCGCGGTGGCTCAGTGGTTAGAACTGCGCGGTGGCTCAGTGGTTAGCACTGCGCGGTGGCTCAGTGGTTAGCACTGCACGGTGGCTCAGTGGTTAGCACTGCACGGTGGCTCAGTGGTTAGCAGTGAGTGTGGTGGCTCAGTGGTTAGCAGTGAGTGCGGTGGCTCAGTGGTTAGCAGTGAGTGCGGTGGCTCAGTGGTTAGCAGTGAGTGCAGTGGCTCAGTGGTTAGCAGTGAGTGCGGTGGCTCAGTGGTTAGCAGTAAGTGCGGTGGCTCAGTGGTTAGCAGTGAGTGCGGTGGCTCAGTGGTTAGCAGTGAGTGCAGTGGCTCAGTAGTTAGCAGTTAGTGTGGTGGCTCAGAGTGGTCATCGCAGCGCCATAGGCAGAGTGGTCATCGCAGCGCCGTGGGCAGAGTGGTCAGCGCAGCGCCGTGGGCAGAGTGGTCAGCGCAGCGCCGTGAGCAAAGTGGTCAGTGCAGCGCCGTGGGCAGAGTGGTCAGCGCAACGCCATGGGCAGAGTGGTCAGCGCAGCGCTGTGGGCAGAGTGGTCAGCGCAGCACCGTGGGCAGAGTGGTGAGCGCACCGCCGTGGGCAGAGTGGTGAGCGCACCGCCGTGGGCAGAGTGGTCAGCGCAGCGCCATGGGCAGAGTGGTCAGCACACACATACACACACACACATACACACACTCCGCTATACTTACCACCGGCCCTGCGTCTTCCCCGCCGCCTGGATCCTCAGTCGACATATCGCCGCCCCTGGACGACTGGATCCAATATGGCGTCCGGGAAGTTTCGCAAGACTTCCTGGACGCCATATTGAATCCAGTAGTTCGGGGGCGGCGACATGTCGACTGAGGATCTAGGCGGCGGACGCAGGGCCGGTGGTAAGTATAGCGGAGTGTGTGTGTGTATGTGTGTGTGTGTGGACAAAGTGACGGAAGTGCGGTCAAAGTGACGGAAGTGCCTTGGGCTTTTATATATTAGATACACACACATTATATGTACACACATGCAAATCTATAAAGATGTAGAAATATATATATACATACACACACATCATTCACAAATTATATTACATACACACATATATACACATACTGTACATTGCATATGGAGGGGTGAGGAGAGCGGAGGCTGGAGGGCAGAGGAACAGGGGAGGCTGGAGGGCAGAGGAACAGAGGAAGCTGGAGGGCAGAGGCACAGGGGAGGCTGGAGGGCAGAGACACAGGGGAGGCTGGAGGGCAGAGGCACAGGGGAGGCTGGTGGGCAGAGGCACAGGGGAGGCTGGGCCCGGGTCCGGTGCCCAAGCCACTTCCATCGTGTGACGTCATTTTTGTCCCTTGAAGACGGAAGTGGCTTCGGGTACTAGATATGTGTTTTACTTTATGTATTGAATTACTGAAATAAATTAACTTTTTGATGATATTCTAATTCATTGAGCTGCACCTGTATTTATTACTTGCTGAACCCAAAGGGTGTTATTTCCAGCTTCCTTCTCCACACTGTTTTTTAGCTGGATGCAGTCTCCTTGCACTTTAGCAGTCTGCTTACACTGCTATAAAGCTATCAGACAAATGGAGGCTGACAATGTGGGTTTAAACATATATTTTCACATATCAATGTGAGCTCTTGGCCACTGACTGAGGTATGTGACTCGCCCCTGGTGGAGACCATGGGGTTCTCGGAACCGGGTCCTCCCGATATTGTCGGGGGCTGTGGGATGTCACGGTGGCATTACCCGGTCCGTGATTCCCTTGTCGGGTGATCAGTTAAAAAGGGGAATTTTAAAAATGGATAAAAATAAAATTAAAGCAAAAAAAAAAGTTTTAGTCGTGACGCCACCCATGGGATGCGACCGGTATAGCCGCTACTCAGGGGCGGACCTACGGTGGTGCAGCTGGTGCAGCTGCACCAGGGCCCCGACCGGCTAGGGGGCCCCTCAAGCCTGCAGGGGGGCCCCCAGTTGACCCATGACCCTGTGCCAGTGTGCCAGAGGAGAGGGGTTAACCGAGGGAAGCCTCCTGCATCCCCTGGCTGAGCGTGCGGCTCGCTTGATGCAGGTAGGAGCAGCAGTACATACGGCCAATGCCACCCCCCCATCGCCGTCGCCTGATATCACGCCCAACCCCCCCCTGCCCTCGCCGACGGCCAATAGCACCCCCCCCCCGGTTCCTCGCCGACGGACGATAGCACCTCCGCCCCCCCCACTCCTCACCATCGGCTGCTGCACCAGGGCCTCCTGGCTGCAAGGTCCGCCACTGCCACTACTGTTGGTATAGCCGCTGTCAGGAACTCTGGGTATGATGGGAGTAGCAGCAAGGATGGTTCAGATATCCACGGGAAGAGCAGGTCCCCAGGGCAACCGTAAAGTTTATGGAGATAGTAAGGGTAATGGTAGACCAGCGGGGCTGTGTTGCTCTACAGGGTTCAAAGTCACAATCAGGCAGGCTGCTGTTGGCTTGGTGAATCGGTCTACCTCTCCTCACGAGCAGAAATCACAGTCTCACACAGTGCTGAGCTTCAACCCGGTTTACTTCACTTTCTCGTTACAAAACATCACATGCAAATTAGCCATGTGCACTGGAAACTCAGCGAGCACTCAGCTCCTTGCGGAGTCTGCTTGATGTGCCCCTTGTTGACAGGGCTGTCTGTCCCTAATGGGCCCCTGATGATTCAAATACACGGTCTTGTGCTGGGCGCTCTGAATGAAGCCAGGGATCCTTCCTCTCCCCGCAATCACTTCCTCCTTCCCCAGATTTCTCTTTCGCAAGAGAAATCCGGGGAAGGAGGAAGTGATTGCGGGGAGAGGAAGGATCCCTGGCTTCATTCAGAGCGCCCAGCACAAGACCGTGTATTTGAATCATCACTGCTTATCTCAGAGAACACGGCAGGAGCTGCTCGCTTGAGCTTTAGGACCTGCATCACCTTGGTAACGATTCTACATTGAGAACATAGGACCTTTTTGCGTCAGCGCGCCCGGTCACATGGGACGCGAGGAGGCGGAGCATTATTAGGAAGCGAGCGGGGACGCCGCGATTCCCTGGACGGAGCTGCATAATATTCTTCTACACCACTGCAGATCATCCAGAACAGGAGGGAGACCCCAACCGCTTTTATAATCTTTACCATCATTGTGCGTGAGGTGCACAACAATAATAGGTTAGTGAACACACTGCTATTAATCCCTTGCTTGTAATAACGATAATACACTAGTGCGCCCCCTGTATCCTCTTTTGTTTCCTACCTAATGGGCCCCTGGCTGTCAAGGCTACCTGTCCCTGATGGCCAGTGGGCCCCCCTAGCTGTTCAGGGCCCCGACACTTGCCCGGGTATGCTGGGTGCTGACGCCGGCCCTGTCTGCAACAACGGCCTCGGCTCAGGCCACATCCTATGACCGATCCCCGGGGAGGTGTCCCGAACCCTCCGCCTCACCTCGGGAGACCACCTAGATACAGCGGAGACCCTAAGATGTGCCGTGGCTTCCTCAACCAGTGTTGCTTACACTTTGAACTACTGCCACAGCAGTACGCCACCGATCAGGCCAAGGTGGCTTTTGTGGTGTCCCACCTGGAGGGCGAGGCTCTGGCGTGGGTTAATCCTCTATGGGAGCGTGATGACCCAGCGGTCTCCCACTTGTTGACCTTTCTGGAGACATTCCGGAGGGTCTTCGATGAACCCGGTTAGGTCGCATCTGCTACGGAGTCACTCTTCAACTTCCGTCAAGGGACTCTCACCGTTGGGCAATACGCCATTCGTTTCCACATCCTCTTCTCCGAGGTGAGATGGAATAACGAAGCGCTGACCGGAGTTTTCTGGCGTGGCCTGTCCGGCAGGATAAAAAACAATCTCGTGGGTCGGGATATCCCAGACGAGCTGGAGGACTTGATCTCACTAGCCACTCGCATCGACTTGCATTTCCAAGAGCGCTCCCGTGAAACTGCTAGGGAAAGGAGATCCGTCCGGTGCCGATATTGTCCTGAAAGACCAGGAGAAGTCCTCAGCCTAGGTCACGTAAGAGAGACCGTCCTAGGCGAAAGCGATGCCTCTCAACCCCTCACCCTGCCCGTGCAGGTGATACGTCTGCAGAGACGCTTTTCCGAACTAGTCTACGTGGATTCTGGGGCAGGAGGAAATTTCATTCGACAAGAAGTGGTGACTCGACTTGGAGTCTCTGTAATACCTCTGGTGACGCCTCGCATGATTGCATCAGTGGATGGCAGACCGCTGCAGGAGATCATCACCAAAGTGACAGAGGAAGTGGAGGTGCAGATCGGGGCTCTACACCGTGAAAAGATTGCCTTTCTACGTCATTCCTGGTCTCTCCCATGCCCTGCTCCTCGGGCTTCCATGGCTTCGGGTTTATGAACCTGTCCTGGACTGGCGCTCAGGGGACGTGCTGTGGTGGGGTCATCTCTGCCATGAGAGATGCCTGAAGTCTGTTCTGCCACCCGGTTCCCCGCAACTGGCTTCTGTTCTTTCTGGTTTACCAACTGCCTGTTGGTAGTACGCGGATGTCTTCAACAAAACGAAGGCAGAGGTCCTCCCGCCTCATCGGCTGTATGATTGCGCTGTTGATCTGGTTCCTGGTACTACTCCACCTAAGGGACGAATCTACCCGTTGTCTCTGGCCACAAGCCATGTCTGAGTACATCACGGACAGCTTGGCTAAAGGCTTCATTTGAAAATCCACGTGCCCTGCTGGCGCTGGGTTTTTCTTTGTGAAGAAGAAGGAGGGCACCCTTCGACACGGCATAGATAACAGAGGCTTGAATGCCATCACTGTTAAGAGCAAATACCCCCTGCCGTTGATTCCAGACCTCTTTGACAGGCTCAAAGGGGCTTGCATCTTCACGAAATTATACCTCCAAGGAGTATACAACCTGGTTCGCATACGTGCCGAAGACGAATGGAAGACGGCTTTAAACACCAGGGACGGCCATTATGAGTATTTGGTCATGCCATATGGGTTGTGTAACGCTCCCGCAGTGTTTCAGGAGTTCATCAATGACATCTTTCGTGATCTGTTGTACACGTGTGTGGTGGTATATCTGGACGATATCCTCATCTTTTCCCCGGATTTGTCCTCTCATAGACGGGATGTGCGGCAAGTCCTCCTGCGACTGAGGAGGAATCGGTTGTATGCCAAGATGGAGAAATGTGTCTTTGAGCAGACCTCTTTGCCCTTTCTCGGATACATCAACTCTGACTCCAGATTACGGATGGGTCCTGAGAAGCTGTCAGCCATGCTGAAGTGGCCCCGTCCTGTGAGGACTAAGGCTGTTCACCGGTTCCTTGGTTTTACAAATTATTACAGGCAATTCATTCCCCATTTCTCGTCCTTGATCAAGCCCATCACGGCTCTCATCTGTAAGTGAGCAAAAGCCTGCGACTGCACCCCAGAGGCTGAGAACGCCTTTTCCACCTTAAAGCGCTCCTTCTCCGAGGCTCCTGCCTTGCACCGACCAGAGGTAAACAGACAGTTCATTGTAGAGGTAAGGATGTCCCTGACCTCATAGACATTCTCGGAGCTGACAGGCCGCGGCATGGTGCCGGAGGATGGTTGGAAACGATTAAGCACCACCGGTTTCAACAACGAGACATGAAAGGAATTGGGGATGCGAAGTGAGGCAGGCACTTGTAGGCAACGTTGTTGATGGATCCAAGGACTTCGAAAGAAGCGATATAACGCGGCCCTAACTTGTAGGACGGCACCTTCAGCCTGACATATCTGGAAGAAAGTCACACTTTATCACCCGGGAGATAAGACGGTGGATCTAAGCGTCTCTTATCGGCATGTCTCCTGCCGGAGGCTTGTGTAAGGGCATCTCTGGTCTCACTCCAGATCTTGGTAAAGCCCACGGACAATGCATCTGCCGCCGGGTTCCCGGACGCTGAGGAGAATGGAAGAGGTAAACCAAGATGTTACCCGAATACCACGACAAAGGGGAGATTTAGCTGATGACTCACTAGAGTGATTGTTGTAAGTGAATTCCGCCTAAGGAAGGAGACTGGTCCAGTTATCGTGATGAGCATTGGTGAAGTGCTGGAGGTAGGTGGTGAGGACTTGGTTAATGCGCTCAGCCTGCCAGTTGGACTGCAGATGATAAGCCGAGGAGAAGTCCAACGTGATGTCCATATGCTTGCACAGCGCCCTCCAGAACCGGTAAGTGAACTAAACTCCCCTATCGGACACGAAGAGTAGAGGCAAGATCCTCTTCTTGATTGACTGGGTTGGCTTCAGTCCTGAGGAGAGGACCTGGGAGCCATGGGAGAACATTGATGTGCCACACATTCTGGCGAGGTTCTTAGCACGCCATCGGAGGAGGGGACGTGAGGAAGGGGGTACTTTTAGGTCCCCTGGCTCCCCAGCTCAACTCTCCCGGTTCGGCATCCTCTGCTCTTCTGCCGACCGGGCATCCGGCGTCCAGGCGTACTGTGTCTTGGAGCCGTCGCCGGGTTCCCTTCCTGGTAGCTGACCACCGGGCTCACACATGAGCACATTACAATGGTCGTATTCATGTGACCAATCAGTGGTGCATTAGGTGCACTCCTCCCCTGTGACTCTAGGCGTTGGCACGGTCCAACCTGACACTCCCCTTGACCTTGACCCCTTGCTCTTCCTCTGGTATATCAGGTCACCTCCACTAATGGGAGGTGCCTGATTATTAAGTTAGTTTGCTTCTGCCTTGCTAACTGTTGGTCAGGCCTTCCTTGTACCCTGTTACCTGGAACTCTAGCTGTGCTCTTCCCTGGTAACACCATTCCTGTTCGCCTAGCTGTGTGCCGTTACCCGGAATCCTTAGCTGTGCCGTAGCATAGGCTAACCTTATGAGCCCCCCGGTACTAGCAGCTGTGGTATTTAGAGCCCCTGACAATCCCTGTATAGGGGTTGGTTAAACTAGGTCCAGTTCACCCAGGGGAGTTCGGTACCACGGCCCAGTGGGTCCACTCTAGTGCGTCTTCCCCCGGAAGCATGACAACAGTTCACATTGAGCGTGGCCCAATTATAGTCTATACTTTGTGACACAGTTAACATTGAGAGTAGTCACCTTATGGTTTTAGCCATAATTCACAGTTCACATTGAACGTGGCCTGATTAAGGTGTTGTCCTTGAAACAAGTTCATATGGGAGTCAAAATCTCGAACTTAAGCTATGCAGTGCAGTTAGTAAACACAGTCCTGGACAGTCATGGGAAATACACTGCAACAAGCGTAACTATTAGGACGCAGTTAATAAGGCTTACATGAGACACAGTAGTCCATACAGTGCTGGCAGCAGGAAGATCCATAAAAGGGACACTCTAGCTGTGGGAGAGGATCAAGGATAGTGCACAGCATGTAACTGACAAGCAGGAATGTAGAGCCGTCTGAGGAACAGAAGCAGGTGATTAAGCAGCTGAGCAAGAACAGGAACAAAATACTCAAGAATTGGTCTGAAAGATGAACTGAATTTATAAAGCAGGATGGCCAGGAAACACATACACTGGTGAAGCAGCAAGCTTCATCTTGATAAAGGATGAGGAAACACTGAAGGCAGCCTGGAAAAACGGGAAATCTTGACACATTCTTGCCATATCTCATAATGAATCAGGCACATCTTAAAAGTGCCTCACCACACTCACCACAAACACTACTGTATTCAGCATTAGAAGAACTGGCTAAAACTGGAGTGAGGCTTAGCAAATATTTTGAATATTTTTAGAGTTTTTAAAAGTGTTTTTCATCAGAATTCTTGAGTAAACACTTTCATTAATTGGGGCCCAGATGTTATAAAATAATATTGTTTTTTCATTACTGCTCTACTGATTGCTATGATATCTGATTGATATATGGTCATGGAATACTGATTAAGCAAGGTTCGACAGTTCCTCAGGGAGGAGATGCCATAATTGAACAACCACCCATACTCCCCTTCCTGGGCACATTATATTTTGGTCTAAAAGATTTAGTTGTTTTTTTTTAATACTATCTGGGCACTATGAGGAGTAGATAAAGTGAAAGAACATTCATTTGTTTATATATAACCATTTTAAAAAATCGTAACAAAAAAACTCATGTTTTTCTTTACGTATAATTGTATTCTGTCACTTGTGAAAAGGTGAAAAAAAATGTTCTATGTTGACTACGATTGTCTTTACTTATTATATGATTTTTAATTTACTCTACATCTAAACTGGATCAAACTATATTCCGTGAGACACCTGTACATATGAGCCCTTTTACATCAAAGATGTAATGGTGGAACTCTAAAGGATAACAAAGAGTTCAGTGGCAGGACAGCAATCTGTCTTGTAGCATGCCTGCCCTCAAATTTAAAGGAGAGAGCACAATGATACACAGCTTTTACTTTTCAACCACAACTTTGAAGCACCTTACAGCTACCAATCTTTATGCACTGTGATGGACCACCTGCCAGGAGATGTGTAGCCGGCTGACCTCTCTCAGCCCTGTGTGAATTATTTCGGAAGGCTATGTATCATATAGTGTGGTGGACTAGAAGAAAGCTCAAGAAAGAAAGATTTATAATGAAAAACTATTTTTTTCTTTGAAAATGCAGCAGCTTTTCAGGATAAAGGATCCATGTTGTTAAAGGTCAACATCTCATGACAAGTTAAATATTTAGCCTACTGCTGCTATATACAACCATTTGAATACACATCAATGAATCATTTCACTTATCATTAACTTGCAGAAATGTCTTTACAGGTTCTTAACTAAAATTTTTCTATCTAAGGAAAGTCAAAGAGCATTCATTGATGGCAATTAGAAATTATTCACAATGTCCTTGACGGTAAATGAGTATCTTCATGTTTTTGCAATCCAGCAGGGAAGAATGTTTACTTTTCCTTCTACATTTCTTCTAATTTGTCACAATGAGCAGTCTCTAAAGGGATATTCTCTGTCATGGGATAAGTGATTATTTTCTGATCGTTTAGAGTGTGACCACTTGGACCCACACTGATCTTGAGAATTGGGCATCTATGAATGGTAGTCGATTATGCACACTGTCATTGCATTGATTCTTAAAGGGACTGCAAGAGATTGCTGTCCTCAGCTGATCTTTGGCATTTCCATAAAATGAATAAAGCTGCAGTGCGGAACCCCGATTCTTGGGATCGGTGGGGTTTCCAATAGTCAGAACACCTAAAAAATTGAGAAAGTATTCCCTATTCTTCTAAATTTGAGAATACTCCTTCAATGTGCGCTAATACCACAGCAGCCATCGCGGCTGGTGGGCACTGTGGTAAGTTGGCTGCTAATCGCAACCCCCCCCCGCTCCTCACCACGTGGGCACCTTCCCCCTCGCTCCTCACCTCGGGCTCACTGCTAACACCCCTTTCTTCCCCGCTCCTCACCTCGGGCTGGCAGGACAACTCTGCCTCCCGGAATTAGAAGCGCCAGTCCGCCCCTGACGTTCTGGCTGGAGATAATCTCTCAACTCAAAACAAATATAAGCCATCTAGATTGCAATATGTTGGAATTATTCCGAACCATTAATGCACCTGCTGTTATCCTACATGGAATATATGTATTGAGACAAAGTGGAAAGTCAACAAATATTTGTACGTATTAATAAAATAATTCCATTCAATCAAATAAGCAGTATCTTGGAGTGAAAAAGAAAATGTAACTGTGCAACTACTGTGCATCAATTATGAGCATTCTTTAAGCAGGCTGAAAAAGAAAGACTCACATCAACTGCTAAAGATTTTAGAAGAATCAAATGTGAGGAACCTAGGTATTATCTTCCAGTGCTGTCAAATCTGTAACCTGCCTGGAGTGGCCAGAAGTACAAGGTGTTCAGTGCTCAGAGACAATGGCCAAGGTAAGGAGGACTGAAACCCAACCACAGCTGAATAAGACACATAAATTGAAATGTCAAGACTGGGCTAAGAACTATCTGACAAAATATTTTTCAAAGGTTTTATGGACCGATGAGATGAGGGTGACTCTTGACATACCATATGGAGGGTCACGCTAATGCATCAGCAACAGGCAGAGAATGCTAATACCTTCTGTACACAGTCTGCAGTTGCACATACACAAAAAATAATTTAATATTGGACATTAGACGTATATCATATATACTTCTGGTGGCAAGCAAAATGAGACCCCCAAAATTAAAGAGGGAACAAGTGGTGTTTTTTAATGAGTGTCGTGGCTTAATATTCTTAATTTGGCCTGACATGTTGTTCTTTTGTTTGTTAACTCATGATTGTTAAGTCATTGTTTCTTGCCAGTGTGCTTGGAGTCCTATGGTCCTAGTTTGTGGATTGCTAACCCTTCTGTTTACATAATTAAGATGAAAATTGTGCAGTCATATTGAAATTCCAACAGAAAAGAGAATAGCCTTATCCCACCTATCCTGTAAGAATACAATATACCCTAATGTGGAGGCTTGGGCTATAAAAAGGACCTTATTCAGTCACAAGTTGTTCTTGTGTAGCGTGGCCTCAGTTTAGGAGTTTCAGTTCCAAATAGAGGAGGACCAAGACTGGATAATATTCTGCAGGTGTTCAATGGACACCACAAAAGACCACTACTGGATTGAATTGCATTTTAACAACACACTACAATTGTATTAACTTTTTAGATTTTTATGGCACTGGCCAAGTGAACCTTAACCACAAAAATGACAGGGGGCACAAGGACCTGTGGTTTTGAATGGACACCACAAAAGGCTTCTACTGGATTGCACTACATTTTAACAACACACTAGGACCGTATTAATTTTTCAGATTTTATGGCACTGGCCAGGCCTACTGTAATCTTAAAAATTACAGAGGGCAGAAAGACCTGTGGTTTTGAATGGACAACACATAGATTGGACAGCATTTTAACAACACACTAGAGCTGTATTAAATTATTAGGTTTTTACGGCACCGGGCTAATGAACTGTAACCCCATAAATTACAGGAGGCACAAGGACCTGTGGTTTTAAATGAACACCACAATAGGCTATTAATGGATTGAATTGCACTATAACAACTCACTAGGACCATATTAATTTTTTAGATTTTTATGGCACTGGCCAAGTGAACTGTAACCCCAAAAATGACAAGGGGCACAAGGACCTGTGGTTTTGAATGGACACCACACAATGCTACCACTAGATTGGACTGGATTTTAACAACACATTAGGACCGTATTAATATTTTAGATTTTTACAGCACTGGGCAAGCGAATCAAAAATCACAGGGAACACAAGGACGTATGGTTTGGAATGGACACCACAAAAGCCTACTTCTAGATTGTACTTAATTTTAACAACACACTACAACCATATTAATTTTTGGGGGGCTTTACGGCATCAGCCAAGCAAACTGTAACCCCAAAAATAACAGGGGGCACAATGACCTGTGGTTTTGAATGGACACCCCAAAATCTACTACTGGATTGAACTGCATTTTATCAACACACTACAACCAAATTAATTTTTTAGGTTTTTACACTGGCAAAGTGAACTGCAATCCCAAAAATGCAAGGAGTCACAATGACCTATGGTTTGGAATGGACACCACAAAATGCTACTACTGAATTGGACTGCATTTTAACAACTCACTAGGACCATATTCATTTGGCACTGGCCAAGTTAACTGTAACCCCAAAAATGATAAGGGGCACAAGGACCTGTTTTTTTTGTAATTTTTGGAAAACAATGCACATTGTACAGTGGACAAACCCAGCACAGCACAGTAATAACTCGGATTTTGTGCTGCCTGGTACAAAGTACCCACTGCTACTTTTTCCACAATATTTTTGGATTCACAGTTAGCTTGGCTTGTTCCATCAACATTGGCAAATATGTCACCAAAACCAAAATGCCAAAAAAGCCTGTTGTTAAGGGACAGGGATGTGGATGTGGGCGTGGTGTTGTCAGTGGTGCGTGACAAAGCAATGATTCTGTTTCAGGTCTGAAGAAGCTTGATGCATCCACTATGTTCCTGGAAAAATATTCCAGTCTGGAACCTAAACGTGTCTGGAAGCCAGAAAAGCGAGAGCAGATTCTGTCTTGGATTGCAGACAATTCCTCTATTTCTCAAGCAGCACCAAATCTTCCATGACCACACAGTCTACTTTTGATACACAGATTATGTGAATCGCTGACATTTGTGAGGCTCTTGAGGTCTTTGAGTATTGCACTGAGCTTGTAAGTGGTGATCTGAGTATTATCAGCGTGACCATACCTCTGTTGTGTCTGTTTAAAAAATCACTGCATAATATCAAAGAGGAAGCTTTTAGTGCCCAGCATGTGGCTATTGAGCCAGTTTTCCTAATGGGTAATACTACCCAGCCCAGCCAATATTCTGAGGCAACATTGGATGATGATGAGGAAGATGAGGAGGATGAGGAGGGAGACGACTTGTTTTTCTGTGCTACCAAGGGAACTCCCAATGCTACAGAAGGGACTCACAACCCCAGATTCATGTCTGCCCAGTATTGATGGGCTGGAGAAGAGATGGGGTAGGAGAAGAAGCGGAGTCAATGTGAGGAAAGGATGGGTATTGTTCCTCCTGGTGGGAACACAGAACCTTTGCATGTTTGCAGCTTTGCCCACATGGCACAGTTCGTACGTAAGTGTCTGTGGCAAGACCATCACATGATACATATTTTATCCAACAATCTGTACTGGTTGGCCACCTTTCTTGATCCACAGTACAAGGAGAAATTTCCTTTATTCCTTTTGAAGTCACCAAAAGGTTGCACAATGGAATCCAGTTGTAGAAAACATCACCCTCAGATAATGCTGGCGGCAGAGGTGACGACTCTTTTTAACACCAAGGATTAATGGGGAGAGACACGAACACCAGGTCCAACAGAGGTGGGTGGAAAATGTGCACAAACTGGGCCATTTTCAATTAACCAGCACATCAGCAAAGGATATCTGTGCCTGTAACAATTTCAAGAAGGGAGATATTGCACAACATGGTCAAGGGATACTTAAGTGACCATATCTGCATAATTTCTGATGCTTCAATTCCCTTTAAGTATTGGGTGTCCAAGCTGAACACTTGACTCAACCTCACGTTATATGCCTTGGTGGTGCTGGCCTGCCTGGCTGCTAGTGTGATGTCAGAGCATGTTTTCAGTTCCGCTGGTGAAATCATCACTGATAGGTGCACTTGCCTCTCCAAGCAAAATACACACAGACTTACTCAGATTAAATTCAACAAGGACTGCATTTCTCCACAGTTTGTAATCCCTCCAGATGAGAGCAAGCCATACTAAATTCACCAAAAATGTTGATTCAGACTACTGATGTTAATGTCCACCCTTCCCATAGAAATCCGTTTCCTTCTTACATCAACCATGACACAGCCCATAGGGCTAATTTTTGGAAGCACAATGTACATTGTGCAGTGCACAAGCAAGGACAATACTCCTACTCCATTCTGACTACTATGTGTCATTGGAGGCCCTTGCAATGGTGTCTCCCTGTGTCAACCATGATTCAGCTCATAGGACTAAATTTTGGAAATACAATGCACATTGTGCAGTGGACTAACCATGACTTTACTCCTACTCCAGGCTAACTACTATTTGTCATTGGAGGCCCTTGTGATAGTGGATTCCTGCATCAACCATGACTCAGCCTGTAGGGCTAATTTTTGGAAACACAATGCACATTGTGTAGTGGACAAACCAAGACAGTACTCCTACCCTAGCCTAACTTCTATTTGTCATTGGAGACCCTTGTGATGGAGGCTTCCTGCGTCAACTATGACTCAGCCCATAGGGATAATTTTTGGAAACACAATGCACATTGTGTAGTGGACAAAAAAGGACAGTACTCCTACTCCAGTCTAACTACTATATGTCATCGGAGGTCCTTGTGATAGTGGATTCCTGTGTCAACCATGCCTCAGCCCATAGAGCTAATTTTTGGAAACACAATGCACATTGTGTAGTCGATAAATTAGGACAGTACTCCTACCCCAGTGTAACTACTATGTGATATTGAAGGTCCTAGTGATGGGGTCTCCCTGCTTCAACCATGACTCAGCCTATAGGGCCAATTTTTGTAAACACAAGGTACATTGTGCAGTGGACAAACCAGGACAGTACTCTTACCCTAGTCTAACTACTATTTGTCATTGGAGGCCCTTGTGATGGTGGCTTCCTGTGTCAACTATGACTTAGCCCATAGGGCTAAGTTCTGGAAACACAATGCACATTGTGTAGTGCACAAACTAGGACAGTACTCCTACTCCAGCCTAACTACTATCTGTCATTGGAGGTCCTTGTGATGGTGGCTTCCTGCATCAACCTTGACTCACCCCATAGGACTAATTTTGGGAAACACATTGCACATTGTGAAGTGGATAAATTAGGACAGTACTCCTACCCCAGCCTAAATACTATGTGACATTGGAGGCCCTTGTGAAAGTGTCTCCCTGCTTCAACCATGACTCAGCCCATAGGGCTAATTTTTGTAAACACAAGGTACATTGTGCAGTGGACAAACCAGGACAGTACTCTTACCCTAGCCTAACTACTATTTGTCATTGGAGGTCCTTATGATGGTGGATTCCTGCATCAACCTTGACTCAGCCCAAAGGGCTAATTTTTGGAAACACAATGCACATAGTGCAGTAGACAAACCCAGCACAGCACAGTACTACTCGGATTTTGTACTGCCTGGTACAAAGTACCCACTGTTACTTTTGCTACAATATTTTTGGAGTCACAGTTAGCTTGGCTTGTTCCATCAACATTTTCAAATATGTCACCAAAACCAAAATGCCAAAAAAGCCTGTTGTTAAGGAATAGGGATGTGGATGTGGGCATGGTGTTGTCAGTGGTGCATGACAAGGTCATGATTCTGTGTCAGGTCTGAAGAAGCTTGATGTATCCACTATGTTCCTGGAATGATGTTCCAGTTTGGAACGTAAACATGTGTGGAAGCCAGAAAAGCGAGAGCAGGTTCTGTCTTGGATTGCAGACAATTCCTCTATGCATTTCTCAAGCAGCACCAAATCTTCCACGACCACACAGTCTACTTTTGATACACAGATTATGTGAATCGCTGACATAGCCTAACTACTGTTTGTCATTGGAGGCCTTTGTGATGGTGGCTTCCTGCATCACCTATGACTCAACCCATAGGGGTAATTTTGGAAACACAATGCACATTGTGTAGTTGACAAACCAGGACAGTACCTCTACTCCAACCTAACCACTATTTGCCATTGAAGGCCCTTGTGATGTTGGCTTCCTGGGTCAACCATAAATCAATCCATAGGGCTAATTTATGGAAACACAATGCACATTGTGTAGTGGACAAACCAGGACAGTACTTCTACCCTAGCTTAACTACTATATGTCATTGGAGGTCCTTGTGATAGTGTCTCCCTGTGTCAACCATGACTCAGCCCATAGAGCTAATTTTTGGAAACACAATGCACATTGCACAGTGGATAAACCAGGAGAGGACAGTGGTCCCACCAAACTAATATTTTTATTGTCTTGGGTTGTCACATATTGTGACTGAGATAAGGAATACATATTTAATAAAAATCTGCTGTCAGTCTCCATAGTTAGCAAAAAAACATGCCTGGGTTGTCCCACATTGTGACTGGAATAAAGGATGCATTTTTGATAGAAATCTACTGTCAGTCACCATAACTGACAAAAAAACAAGCCTGGGTTGTTCCACATTGTGACTGAGATAGGGGATACATATTCAATAGAAATTTACACTGACTGTTGATGACCAACAGATGGCCCTCTGAAAACTTGAGTTGAGGGCCACAACTACTAAAGTAGTCCTATGTAGGTAATGTGTGTCATGGGAGTCCCTTTTGATGGTGTCTTTCTACATCTATGACACAGCCCCCAGAAGTAATTTTTGGAAATCCGATGCACATTCTGCACTGGATCAAGTATTAGAGTAACAACAAGTCTTCTCTTCCTATATAATCTGTATAATCTGGGGAATATTGCCAATGAAAATCTCTGAGCCATTTGGAGGAGCTTCTCCAACCCATCCTGCAGGGGTGGCACCATATATCCTTGGTACATTCACTTGCATAAGTGATATATTTGAGCTTGACATCAAGTTGACTAGCGCAGCTTTATTTTGTCTGTGGGCAGAGTTTATTCAAACCTGCAGGCGACAGTCACTGCATGTACTCCATGTTGTTAGCCCTTCTTCTCTGTAGTCCCTACCCTTAAATTAGTTAAATGAGCGAGTTAGGGTCCTACAATATGAATAAGCGAGAAAAGTCTCAAATGTACAGAAAAGTGCCCTCCAAAATTCATAGAGGAGGGCTCTTCCAAAATGTATGTTATACGGCCAACTGAGGGCTCTCACAAAACTCAGGTTTCCTCAAACCTGCGGGCTTCCTAAAAACTTGAATTTAGGGCTGCAGAATGACATGGAGGCGAAGGAGAAGATGAAGGGTAAAGTCCAACTTGACAAAGGGCACATCATAAACTGCTATTGAATATTTATTCCACTATCTGATTCTCATGAGGGAGGAACCGCCCAAATGTATAAGTAACAGCAGTCCCTCCCAAACATATGTTACAGGGCCACCTTAGGGCCCTCACCAAAATCAGGTTTCTTGACACCTGCAGGCCTTCTGAAATTTTTAAATTTAGGGCTGCAGAATGACATGGAGGAGGAGGAATGTAAAGCCCAATGCCACAATGGGTGCATTCTAAACTGCTATGGAATATTTATTCTCCTATCTGAGTCTCAGTGAGGGATGGACTGCCTAAATGTATAAGTGACAGCAGTCTCTCCAAAATGCATGTTACAGAGCCACCTGAGGCCTCTGAGGTCAAAGATCAACATACCAACTGGCACATTATACCTGGCCTTGTAAAGTGCTGGGGAATAGCTAACTAAAAATTATGTATGACAGAGGAACCTACAAAATGTATAATTCAGGGCCCTCCCAATTATGAAAGAAAAAAAAAAAGCCAAAACATTACACGTGAACAAACGCTAAAAGGGATACTTTTTTCTCTGGTTTACTTAACCTTGTATACAAGTGATTATGCATGTAAAAAATTTTCTTAACCTTTTGGCCTGTAAAATGCTATTTATTTTAGGTTTCGTAGGTGTTCTTGTGTATCTGTAAAAGTAGCATAATACTGTAATTCCCAGAAACCATATTTGAGTCTGAAATGCATGCAGGCATATTCTCCAGGCTCTTCCCATTCTGTTTCATCACTTTCCCATATATTTAAGCCTTTTCCTCAGGTCCCCAGACCTCTTTATAGGGTCCAGCAGAAAATTACTCACATTTCCCATTGACTTGCATTGTACTCGTTATTCGGAACGAATAAGCGATTATTACAAAGTACTTGTAACGAGTACAGTGATTACGAATATTTCAGTACGCACTCATCTCTAAATGTAACCCTCATTATTGTATTTTAATTTTTAGTATGTCAATTGTAAAGAACATTGCAACGAAACTTATGAACTTATGAGGGATACGCTTTACCAGAAACTGCTAAGCGAGTTACTAAACTTGGCTTGCGGGTCTTTATTTTGTTTATATAACTGTTCAATATTCCTTATTCTGTTACCACACATAAGTGTGCTTGTCACATAAATTATGGCACATATAAGCCCTGCCCATCAAGGCAGCAATCCAAATCAACTGCTACTAACACGCCCCTGCTGGTTTCCTTAGTCCAGAAGGTTGCCGACGGCCACACTCATCATACTGAATTATCCTGCATGTCTGCTATAGTATGGCAGTTCTGCACAGCAGTTAATGGCAAGAAGATTTATTGCTTTTTTTGACAATCTGTTATCCGCTAACTGAGCATGACACGTCTGGGATTATGAGTCTACGACCTGACATCAAACAGCAGAACAAAACCATGCCTTATTAAGGGAGTGTCAATTGTGAGGTCTATATCTTTGCTGCAATGTCCCTAATCTTAATGGCCTTGTTTATTACCAGTACATCTCAGAAAGACACACCTAAAATATGAGGGACATTCTGCAGAAATAAATATGTCTTCACGTTTCAGCAATATGGTGATTAACTGGCATTGAGGAGGTAGGCTCATTACTGTGCAGCCAGTCTTGTCAGCTGGCATAGAAATGCTCAGAAAAATAGTTTATTTTATCCTTATTGACCTGTTGGGAGCAACTGATCAAAAGGAAATAAATATGAATTGCTGGTGTGTCTGGTGTATGGCACGCCATGAAAACAAACTAGGATTTTAGCTCACTGCTGAGAATAGACCAGATCAAACATGTACGTGTAGAAGGTTCATTTATCTTCATTTAACTACTCAGTCTGTTAACTTGCTGAATTAAGCCATGATGAGTAAAGAAATCTCCAAATATGGGCACAATAATAATAATTATTACTTATTTCTCTATAGTTACAACATATTCTGCAGCACTTTACAATTCACATACAATAAAGACATTACATTCTAACATATAATTCAACATATAACAAAAGGAGTGAGAGCCCTGCTCTCAAACTTACAATTTATGAGCAAATAGGGGTGACACAAAACGTAAATGATAATAAGTGCTTGCTTTGTATGGTCCCACCATTAATTTAAAAAATAGGGAATTCAAATTACATTGTATGAACCATTCACCAACCAGTAAGTGTACAAGTACAAGTACTGAGTGCGTGAAGGGTGTGTAAGCGTGTTACCAGGGACCAGATTTGAAAGAAAATGTTATAAGGGCAGAACTTGAATAGATCTATAAGTAAGGTAAGGTGATAGGCCAGTCTAAGGAAATTAGTTTTTAGGGCACACATAAAACCTTGACTTTTGGGAATGAATCAAAAAGTCCTGGGTAATGCATTGCAGAGAATTGTCGCAGCTCGTGAAGAATATTAATCACTTTAATCATGAGATATTGTGTTCCAAGGACTGATGACAATGTAGTATTGCTTATCATTCATTGAGCCTACAAATGTAGAAAAACCTTGTAAGGCTGGGTTCACATTTGTGTTCCCCTCCGCAGCGTTCTGAGGTGCGGATCAGCAATGTGAGCTCAGCCACCGCAAGCCCCTATGTTTATAATGGGAGCGCACGGTGCTGCGCTTGACTGCGCATGACCGTGTGCTCGCATTCACTGCCATATGTGATTTGTGACAAATCACACACTGTCATCCGCACCAGGAATGCGACATGTCGCATTCAGGGTGCGGACGAGAGTGTGTGATTTGTGCGCAGGCATACGCCAGCGCACAAATCACATGTGGCAGTGAATGGGAGCACACGGTCATGCGCAGTCAAGCACAGCACCGTGCACTACCATTATAAAGATAGGGGCTTGCGGTGGCTGAGTTCATATTGTGGATCCCCTCCGCAGAACGCTGCGGAGGGGAACGCAAATGTGAACACAGCCTTAAGTCCTATTGTTTGTGTTTATTTTTATATACAGCCTGTAAGGTATGCTGGTATTGCCTCCAAGGCTTTGTTCCAACAATGAGCTTTTGGTGAGTTTTTCATGTTGTAGACATGCTGCACTAGTTTTACACCTATCATGTAAATGATATAACTTGCGTTTTTAGATGCCTAAAAGTGTAACATCTTATATGGATAACCTGGCTCACTGAAAGGTTCAGTGCTCTGAAGAAATACAGTACATGTCAATATCTGAACTTCTGCACAAGAAAAATGAAAAGTCTTGGAAATTGCAATCAAAGTCTTTTTATTGTAGGTGAATATTCCATTAGAAACATAAATGTTTCGGCATTTCATGCCCTTGTCAATAGGAATGATGCTATGTACATCATGGAGTCAAAAAGGATCAAAACAAAACTACATGATTGTATTCAAATCATACAAACAATAATGAAACATTCCATACTTTGTAAATGTACATAAATCATGATACACTGGTAAGCACATAGTGTTGCACACCAAAAACAGTAATAAGAATTACCTAGTTATTATCAGGGAAAATAATATAAAAAAATTAATCTCGTCTGGTTTAGTGCTGGAGTTACAGACGTTTCTCCTGTGGAAATAGATAAACATATATAACATGCCAAAACATAGTTCAGTGGCTTCAAAGTAAAAATATATTGATATACCATGAATAATGGTTATTTGGGTACTCTAAAAATTGGTGAATGACACGTGACCGTGATGTTTTATCCTTTTTGTCTCCATGATGTACATATCATCAGTCCTATTGACAAAGGCAAGATATGCCGAAACGTTTATGTTTCTGACTGAATTTTCACTTACAATAAAAAGACTTTGCTTGCATTTTCCAAGTTTTTTCATTTTTCGTGTGCCGAAGTTCAGATATTGCAAATAGAGTCCGTGGAACCTTGTTTAGGAGTCTCAAACACAGGACTAGCCAGATATCCCTCCAGGGAAGGACCTAGCCATGGGGTGGCTCCTTGCGGAAACCACTATAACCACCATATTAAGTGGCCCTTTCAGTCAATATCCAAGTCTTTACGAGTTTAAAGATATGACAAGGGAATTACCAAAGCCAGGTATCCATCCACAGACAGTTGTTTCGGGGTTTTGTCCCTCATCAGTGTGGAGTAGGATTCTGGCTAGGTGGAAGCAATGCTTCATAGACCAACATCACAAAGCACTCACTGATCTCATGGAGACCAGTCGAGAAAACACTGCGGACAGCTGGATAAAGCGCTCAAACACAGTGAAACCCTAGGTGCAAGGAGCCACTCCAGGGCTAGGTCCTTCCCTGGAGGGATATCTGGCTAGTCCTGTGTTTGAGACTCCTAAACGAGGTTCCACAGACTCTATTTGCATATTTGTAATTCCGATAGGGCAATGCACCTAGGATTTCACTGTGTTTGAGTGCTTTTGCCAGCTGCCCTCAGTGTTTTCCTCGACTGGTCTCCTTGAGATCAGTGAGTGCTTTGTGAAGTTCAGATATTGACATAAAAGTGTAACGTCGGCACCGGCACCCATGCGCTGCCCCACTTCCTCCTCTCGGCAGAGACACCAGCACACTCCCCATCCCAACTGCTCAGCAGAGGTTCCAGTCCACACCACTGCACTGCACAGTCTCCCGGGAGCGCACTTTTAAGGTACCTTCACACACAGCAATTTTGCTAGGCAATTTCACTGGCAATTTACTGGTTGCAGTGAAATCATGGACACATTGTTCTATCTTGTTGCTGTGTACAAATGGAACAATGTGTCCATGATTTCACTGCAACCAGCAAATTCTAGGTGAAATTGCCTAGCAATATTGCTGTGTGTGAAGGTACCTTTATGGCCACTTTAAAACCCACCAACTTATCTGTCCAACTTCTGAACAACTTGCTGGTTGCAGTGAAATCATGGACACATTGTACCATTTGTACACAGTCACAAAATGGAACAATGTGTCCATGATTTCACTGCAACCAGTAAGTTGTTCAGAAGTTGGACAGATAAGTTAGTGTGTGTAAAGTGGCACTTAGAGTATGTGCCTGCACCCTCACCTCCCTTTATAGGGGCAGAATGCCTTATCTGAAGATGCTACTCAGCTTTAAAAACTGCTCCCCTCAAAGTGCTCAAAACCACATTCAAGAAGTTTATTAACTATTTAGATGCTTTACAGTAGTTATAGTAATGTGAAAGGAAAAATGTAAAATTTTAATTTTTACCACAAAAATGTTCCTTTAACCATATGATTTTCTTTATCACAGGACTAACAGGAGGAAGTCGATAATGCAATTTTGGAGCAATTTTCCCTGAATACAATAATACACAATATGTGGTTGACAGCAGGGTTTAGAAAGGAAGGAGTACCATTACACTTTTAAAGTGCAAATTTGGCTAAAATAAATACCGGATGCCATGATTAAAGGAAAATTACGGTACCATTTTTTTCACTAAAATGTTGCTTTTCATGCTAAGTTTTTCATTTTTAAAATGGGTAATGGGAAAAAGCAAACAATACAATTTATTCAATTTGTTATACTATTACTCCTGAGGCAATACCCCATATGTGGCCGAAAATTACTTTTGAGATTCAATGGAAAGCTCAGAAGGGAAGGAACACCATATTGTAGTCCAGATTTTGCTGCAATGGTTTGAGGGTGCGATACAACATTGGCAGAGCTACTGAAGTATCAGAACAGCAGAACCCCCAAATAAGTGACCCCATATTACAAACTACACATTTCAATGAGTTCATGTAGGGGTGCTGTTATTATATTGATACCATAGATGTGACATAAAATGTTATACCATTGAGCGATAAAGAATAAAATAATTACGTTTTTAAAACAAAAATTTAGATTTAACCCCAGACTTTACAGTTTCACATAGAGAATTGAGTAAAAATGGAACCAAAATTTGTCACATAATTTCTGCTTGAATGTGGCAATAACCCAAATGTGGATGTGTAGTACAGCCACAATGCATGATTCAGGAGGGAAGGAGCAATATTTGACTCTTAAAGTTTTCATACAATAGTTTGCAGACTCTATATACAGTGCCCCTAAGGGCCAGAAGAGCAGAATCATCCCTCAATGACCCAGTTTTGGAAATGACACCCCTCTAGGAATGTATCTACAGGGTTGTTTTCCAGAAACAAGAAGCAATGGTTGTTGTTGCTGAGTGAAAAGTCTAAATCTGACATTGTAGTGTTCAGTACGTTGTAGGACCCATATATTGTGCCAAGCTCATGCTTCTGGAGACATTCACCCCATAATTAAGTGGCCTCTCCTTACTGCAGAAATACCAAATTTGTGGATTCTATATGTGGTTTAGGCATACTGTGGGGCTCAAAAGGGAGGGGGCATTTGGGACCATGATTTAGCCAGTCATCTTTTTGTGGGAGGAACAATAGCACATTTTCAGAGCCTTTGTGGTACCAGTAACATGGAAGCCCTCTATATTTACATTTACAGATGATGGATCTAAGTGGTGAGTTTTATTTTTATTGTGGATTGAGTTGAAGCTTATTTTGCCAAATTTTACATAAAATGTTTTATCACATTTATCTAGCGCACTAAGCACTTACATTGGGGTTTCCATCTAAATCTCCCAATGAAGTGATTCCGATGACTATAATGAGGCAACAGAGTTTCTCTTGACCCTGTCTGGGCTCTGTTCAGTGTTATTTCTTGAAGTGCTCAAAACTCTGGTCGACCGCTTTTATGCACCGCTGAAAAGACAGACACCGACAGATTATAGAATAGACTGAATCTAAAGAGACTAAATCTGCCTTATTATAGGGAATTTTCCATCAGGGGTTTTATCTGAATCACGTATTTTAGACATTTACATGTAAACGCCTATGGAAGTGGACAGCACCAGATAAATACTTGCTGCCATCTTTGGAAACCGAGGAAGAATGAATAAATTGACAGGTCAAGAATTGCTTTTATTTATTTTTTATTCCATTAACTGTGTGGTTTAAATAATTAGACGGCTTTATTCTTTGGGTCATTTCAATTAAAGTGATACCAGATGTATATCATGTTGTTATTTTGACTAGACATGCAGGATGACACTCAGGGCAAGGAGTGGGAGAACATAGCAGATGCCGATGAGATTGGAGATCCCAATTGGTGTCAACCCAGATGCATGCAGCTAATTAGCTCAGCAGAGGAGGAGGAAGATGATGAGGTTAGGTTGCAGCTTCCTGCATAGACAGGAAGTATGGCAACCATGATAAGCACTGCACTCTCAGCCACAACTTTGTCTCTGGCTAGCAGTGGTCACGATTCTGCAGCCTACAGGAGCAGCAAGGCTTGCTGCTCCTTGCCCTATTAGATGTCGCAAAGGATGACCCAACTCCTGTTATCTGTAAAAACAAAGGTCTGGGGAACAGCTATTCCCCCAGTGAGGAGAGTTAAAGCCGCAATGCTCCTCTTGGAAATTGCATATATGGAAATTGTCACTTCAGTGAGGAAATTAAACACTCTAATGCCACCTAATAAAGGTAGCAATCCTAAAAGTCATAATAGGACATAATAGTTATTGTGGGAATCTCACAGTGCTAAAATACGGCCTAGCCAGCATTGCAAACCAACATCTGTCCCATCTACCACATATTCTGCTTCTTCCTCCTCCATCACTAAGGGAAATTTTCCCACGCATGTCTGCGGCCGCAGAACCTCCACTTGTGTACCCGCTACAGTTGGGGTAAGTGATAGCCCATCAGCTGTTAAGGAAGTGGCCATGCCTGCTGGTGTTGGCCGATCTTAGTAAGTACAACACATCTTCCTGAAGTCAATGTAATAATATCTACATGTTCAACTCCTTCACAGTCCAGCAGTTTTTCATGTACACCCTACACCACCCTCTCTCAGCACAGCAGCAGCCCTCGGTAATGCAGTTGTGGTTATTTCCTTGTACACATCCCAGAGCTAAGAAGTTGAACCTCACCTTTTCCAATCTGCTAGCCACAGAAATGCTACCTTTCTGCCTCGTGGAAACTGTTGGCTTCCGAAAGCTAATGGCTGTTGTAGTACCATTTGCCCAGTTACCATTACTACTCTAAGAAAGCTGTGCCTGCATTACAGCAGCATGTCACAGACAACATCACTGTTTCCTTGAGAAACTGTGTGTGTGACAGGGTGCATTTCACCACTGACACCTAGACGAACAAGCATGGCCAGGGGCGTTACATCTCACAAACTGGGCACTGGGTGAGTCTGGTGGCTGTGGGAACAGGCGGGCAAGGGGCTACTCCACAAGTCTTGATATGCCAAAGGCTTGTGGGACTAATCTCTGTATGTACCACATTATCACTGCTTCTGCCTCCTCCACCTCCTTTAGGGCCTCCACCTTCACCCTCAACCACTCCTTTAATGTTCCAACAGTGCAGAGAGAATACCCCCTTCCAGGGCTCACTGCTATCAGGCAGTATTGAAATTAAAATGACTTAGAGATGTCAGTTATACAGCTGAAACGTTGTGGACAGCTGCGCTGGCTGATTTTAAACAATGGCTGTGTCCACTGATCCTTGAGCCAGGGAAAGCCATGTGCAATAATGGTGCAAATGTGGTGGTGTCCCTTTGCTGGGGCAACCTCACACACATGCTATTCATAGTTCATGTCCTTAACTTAGTTATACAGCAATTTCTATGCCACTATCCCAGCCTGCCTGCACTACTGAAGGATGGAGAACGTGTGCTCACTTTCACCATTTGAACCCCATGTCTCATCGATTTGCATATCTACAGATGTCTTGAACCTACCGCTTAACCTTTTGATATGCAATCTGATAGGGTGGAATTCCACTCTGCACATGTTGTAGGGACTGTGGCAGCATCAACAAACTGTGATGCAGTCAGTATTTCTTAAAGTATGGCAATCGCGATTTGGAAGTGGGGGAATTCATGACTGTGCTTAGGACACAAATCAAGGACCTCTGCAGCATTCTGCATAGTTTCGAAATGGCTACTAAGATGCCATCATTAGCATCACTATTCTGGTCATCTACATGTTGGAGTACACTTTTAGTAGTGAGCGTGATAAAGTGATGGTCCCAGAGGAAGAGGCGGAAACGAGGAAGAGGAGGATGCAAAAGTGATTACAACATCTCAAAGGACTTTCATCACAGAGAAGGGTAGCTTGGGAGGGTGAAATACAGTGACTGAGAGGGACTCACGGTACCAGACAAACTGAAGGTCAAGGTGCAGGAGCCGAGAAACAAATGGAGGAGGATGAGAAGGAAGCAGTGATGGGCAAAAAACAGTCAGATAGGAAATTGATTCCCTTTCTGTTTTATGAGGTTGGCGGCAGAGGATGGAGGAAGCAAGCTTGATTGTTACCCCGCCACCAACACAACAAGGGCTTTATCCTCATGATTGCGCCTAACACATTAGCGCCTTCTTGCTGAACTATCTGCAAAATTATGCCCGTATTGTTAGGATGCCCGCATTGTTAGGATTAGAAATAGTGCTGACTACTGTGTTTGCCACACTTTTTGAATCTCGGTAGATGAGTACATTTATCCAGATGCTTCTCCACCTGGAAAGGGACATGCACATGGTGGAGTATCAAAAAATGCTTGTAGACAATCTTAGGACTGGTTTTCCCCAAGACAGCAGTGAGGGACACACTGCGCATCGCAGTTCCATACTTCCAACATGGGGAACGTCGAGTCGTCAGTGCAGAAACATTACCAGCAGCAATAAATATGTCAGAAGCAATTTCTGGGAGTTGTTTGACCAATTTTTTTTAACCATCCTGTCCACTGACAGACGTGAGTACAAGTCTGACACATAGTGAATGCCTAGAGAGGTTGGTGTAGAAATATCTAGATCTCAATGTCCGTGCCATCAGGGAGGCTTTTGACCCTTTTGAATTCTGGGCTTCAAAAATCTAGGAGTAGTCTGAGCTTGTGAGTCAAGTCCTGGAGGTGTTGTCATGCCCGAAAGCAGGTGTTCTCAGAATGGGTCATCAATGCTGCTGGTGATGTCCTGATGGATAAGTGCATCTGGCTGTCCCTTGAAAGTTTAGACCACTTAACTTTTGCATCAAAATAAACAAGTCATGGGCCTCCAAAGACTCACCATTATAGTTTTTCTACTATGAGGCAATTGATGCCATTCTCTTTGTGTCTAGCCCTAATTGCTTGAAAAGTGGAGACTCTCCTTGGGGCCTCCTTTTTGTGTGCTGCATGATGTGAGTAGGCCTCTTTGAGCACCATGCCTACACCTATCAATCTCCCACATCCTTCTCAGTGTGGAACCTGGGAATGCTTGGCCCAGGAATTGTGACTTGCACCCACTATGGGCCATTATGAAATCTAGAAAATTGAAGTCACTTTAGTGGTGTCTGTCTGGTACTAATTTTTGGAAAAGTGGAGGCTCTTCTTGGGGTGTCTTTGTCTGCGTTGCATTATTTGAACAGGGTTCTCTGAGCACCATGTCGACACCTGTCACTCAACTTCTTTTTACTCAATGTTGAACCTTGAAATGCTCAGTCCAGACCTTGTGCCTTGCACTCATAGTGGACTATTACAAAATAGAGAAAATTGATGCCACTTTAGTGGTGTCTGGTCCTAATTTTGTGAAAGTAGAGACTCTTCTTGGGGTCGCCTTGTTGTGTGTTACATGTATTGAGCAGGGCTCTCTGATCACCATACCTACACTTATCACTCATCCTCCTTTTACTCGATGTTGAACCTTGAAATGCTGGGCCCAAACTTTGTCCCTTACACCAATGGAGGGCTGTTACAAAATCTAGAAAATGTATACCACTTCAGTGATGTCTGGTAGTAATTTTTTGAAATGTAGAGACTCCTATTTGGGTCACCTTGTTGTGCATTGCCTGTAACAATAGAGCTCCCAGACCTTTGGGCTGGCACTTACTTTCAGGCATCTACTTGTGTTATTATCCTAAACGTTTTCTACCAATAATAGTCTATGAAGCTGATATTTGTGCTACCTGAATGTGGCTGAGCAGAAAAGCAATTTGAGGTGTTGTATGGCATATGAAGGCTCCCAACCTACCAGGCCACCACCTGTCAGTCACCCACCTCTTAATTTTAGCTGAATCTCATCAGTCTCTGAAAATTTGGCTCACCTCTAGGGATAGGTAAACCCGAACTTTAAAGTTCGGGGTCTGTACCGAACACCTAGTGTTTGGGCTGTGACGGTAGCGAGCCGGGGGACTCGCTTGCGGCGTAATGACGCCAACACATGTGTATAATTTTTCACGTAACTACCCGTTTATTTCTCAACAGCATCAATAACCGGGTTAGTACATTTAACATTTAACACATATACGTCACATAATACATTAATATTACATATAACATTACACATATACCATTATAGTAACCCGGGACCGGTAACCACTTCTCTGTCCCCATTGGAGCTCTAACAACCGCTCCCTTGGTGGCTACGGCCTCCCGCCTATCTACACATTTTACAGTACATTTATCATAAATACATTCGTTATATTACAACGATGACCCCTCCGGGTTTATAACAGGGATTGAGCAACCTGAGTACCGGGTATGTCATGTATCCCCAAGGGGCTCCTTCCGGGACGTGTTTCAACCCACATCCCGGTCAGAGTCCACCTGGTTCAACCATGGTGTCCCCACTCTAGGAGCCCTTTTTAACCCCTGCTTCTGACCTTTGTTAAATACGCCTCAACGGGCCCTGTGGGTCCCAATGGCGGTACCAGCCGACCGGCTTTAGTCACCCAGCATGATGATATACCATTAACCCGTAGTCAGGATTCCTGCCTGACTGGGACCTTACATATCACATGTGATCCATCATACAAACGTCCATGGATCACACGCATCCTTCCACATGCTCACAGCCCATCCTATAAACATCCATGGACTGTGGCTCTTCTGGGTCCATTACAGGGATTGGTACCCGGGAAACTCATCCGTTACCTACTAGGAGCCCTATTACCCCTGTGTCTGACACCACAGGCACACCCACACGATTAGAGGCCGTGGTTGAGGGACGGGTACCCTCTGCAAGCAGCAGGGCAAGCCTCCCTCTCGTCCCACAGGGACGGATCGCCTCAAATGCATCATCCATACTGGCTGGGTCACTCTCCCCCACAAAATTATACGTGGCTGTTACACATAGGCCATCGTCTCTCATTCAGGGCACTGTTACCTAAGCCCTTTCATACGTCTACGGGTCCTTTACCGACTGCCTAGTCAGACCCAATGGCGGTTATGCCCGCCTTGCATTAATCACGCACACAGCTCACTCCGTTACACGGGAACTGCTGTCTTACCGGGCACGGATCCGGGTCTCGCTACCTGGGTAACGGGTTGACCAAGCCTCCCCCATGGGCTCCTTCCTGGACGTGTTTCACCCCACGGCCAGTCCAGCGTCCGCCAGGTCAGCCACGGCTTCCCCACACCAGGTGCTATAACGACCCCGGTCCTGGCTACCGGTATAGAGCTAGCATGCTCTCTTCACCATCGTTCCTTATGGTGGTCTGGACTCTCATTCCCAGTCCCTCACACAGACTGGCTCTGCTCGGCTCTCTGGCTGGTAATGAACCTCTCAGCATGAGTTCTGGTCTCAGAATGAATCTCTCAGCAGGAGTCCTCAGACACTCAGCTGGCAGGCTCTTATCGTGCCTGCCACACCCACACTGACTCATCCAGCTGGGCTGCTATTCCTCCGGACACACCCACCTGACACACCCACCGGGACTGTCAGCAATCACTAATTACATTCCTTTCCTCAGGGCTTCCTCGATCTCATGAGCCACTCACTAGTCACATTAAACCTTGTGTTCCAAGTTGGTTCATACAACATCATCACAATAAAACCCGACAGTGTGCACAGGATCATCCTGATCCTGCATGTGATGCGCCCCGGCCATGGGGACCATGCCGGCGGTGCCTCACAGGGCTCAAACCCTGAACATGGACTTCCCTGAGAATCTCTATGTAATTTATTTTAATTATTTACCCTATTTTTTGCTTCATAAGATGTCTCCCCAAATTTGGTGAAGGAAACGAGAAAAAAAATAATTTTTTTTTTTTATGTCTTGGAGTCAGTCTTATAATGCCAGTTTCCATCTTACAATCAGTATATATGGACCCCATCCTGGTACATATGGCCCCCATCCTGGTATATACTGCCCCCATCCTGGTATACAGTGCCTTGTGAAAGTATTCAGCCCCTTGAACCTTTCAACCTTTTGCCACATTTCAGGGTTCAAACATAAGGATATAAATTCTAAATTTTTATGTGAAAAATCAACAACAAGTGGGACACAATCGTGAAGTGGAACGAAATTTATTGGATATTTTAAACTTTTTTAACAAATAAAAAACTGAAAAGTGGGGCGTGCAATATTATTCGGCTCCCTTGAGTTAATACTTTGTAGCGCCACCTTTTGCTGCGATTACAGCTGTAAATCGCTTGGGGTATGTCTCTATAGGCCCCGTCACACCAGGCGACGGGGCTGGGGATGTCGGCGGCGACTGGCGGGTGCCTGCACGTTTTTGGCGCCCCGCCAGCGTCCCTGTCCCCCGTTTAGACGGGGCGACACCTCCAGCCCCGCGCCGGCAATCTGTCAGGCGACATCGCCGCCGGGGTGTCTGGAAACCCCAGCGGTGATGCAGGACAATGGGAGCCTATGGCTCCCATCGCCTGAGAGGTCGCCGGCGCCTGGTTACATGGGGAGATGTATGCACATCGCCGCATGATGGTCGCCTGGTTTCAGAGCACTGCTCTGAAACCAGGCGACCGCCCGGCACCGCCGACATCGCCCCTTTACATGAGGCGACGAGGGGCAATGACGCCGGCGATAGGCCACGCCCCCACGTCACCTCTGTAATGGGCGGCGATATCGCCCAGTGTAACAGGGGCTTATCAGTTTTGCACATCGAGAGACTGAAATTGTTGCCCATTCTTCCTTGCAAAACAGCTCGAGCTCAGTGAGGTTGGATGGAGAGCGTTTGTGAACAGCAGTTTTCAGCTCTTTCCACAGATTCTCAATTGGATTCAGGTCTGGACTTTGACTTGGTCATTCTAACACCTGGATACGTTTATTTTTGAACAATTCCATTGCAGATTTTGCTTTATATTTGGGATCATTGTCTTGTTGGAAGATAAATCTCCGTCCCAGTCTCAGGTCTTTTGCAGACTCCAACAGGTTTTCTTGCGGAATAGTCCTGTAATTGGCTTTGTCCATCTTCCCATCAATTTTAACCATCTTCCCTGTCCCTGCTGAAGAAAAGCAGGCCCAAACCATGATGCTGCTACCACCAAGTTTGACAGTGGGGATGGTGTTTTGAGGGTGATGAGCTGTGTTGCTTTTGCGCCAAACATATGGTTTTGCATTGTGGCCAAAAAGCTCGATTTTGGTTTCATCTGACCAGAGCACTTTATTCCACATGTTTGTGTCCCAGGTGGCTTGTGATACACTTCAAACAAGACTTTTTATAGCTATCTTGAGAAATAGAAATGGCTTTCTTCTTGCCACTCTTCCATAAAGGCCATATTTGTGCAGTGTATGACTAATTGTTGTCCTATGGAAAGATCTCTGCAATTCATCCAGAGTGATCAGGGGCCTTTTGGCTGTATCTCTGATCAGTCTTCCCCATGTTCGAGATGAAAGTTTAGAGGGACGGCCAGGTCTTGGTAGATCACAGTGGTCTGATACTCCTTCCATTTCAATATGATCGCTTGCACAGTGCTCCTTGAGATGTTTAAAACTTGGGAATACTTTTTGTACCCAAATATAGTTTTAAACTTTGCCACAACAGTATCTAGGACCTGCCTGATGTGTTCCTTGGTCTTCATGATAGTCTCAGGGTTCTGTTTCAAGTGCATAGACTATCACAGAGCAGGTGCATTTATACGAAGACTTAATTACACACAGGTGGATTCTATTTATCATTACCAGTCATTTAGGACAACACTGGATCATTCAGAGATCCTCACTGAAGTTCTGGAGTGAGTTTGCTGCACTGAAGTAAAGGGGCCGAATAATATTGCACGCCCCACTTTTCAGTTTTTTATTTGTTAAAAAAAATTAAAATATGCAATAAATTTCGTTCCACTTCACGATTGTGTCCCACTTGTTGATTCTTCACAAAAAAATTAGAATTTATATCTTTGCTTGAAGCCTGAAATGTGGCAAAAGGTTGAAAAGTTCAAGGGGGCCAAATATTTCACAATGCACTATATAGGTCCCCCATACTGGTATACATGGCCCTGCATCCTGGTATATTTGTGTCCATTCTGGTATATATGACTTCATTCTGGTACATCTGTTTCCATTCTGGTATATATGATCCCCCATCCTGTATTTGGTCCCCCATCCTGGTATCCATGTCCCCCATCCTGGTATATATGGCCCCAATCCTGGTATATATGGCCCCCATATGTTCCCCATTCTAATATATGTCTCTCATCCTAGGACATATATCTCCCATCCTTGTGTATAGTGCCTCCATGGCTTACCGAGGAGGAGTTGTTGGTGCAATCATAGCCCCTTACATGTGCAGCGGTTTGCAGGGACACATTTCAATGTACAGTGGATGTCATAAAGGGGTTAATAGTTTTATTATTTGTATTAGCATTATACATGATGTGATTTGGAGTAATAACTATTTTATCCAAACCCTATTTTTAGGAAATGTTCTATTTGGTTAAATGCAAGTGTTTTTATGATTTCTGTTTTATTACAGTACACAAAAAAAAACATACATCGCTGGTTAAACAGCACAATAAAAGCTATCTAATAATAATTTATTCTCGAAAAAATGCAACAAATAATCTTTTAAATCAACAGAATGTAAAATAAAAATTTGTCTGATTGTCAAAAATTCTTCCCTGATCACAGAGCTGTTTACTCTAGTGAAAAGCACTTGACATAAACCTGAATGAAAATATCTTCTCAACACTGACAGATCATTTAGCATCTTGGAAAGGTCTGTTTTCACACCACTCAAGCCTGCACTAGGGAATAACATGTAGACTTCTTATTGCCAAAACCATTTTTCACCCAATTTACTTTCAAATGATTACTAACCTCAGGTCTTCCCACTGAGAGGGGCTTAAGCTATGATTAATGAGAAGAGTTTTAGCTTTCCCACTAGAGGAAAGTCCCATCTGCAGGTAACACAGATCGGGATATGGGAACACAATGCATGAAGATGTCATTTTCCCTTACATTTCCCTCAGATGTGGGATCTGTCACTATAATACCATAATGACTGCATTTTGATAGTAATCTTTGAAATCGTAAGTGATAAGTTGTATGATTGTGAATGATGAGGCCAATTTACATTTATCTTTTTTATTTATTAGCACCTGACTAATGAAATTAAGCTTTCCATATCTGGGTTTTCCCCATAATTCCTTTGCTTATGAACATCTCAGGCCTAGTTCACATCTAAGGCTGGGCTGTGTTTGGCTGCGTTTGTATGCGTTTGTACTGCTAAAAACTATAAAAATGAGACAAATGCGCAATAGGGTTTTATCTCTATTATATAGAGGCATATGTATGGCGACAAGGGCCTGCTCACCTGATCTGGTTGTGTAACCCACAACCAGTATGAACGCTTAGTCAGTAGCTGCTGCTGGATCCACACATCCACGGGTCACCGTGGTCAGAAATCAGCATATAAGGACGAAGTGTCGTACGATCCGCGCTGCTACCAAAGGAAGACCAGGACAATGGATCGTCTGGTTGAAGTAGATCTTTAATCTGACGCATTTCGGAGCTATTTCCCAGCTCCTTCCTCAGAAATGTCCCTGAGGAAGGAGCTGGAAAATAGCTTCGAAACGCATCGGATTAAAGAACTACTTCAACCAGACGATCCATTGTCCTGGTCTTTGTTTGGTAGCAGCGCGGATCGTACGACACTTCGTCCTTATATGCTGTTTACTGCTAAAAACACATCCAAATGCATCCAAAAACGCACCCATAGGGTTTAATGCGAAACGCATTGCAAACACAATGCAAAACACATGCATTTTGCATTTTTTTGCAAAATCTTACTGTATGTAAACTTGTGACTTTGCAGAAAGTAATTGAAATGCCTTAAAACTTTCTCTCTGTAATTATTCTGGCACTTGGCAAATATTAATAATTATGGTAATTGTCCTAAAACAGGAAAGGTTTATTCTGATTTCATGTTAGATAGTGAGAAAAACATGCATGTGTGTCTTTTTATATAGTGTATGTAAACCTCTGGTTTCAACGGTGGATCACTAAATAGTTCCTGCACAGTGGCATAAACATAAACTCGTACATCAACTTACTGTGAATAATGCAAACAAACTGTGTGTAAATAACAAAAATATGTACAGTGGGTACGGAAAGTGTTATATACATTGAGTACGGAAAGTATTCAGACCCCTTTATATTTTTCACTCTGTTTCATTGCAGCCATTTGGTAAATTCAAAAAAGTTCATTTTTTTCTCATTAATGTACACTCTGCACCTCATCTTGACTGAAAAAAAAACTGAAATGTAGATATTGTGCAAATTTATTAAAAAAGGAAAAATGAAATATCACATGGTCAACAGTATTCAAATTCAAAGTAGGATCTATTTAGTGATCTATGTACTTGTATCATATTGGGGCTGATTTTTTTTCTAATATACTGTACAATCATCCTTAGACAGCATTGTCAGATTATATGCATTATTTTCTCCCTTTCTGTTTTAATTTTATATGATTATTCTATCAATATTTTTTAGGCACACATGTGTTAGGCGCATCCATGAGGCCAAAGCCCTTGTTGTGTTGATGGTGGGGTAACAATCGAGCCTGCTTCCTCCATTCTCTCCCGCCAACCTCATAAAACAGAAAGGGAATCAATTTCCTATTCATCTGACAAATTTTTGCCCATCACCTCTTCCTTCTCATCCTCCTCCATTTGTTTCTCGGCTCCTGCACCTTGACCTTCAGTTTGTCTGGTACCGTGAGTCCCCCTCAGTCACTGTACTTCACCCTCCCAAGCTACCCTCCTCTGTGATGACAGTCCGGACCTTCGAGATGTTGTAATCACTTTTGCATCCTCCTCTGCTTCTGCCTCCTCTGGGACAATTACTTTATCACGCACACTACTAAAAGTGTACTCCAACATGTAGATGACCAGAATAGTGATGCTGATTATGGCATCTTAGTAGTCATTTCGAAATTGTGCAGAAAGTTGCGAGATCCTTGATCTGTGTCCAAAGCACAGTCATGAATTCCCCCTCCTCCAAATCGCGATTGCCATACTTTAAGAAATACTGACTGCACCACAGCTTGTTGATGCTGCCACAGTCCCTGCAACATGTGCAGAGTGGAATTCCACCATATTGGCAGATTGCATATCAAACGGTTTACCGATAGGTTCAAGACATCTGTAGATATGCAAATCAATGAGACATGAGGTTCAGCGGTGGAAGTGAGCAAATGTTGTCCATCCTTCAGTAGTGCAGGCAGGCTGGGATAGTGGCATAGAAATTGCTGTACAACTAAGTTAAGGATGTGAACTATGCATGCACTTGTGTGAGGTTGCCCCGGCAAAGGGACACCATCACATTTGCACTGTTATTGCACATGGCTTTCATTGACTCAAAGTTCAGTGGACACAGCCATTGCTTAAACTCGGCCTGTATAGCTGTCCACAACTCTTTAGCTGTGTGACTGACATCTCTAAGTCATTTTAATTTTAATACTGCCTGATAGCAGTGAGCCCTGGAAGGGGGTATTCTCTCTGCACTGTTGGAACATTAAAGGAGTGGTTGAGGGTGAAGGTGGAGGCCCTAAAGGAGGTGGAGGAGGCAAAAGCAGTGATGGATGTGTTAGATACAGAGATTAGTCCCACGAGCCTTTGGGATATCAGGACTTGTGGAATAGCCACTTCCCCGCCAGCTCCCACAGCCACTAGAGTCACCCAGTGCCCAGTCTGCGAGATGTAATGGTAGCAATTCTAAAAGTCATAATTGATTCTTTAACAAGCCTTTTAATATGACTTAGGATTTGTGCAAAATCAAAACCCCAAACTGCAGATGCTGCGTTTCGGGGTGATTGCTGCTCATCAGTGCAGTGTTGCGGATCCTAAATCATATTAAAAGGCTTTTTAAAGAGTCAATTATGACTTTTAAAAATTCAAAGGGACGGTGCGTTATTGGTCCGAGCAGACTCCTTCTGTACAGAAAGCCAGTCTTATGTATTGATACCAGAGGATTGTGATGTTCAGACTTCCTCATAAGTAGCTAAGGAGCATAGCAGGCTCTGAAATGCGTTGGATGAATCCAGCGCCTGACTGGGCTGTCCAGGGCCCACCAGGGAAATTGACTCCAGGGGCCCACCCACCCAGGCCCACCCATTCTTCAGCTAAAAGAAAATACCTGTTATCCGTTATACCTATTATACTGGAACGTGGACTGTAAAACACAGACAGCTCCTGCACATCACTGTGCGCTCACCATTACTGCAATGTACAATTACTGTAGTTTGTGTGGCGCCCTGCTCACGCAGATAGCCCCAGATTTCCCTAATGCACAGCTGGGTTTCCACAGCAGGTACCTACTACATGCAACACCTTTCACCCCGACACAGTAGGGGGAGCTCTACTCACCACCTTTAGGTGAGATCCCCTATAAATACTGCTGCTGGGGGAGGAGTTAGTTAGAGTATGCAGACATTAGGAGAGCTGCGAAGACGTCCTGGTGGTCGGTGCCGCGGTTAGGCCCGAGCCAGTGACCCGGAGTGCCCCTTCTGACGTCCCGCAAGCCTAGTAGTGGGGACAGAAGGCAAGGAGCAGAAAGCCAAGGGAGTGAGGAACTAGTGGAAGTTCGCCCAAAGACGTACCGGACATCGTGGATCCGCACCTGTAGGATACTCCAGGACTACAGAAAACCCAGTCACACCATGGAGACTTCAGTCACCCGGTCCCCCTGTGGGTCCAGAGAGAGGGAGCCAGACACCGCAGTGTAGAGAATCACAGCAGTGATTAGAGAGGTAACCCGTGGACCACGCAGGAGGAGAGAGCAAGGAGCTGAGGAGAGAGAAGGCTGGTCTGACTGCATGCATACTGGGCTTCAACTACCACAGAGAAACAGAGGAGGCCTTATACCCACTTGCTGTGGGGACCCACTGTGTACCTGGTCACCTGTCAGTGCCCTGGACTTCTTTACCTGCCATTCCACCAGTAAAAGGTAAAAGAGACAGTGTGTGTGCGTCATTCCTCTCCGCTCCCAGTGCCCCTTATAGGCTGCTCCAACATCCCCTACACTAACTTGCAGCTCCACTCCAAGCTGCCCCTTCTCACAACGCTGCCCCGGAGGCCCAGCTCCACCTGTAGGGAGTTTTGCCATCTCAGCTGCACTACCATCTACCTCCGGCGGACTGTGGCGCTGGTGACACATCACCAGGTACTACAATTGGCGTCACATGACAAACTCTTATCCCCTGTAAATAAACCTGCCCACCGTGACATGCCAAACACCCCACCGAGCCTGATAACCGAGTACCCCAGAGCCTGGGGCTCGACATTTGCATTAAAGGGTATTTTTGGTGGAAACAAGTTATCAGAAATGCACATGTTAGGAAGGTGATCACTTACTTATTGGTGGAGTCTGCACCATCAGAAGAATGTGGCACTTTGAGCATTTGGTGAGTTTTTACATCAGTATTTGTAAGACAAAACCAGGAGTGGAGCACTCAGAGGTCATTTTTATGCATTTCTCACCCTCGCCTGTTTTTTTTTATAAATACTGAGGTGAAAATTTCACCAAATGCTCAATTTGCTTTCTCTGGCGAACCTCTGTAAGGCTGGCTTTACATTTGCGTTCGGCACTGCAGTGTATGCTGCGCATACCTATACACACAGTGGCGAACGCAAACACCTTCATGTGAGCACAGTGGTGATTGTCCGCATGCGTTCACATGAAATGTCACTGAGTGTGCCCAGCTACCCAATCAGCGGCAGCGGCCGGGAGGCGGGGATGAGCGGCGGAGATCTCGTTCTCCTGGCCGCCGCCGATCTCTTCCTCCCTGCCGCCATCGCTGGTTTAAAATAGTAGCAGCATCAGATGTTCATTTGAATTAGTGGAGCTGGAAAGCCGGCAGTGAAGTGTTTTCACTGCTGGCTTTCCCGCCGGCTATTTTAAACCAGCGGTGGTGGCAGGGAGGAAGAAAGAAGATGACAGAAGAAGATGAAAGAAGATGACAGAAGAAGATGAAAGAAGAGGGAAGAAGAAGAAGAAGAATGAAGAGGGAAAAAGAAGAAGAAAATAGAAGAGGGAAGAAGAAGAAGAAGAAGAAGAAAATAGAAGAAGAAAATAGAAGAGGGAAGAAGAAGAAGATAGAAGAGGGAAGAAGAAGAAGAAAGAGGGAAGAAGAAGAAGAAGAAAGAAGAGGGAAGAAAAAGAAGAAGAAGAAGACGAAGAAGAAGAAGAAGAAGAAGAAAGAAGAGGGAAGAAGAAGAAGAAGAAAGAAGAGGGAAGAAGAAGAAGAAAGAAGAGGGAAGAAGAAGAAGAAAGAAGAGGGAAGAAGAAGAAGAGGAAGAAAGAAGAAGAAGAAAGAAGAGAGAAGAAGAAAGAAGAGAGAAGAAGAAGAAGAAAAAGAAAGAAGAGGGAAGAAGAAGAAGAAGAAGAAGAGGAAGAGAAGAAGAAGAAGAAAAAGAGGAGAAGAAGAAGAAGAGGGAAGGAAGAAGGAAGAAGAGAAGAAGAAAGGAAGAAGACGAGATGAAGCAGATGATGAAGAAGATGACCTCGGAGGAGATCATCTTCCGCTGCGCCTGTGTGCTTGCCAGCAGATGGCAATGCGCACAAATGCACTTTCATTCATTTTTTGTGCGAGGTTGTCTGCATGCGCATAAAGCAAGCACACAGCTACGCACAAAAAATGCAGCATTTTGCATTCCGCATGTGTATAAATTATGCGCAGCCGAACGCAAACGCAGATGAGCGCAGGTACACAAAGGCACTATGCGTTCCTATGTTACACATAGGAGTACATAGTGCTTGTGTCTTGCTGCGCTCAGGTGCACTGCGTTCACTGCGCACATAGTGCGCAAATATGAATCCAGCCTAACTGCATCTCTGCTGCTGTGTCTCAGGACGGGGAGGGGTTAAACATCCAAGTATTTAATATCTATTGAAAGTAAAGAAGTTTCCACTTATTGATATCAGATAAAACAAATGACCGACCACAATCCACTCTACCAAGACCATTAATACCAGATAGAAGGCAGAAATACCACCACACCGTGACCAGATCATATATTAGCACCATATAGTGCCCAAATAATGCCACATACAAAGGCACAAATACCATCACACCATGGACCAAAGCACATAATACCACCACATAGTGATCAAATGCTACCACATACAAGGTATAAATACTGCCACATCATGAGACCACATATTACCACCACATAGTGACCGAATAATACCACATAAAGGGACAAATACTGTCATGTCATGACCAAAGCACATAATGCCACCACAGTGACAAATAATACTAAATTAATTAAAATGTAAAAAAGCTCTGTATATTGGATTTAGTCTACAGGTAATACAGTGATCAACAATGACATTATACACAGAAGCGGTGTATATAGTGTCAGTGTACAGGTAATGCAATGATCACCATTGACATTATACACAGGAACACTGTATATAGTGACAGTGTACAGGTAATGCAATAATCACCATTGACATTATAGACAGGAACTCTGTACATAGTGTCAGTGTGTGCGTATAGGTAATACATGTAGCTTCTCCCCCCACGTTCCATACAGCTTCTCCTCCCTATCCATCCATGTACCTTCTCCCTCTTCCCCCCTTATCCCTCTACCACCAAACCATCCATGTACCTTCTACCCCATCCATCCATCTTCTCCCCCCTATTTCATGCCACTCCCCGTCCATCCAACCCGGTCTCACACTTTTCCATGCTGCCCCACCATCCATCCATCCATCCTGTTCTCTCCCCTTTTCCATGCCACCCCCCCCACTCATCCATCCCATTCTGCCCCCTCTTCCAGGCCACCCCATCCATTCATCTATCCCATTCTGCCCCCTCTTCTAGGCCACCCCATTCATCCATCCATCCCACTGTCCCCCCAGGCTGCTGTCTTCGGCTGTAACAGCGCCTTACCTGACTCCACACTACTGATCCCTGCAGCTTCTTCCTCTGCGGCTCCCGCTCTTCCACTTGCCGGCACCAGGCACCGGGCACCAGTGAGCTTCTTCTCCTGCAGCTCCTAGTCTTCTGCTTACCGGCACCAGGCACCCGGCATCTTCTTCCTCTGTGGCTCCCGGTCTACAGCACCAGGTACTCGGCACCCAGCAGCTTCTTCCTCTGCAGCTCCAATCAGCGCACCAGTCACCCGGCACCAGGCAGCTTCTTCCTCTGCAGCTCCCTGGCGCCGGACCCAGCCACCAGGCACCCGGCAGCTTCTTCCTCTGCGGTCCCCGGTCTCCGGCACCAGGCACCCGGCATCTTTTTGCTCTGTGCTCCCGGTCTCTGGCACCAGGACCTAGCAGCTTCTTCCTCTGGGGCTCCCGGACTCCGGCACCCAGCACTCCCGCCCCCGTTCTTCCTCTGCGACTCCTGGTCTCCGACACCAGGCACCAGCCACCTGGCAGCTTCTTCCTCTGCGGCTCCCGGTCTCTGGCACCAGATACACAGCAGCTTCTTCCTATGCGGCTCCCGGTCTTCCGGCACCAGCTACCCAACAGTTTCTTCCTCTGCAGCTCCCAGTCTCTGGCACACAGCAGCACCTGGCAGCACCAGGCACCCAGGCGCACGGCAGCACCAGGCACCACCAGGCACCCAGGGGCCTTCACTACCAGGCACCCAGGGTCCTGGCAGCACCAGGCACACAAGGGCCAGCACCACCAGGCAGCCAGGGGCCCGGCAGTACCAGGCACCTGCACAAACAGGCACCCAGGGGCCCAGCAGCACCAGGCACCACCAAGCAGCCAGGGGCCCGGCAGCATCAGGCACCACCAGGCACCCAAGGGACCAGCAGCACCAGGCACCACCAGGCACCCAGGGGCCCACACCACCTGGCACCCAGGGGCCCGGCAGCACCAAGCACCACCAGGCACCAAGGGGCCCGCACCAACAGGCACTCAGGGGCCCGGCAGCACCAGGCACCACCAAGCACCCAGGGCCCGGCAGCACAAGGCAACATGGCAGCACCAGGCACCTAGGGGACCGGCAGCACCAGGCACCACCAGGAACCCAGGGGCCCGCACCACCAGGCACCCAGGGGCCTGGCAGCACCAGGCACCCAGGGGCCCGGCAGCACCAGGCACCCAGGGGCCCACATCACCAGGCACCCAGGGGCCCGGCAGCACCAGGCACCCAGGGGCCAGGCAGCACCAGGCAACATGGCAGCACCAGGCACCTAGGGGACCGGCAGCACCAAGCACCACCAGGAACCCAGGGGCCCGCACCACCAGGCACCCAGGGGCCTGGCAGCACCAGGCACCCAGGGGCCCGGCAGCACCAGGCACCCAGGGGCCCACATCACCAGGCACCCAGGGGCCCGGCAGCACCAGGCACCCAGGAGCCAGGCAGCACCAGGTACCTCCAGTCACCCAGGGGCCCGCTGCTAGCCACTACAGGACTCCCAGCCAGCAGCAGCACAGATGGGATGGTGGAGCACTGTCTGGGATCCTTGGCCCCAGGCTGGTGACTGAGGAGCCCATCTCTTCAGCCACCAGCCCCCCTCCCCGCTCACCCCCTTCTTCCATACTCAAGCAGCACTGTTCAGCTGCTGCAGCCTGGCCTGGGGTGATGCCGGGTCTGTCCTCCGCAGCGCGACACTGCTGGAACCACTCAGTAAGGAGGCAGTGTCAGGGCATGATGTCATCGCCCTGAGACTGTCTGACTTCCTGCACATGCGCTGGCGCTTATCGCGCCGCGCAGAAGAGTCAGAGCGGCACTGCGGCAGCAGGCAAAGCAGGGAGATTGCTCTCCATGCACGGCCGCTGCAGAGAGGGACCATCACTAATCATATCGACAGTGCGCCGATATGATTAGTGATATTACAGGACAGGGGCCCTCACCTCTCCATACAGGACCCGTGGGGTTGGGGGATAGGGGGCGGATCGGGGGGGCGTGGTCATCAAGTCTCGGGCCCCCCCGGAGATTCTCCCGGTCCTCCAGTGGGCTAGTCTGCCCTTGGATGGAGCCAATAAACTTCGAGTAACTGAAGATTTGCACTTCGTGTCCATTGTAGCAGCGTGGACCAACAACACACCGTCCCTTTGAATCTTTGGATTATCCTACCATGTTGCACGTGGTAGTGTGTGTCTTGCAGCAACTACTATTATGTGTTTTTCAAACTGGTTCTGTGTCACACAACCAGCGAAGGTGAGCAGTTCTAGATAGAGGCTTGACAGCCGAACTGTACCTATAACGATAAGACCCTATTGCGCTTGCTTCCTTTGCAGTGATCATATCGAATTATGACTTTTAGGATTGTATTACTTATAAGTAATACTTATCTAAAAAGTCAATACTTTTACTGTACAAATTTGTAATTAAAATTTGATTGATATTATTTTTGAATATACAGTATCTGGCTATTTGTCGTTTTTTTTTCACATCTAATTCAAGTCTATATCTACCCACAAGGAAAATTGACATGTTGGGATTTGAAACACGCATCGAAGGTCAGTCCATGCTGCGTAAAACTCTGCAACATTAAAAACTAACTAAAAGGTCATTGTGAGAACATTACAAACACAGCGTCTTAGGCTATGTAACGAAAATGTGCATTCAAAAACTCATTAAAAACTCTTTTTGGGCACACAGCCTTAGTGACCAGGTGTGAATGGGCCTTTATACCAGGGGAGAATAGGGGAATACCGGGGAGGTAAAAAGATTTTGTACAGTCCCTGTAAGCCTAGACTATAATGCTAAGCTGCTTGTTACACTTGTACAATCTTTAGAATTAATATGTAGGTACGGCCCACCCTTATATGGCCATATTCAGTGTGTGGAGCTGAATACGGATTTCCCTGACAACCAGCATATGTCAGCATATGTCAGATTTAGAAACAGCCTAGTGGGGACATCTTCTGAAAGGATTTTGAAAGGATTTCTTCCAGAAGTCACTTATGAAGTATATTTGAAAGTTTATTACAATCACTTGCTCTATGTTATTATTAGATAAAAAAAATTTAAATTTAAATTTAAAATCACAAATCTTTGCAAATACTTTTCCTGTTGAATTCTTTCAATTAAAAGGAAATTCCAGGGCTTACATGCTGATTAACTCTCCATACGATAGGTAATCAATATCATATCAATAGGGGGCTGACAATGAGTACCCCAATGATCAGATGTTATGCACTGGCGAATGTATGATTACGTATGAGTATGATCTGTCTGAAAAAATCAAGTGATCTACACTGAGCAACATTTGGCAGTTTTTGTGTAAGGGGTGCACCATGCCACTAGAACAGTGTTTTCCAAAATAACCAAAGTTTATCAATTTAAAATCTTTATTTTACACAAAACATGACCATAACTAGAGAAAAGCAATGACTGAAGCACAGAGAAAGATTAAAACTAAATGTTGTGAAGGTTACAACAGTCACCAAACTGTAGGAAGTGTACAAGTCCTTGCTTTGAATGACTACAGCACATCTGTGGCCACACATCACTAGTCTCTCACACTAATCTGGTGGAAACATATTGGAATCTGAGAGTCCTCAGTTGTTCATGCCTTTTAATGGCTAACTGAAGAGATGGTAAGCATAGCAAGCTTTCGGGACACTATGGCCCCTTCGTCAGGATGATAATGACACATATTTTGAAGAAACTTACATATATATAACCAAAAAAAAAAACAGTCTTAGATGCTGTAGTAAATACGACAGGTGACGTAAAGCAGAGTCAGGTAATTTTTTTTAGTTTTTTTTTAAGTATATATGTATGTGTCTTCAGAATTTGTGTCATTATCAGCCTGACGAAGGGGCCATAGTGTCCCAACAGCTTGCTATGTTTGCCATCTCTTCAGTTAGCCATTAAAAGGTATCAACCACTGAAGACTCTCAGATTCCAATACCTTTCTATCTACTGGCTAATACGGTACAAACATTGTTAAATACTCTGGTGTGATTTTCCAATCTTCTCCACAGTTCTGTGACTGATGTGCATTTCTTGACTATAAGTCCAGATGGAGTGCAGAGTGTACATTGATGAAAAAAAAATGATCTCTTTTGAATTTACTAAATGGCTGCAATGAAACAAAGAGTGGAAAATGTAAAGGGGTCTGAAAACTTTCCATACTCACTGTATATATATATATATATATATATATATTGTGAGGTGGTGGTTGGATTTGGCGAAGTGGGAGGCAGTGAACCAGGCACTTGCGCACACAACACACGGTTTATTTAGAAGTCCAGGTTGTAACAGACTTTTAAAGATCCAGGATGCAGCCGGGACAACCCTGTTCACACAGTCCTTCAAAGTCTTGCACTGCTGCCAGGATCTTTCTTGGCCGGGTCCCCATGGAAGGGCCAAGACCTCACGGCCAGGCTGTGTGAACTGCACACAGCCAGCACACACCGAGCTTCACACAGCACCTGCTGATCTGACACTTGGCTCTCCAGACTGAGAACCCCGTCCTGTGCTGCACTTGAGGTTGAAAACACATTCCTGGACATGGGAATGTTGAAAGACCCAGAATGGAGGGAGAACCCATTCCACCCGATCCTTCAGATTCTCCCAAATAAAGGCACCTAACATGACCCAGTTCACACTCCTTTATTTCTGTGTTGTACTCACAGTACCCACCGTGAGTACAACACAGTCCAATTGGTCTTATAAGGTTTCCGAGCACATACTAGAAGATGCATACCGATCTTCATAGATGACACCGGTCAATGCCTCACATTATATATAGTAAATTAGAGCCTCCCTCCCAATTACCTTAGGCTATGTACCATGTGAATACACAGCATGCCTGATATTTTTTTTAACACGTCAGGATAAAAATCAGAATGTCATATATTAAAAGTGAAATATAACTGAAAGTCGTCTATTAACCAGAATAATTGATTTAAAAAATAAAAAAACGAAAATACTATCTTTGAGTCTGGAGCCCTCAAGTGTAAAGGCAGGTGAATTTACAATTGCACGATTCATTTAGCTGATAGTAAGAGGTAATTTTCTTTGATTTAGAGACTAAAGATGGAGACTTAAAGGCCCGTTACATGCTACGATGTCCCAGCGTCCCGACCTGGCCGGGATTGCTGGAATATCTCTATACATAATCAGCAGTTTTGCGCTTCCGGCCACTGTGCCGGTATCATGCGTGGCGAGCGATGGCGCGCATGCGCCATCGCGAGCCGCTGACACTGTTTGGAAGCGCAAAAGTGCTGCCGCCCGACACCCCACACCCTGCCCACTCCACGCACCGCCCGCCGCTCCCCCGCAATTACCGCCCAGCGCCACCCCAGGACGCCCACAGTCGCTCACTGCATCCTGCCCCTATCCCCAGAGCCCCTCTCTGTCTGCACCAAACACCGCGAGATCTCGCCTCACTCTCGCGGTGTTTGGAGCCGCCGCAAACAACCAGCCAAACAGCACCGCCCGCCTTCATGACTGACGGTGCCCGCCGCAGCTTCCCCCAGGTAACATGCCAGCGCCGGCAGCGCACTGGCATTGCAGCCTACTAGCCCGGCGGGGCTGCAGTCTGCTATCACCCCACGCTCCCGCTTATCTCCTCAGCCCTCCAGCCCTGAGCCGCTTGTCTCCTCAGCCCTCCAGCCCTGAGCCGCTTATCTCCTCACCCCTCCAGCCCTGAGCCGCTTATTTCCTCACCCCTCCAGCCCTGAGCCGCTTATCTCCTCACCCCTCCAGACCTCAGCCTCTTATCTCCTCACCCCTCCAGACCTCAGCCGCTTATCTCCTCACCCCTCCAGACCTCAGCCGCTTACCTCCTCAGCCCTCCAGACCTGAGCCGCTTATCTCCTCAGGCCTCCAGCCCTGAGCCGCTTATCTCCTCTGCCCTCCAGCCCTGAGCCGCTTATCTCCTCAGCCCTCCAGCCCTGAGCCGCTTATCTCCTCAGCCCTCCAGCCCTGAGCCGCTTATCTCCTCAGCCATCCAGCCCTGAGCCGCTTATCTCCTCAGCCCTCCAGCCCTGAGCCGCTTATCTCCTCAGCCCTTCAGCCCTGAGCCGCTTATCTTCTCAGCCCTCCAGCCCTGAGCCGCTTATCTCCTCACCCCTCCAGCCCTGAGCCGCTTATCTCCTCAGCCCTCCAGCCCTGAGCCGCTTATCTTCTCAGCCCTCCAGCCCTGAGCCGCTTATCTCCTCACCCCTCCAGCCCTGAGCCGCTTATCTCCTCAGCCCTCCAGCCCTGAGCCGCTTATCTGCTCAGCCCTCCAGCCCTGAGCCCCTTATCTCCTCACCCCTCCAGCCCTGAGCCCCTTATCTTCTCACCCCTCCACCACTGAGCCGCATCTCTCCTCACCCCTCCAGCTCAGAGCCGCTTCTCTCCTCACCCCTCCACCACTCAGCCGCTTCTCTCCTCACCCCTCCACCACTGAGCCACTTCTCTCCTCACCCCTCCACCACTGAGCCGCTTCAGCCGCCTCTATGCTCTGCTACCCACAGGGCCGCCTCTATGCTCTGCTACCCACAGAGCCGCCTCTATACTCTGCTACCCACAGAGCCGCCTCTATACTCTGCTAACCACAGAGCCGCCTCTATACTCTGCTAACCACAGAGCCGCCTCTATACTCTGCTACCCACAGAGCCGCCTCTATACTCTGCTTCCCACAGAGCTGCCTCTATGCTCTGCTACCCACAGAGCCGCCTCTATACTCTGCTACCCACAGAGCCGCCTCTATACTCTGCTACCCACAGAGCCGCCTCTATACTCTGCTAACCACAGAGCCGCCTCTATACTCTGCTTCCCACAGAGCTGCCTCTATACTCTGCTACCCACAGACCCGCCTGTATACTCTGCTACCCACAGAGCCGCTTATCTCCTCAGCCCTCCAGCCCTGAGCCGCTTATCTGCTCAGCCCTCCAGCCCTGAGCCCCTTATCTCCTCACCCCTCCAGCCCTGAACCCCTTAACTTCTCACCCCTCCACCACTGAGCCGCATCTCTCCTCACCCCTCCAGCTCAGAGCCGCTTCTCTCCTCACCCCTCCACCACTCAGCCACTTCTCTCCTCACCCCTCCACCACTGAGCCACTTCTCTCCTCACCCCTCCACCACTGAGCCGCTTCAGCCGCCACTATGCTCTGCTACCCACAGGGCCGCCTCTATGCTCTGCTACCCACAGAGCCGCCTCTATACTCTGCTACCCACAGAGCCGCCTCTATACTCTGCTACCCACAGAGCCGCCTCTATACTCTGCTAACCACAGAGCCGTCTCTATACTCTGCTAACCACAGAGCCGCCTCTATACTCTGCTACCCACAGAGCCGCCTCTATACTCTGCTTCCCACAGAGCTGCCTCTATACTCTGCTACCCACAGACCCCCTGTATACTCTGCTACCCACAGAGCTGCCTCTATACTCTGCTACCCACAGAGCCGCCTCTATACTCTGCTACCCACAGAGCCGCCTCTATACTCTGCTACCCACAGAGCCGCCTCTATACTCTGCTACCCACAGAGCCGCCTCTATACTCTGCTACCCACAGAGCCGCCTCTATACTCTGCTACCCACAGAGCAGCCTCTATACTCTGCTACCCACAGAGCCGCCCTATACTCTGCTACCCACAGAGCCGCCTCTGTACTCTGCTACCCACAGAGCCGTCTCTATACTCTGCTACCCACAGAGCAGCCTCTATACTCTGCTACCCACAGAGCCGCCCTATACTCTGCTACCCACTGACCCGCCTGTATACACACAATTCATTTCACCGCGCTCCCGATGCAATTGCATCGGGCTTTTTTACTAGTCATTTAATAATCGCTGGTGAGGTGTCACACATACAGATATCTTGAACGACGTACCAATGATCCAGCGATCCAGTGATTGTCTGGACGACACAGCGAATGATATTTGTGGTCGTTTGTACGCTGTCACACAGCAACTACTCGAACGACTCTGACCTCAATGTGGGCGTAGTTTTGGACACAGTTTGGCAGGTAGGCGTGCCTGCATTTGCTTTTCCACGCCCCTACAACTCCGATTGGTGGCCACTTCTTCGTTTTTATTGGTCAGCCTTGCCTTGAAAGATGGCCACAATATTAGCGCTGTCGCCCTTTGAACCATCTCACCATTCAAGTCTGGCTTCATTTGGTTCCGCCTGTGCAAGCCACTGCCGCGTTCACAAACTGTCACACAGGAACGCTCGTGTGTGCACCGTTGTCAATTCAATGTATGGCTATGTGTACGTGTTTTTTGCCAGAATTTAACCTACACACAACACTATGTACATATGTGTATGCATATTATGATGCATTAAACTATGTGTCTATGTGTAGATGTATGTATGTGTATGCATGTGTATATATATTAATGTATGTAATAATGGTAGTGTAGATGTATGTATCCATGTACACATGTCTAAATATAGTGTATATATATATTATATGTATATACCCAAACACTGGAGCGATCCTTGATAGATTTGCAGCCTCTAGCCTCAGGGTGGTACTGTGTATAGTTACCTCAAAGGTTTTTTAACTCTTAATAGTGTATAACTCTATAATACTGTCAGTATGTATAGTACTATATAGGTAGGCTTTGCACTAATCATTGAAAAGGCAGATTTTGCGCCAAGGCTACCTATATACTACTATACATACTGACGGTATTATATTGTCATAGACTACATGTGTAAATATATTTATATTTATATGGAGAGGGGGAGAGAGAGAGAGCATACTGTGTATCCCAAAGGGCTACATGTGTACTGGCCATTTGAAGTCAATGGTGCTGGCAGCATTGACATCAATTGGGCTGTGATACATCTTTGCTGAACATACTGCTATGTGCTGGTGCCCTTAGGATTAACCCCTTCACGACCCTTGGCCCACCGTTTGGGCCATGGAAACAAGTTCGTTCCCGACCCTTGGCCCAGGGGGTGGGCCATGGATTGATCGGGCTCCTGCAGGCCGAGTGAGGGTCTCACTGACCTGTCATTCGGCCTGCAGGTACATGGGGTGTTGTACAACACCCCATGGGGGGTCGATTTGCCCCCACCCCCACCCCCCCCGGCTACAGGCGCGGTGATTGGCGCTCAAAAGTGAAAGTGAAAATCACCGCGCCTGTCATGCTTCCCTGCCTGCCCCTGCTCTCCCTACCCTCCGATCTGCTACCCTGGCATCCTCTAAGTGCCCCCCTGTCCCCCACCTCTCTATCCTGCCCCCTCTTCATCTTTCTTACCCCCCCCCCCCCCCGCTTCCTGTCCCTGCGCCCGCTTCCTGTCCCTACCGCGGGCTTCCTCTTCCTGCCGCCCTCCTGCTCCTGCCTGCCCCCGCTTCCTGTGGGTGCCCCCCCATCCCCTGTCACCCCCCCTCTTCCCCCTGCCTGCCCCCCCCGACCACCGGAGCGGCGATCGCTTCTCCCACTCACCCCTCCGGCGATCGCGCTCCATCCTGCACCCGGTGCACGGCTGCGTCCCGCTCCTCCTCCTCTTCTCCCGGCCGCTTCCGCGATCTGACAGCTCTGTGCTGGAGCTGTCAGATGACTTCTACAGCTAGATCCTGAGGATCCAGCTGTAGGAAGTGATCTCACAGATCCAGCACAGTGATCCACAGTGACCATTATGTGATCAGTGTGGATCACTGTACTGGATCTGTCAGATCACTTTCTACAGCTGGATCCTGAGGATCCAGCTGTAGGAAGTGATCTGACAGATCCAGCACAGTGATCCACAGTGACCATTATGTGATCAGTGTGGATCACTGTACTGGATCTGTCAGATCACTTTCTACAGCTGGATCCTGAGGATCCAGCTGTAGGAAGTGATCTGACAGATCCAGCACAGTGATCCACAGTGACCATTATGTGATCACTGTGGATCACTGTACTGGATCTGTCAGATCACTTTCTACAGCTGGATCCTGAGGATCCAGCTGTAGGAAGTGATCTGACAGATCCAGCACAGTGATCCACAGTGACCATTATGTGATCACTGTGGATCACTGTACTGGATCTGTCAGATCACTTTCTACAGCTGGATCCTGAGGATCCAGCTGTAGGAAGTGATCTGACAGATCCAGCACAGTGATCCACAGTGACCATTATGTGATCACTGTGGATCACTGTACTGGATCTGTCAGATCACTTCCTACAGCTGGATTCTGAGGATCTAGCTGCAGAAAGTGATCTGACACCCCGGGCGCAGTGACCCACTATGTGCATCACTGCGCCTGGGCTGCCAGATCGCTTTCCGCAGCTCGATCCCCATGCATGGGGATCGAGCTGCAGAAAGCTATCTAACAGCCCGGGCGCAGTGATGCACATAGTGGGTCACTGCGCCCAGGCTCTTAGATTGCTGCTCTGCAGCCCGATCTCCCTGCATGGGCATCGAGCTGCAGAAAGCAATCTGACAGCCCGGACGCAGTGATGCACATAGTGGGTCAATGCGCCTGTGCTGCCAGATCGCTTTCCGCAGCTCGATCCCCATGCATGGGGATCGAGCTGCGGAAAGCGATCTGGCAGCCCAGGCGCAGTGATGCACATAGTGGGTCACTGCGCCCAGGCTCTTAGATCGCTGCTCTGCAGCCCAATCTCCCTGCATGGGCATCGAACTGCAGAAAGCAATCTGACAGCCCGACGCAGTGATGCACATAGTGGGTCAATGCGCCTGTGCTGCCAGATCGCTTTCCGCAGCTCGATCCCCATGCATGGGGATCGAGCTGCGGAAAGCGATCTGGCAGCCCAGGCGCAGTGATGTACATAGTGGGTCACTGCGCCCAGGCTCTTAGATCGCTGCTCTGCAGCCCGATCTCCCTGCATGGGCATCGAGCTGCAGAAAGCAATCTGACAGCCCGGACGCAGTGATGCACATAGTGGGTCAATGCGCCTGTGCTGCCAGATCGCTTTCCGCAGCTCGATCCCCATGCATGGGGATCGAGCTGCGGAAAGTAATCTGGCAGCTCAGGCGCAGTGATGCACATAATGGGTCACTGCGCCCGGGGTGTCAGATCACTTTCTGCAGCTCGATCACCATGCTGGCGGATCGGGCTCCAGAGTAGCGATCTGAAAGCAAAGGTGATCGAGAGTCGTGGGACCTTCGTTGTGGACTACGTCGGAGACAAACGTCGTGGGACCTTCGTTATGGACTACGTCGGAGCGATCGAGCGTCGTGGGACCTTCGTTGTGGACTACGTCGGATCTTTTTATAATAAAGATGGAGTCCGAATTGTGTCTGTTTTTTTTTCAAATAAAAAGATTTTTCTCTGTGTGTATTTATTGACTATTTACTGTACTAGAGATTCCTAATGGCGGGTCTAACATTGGCCCTATATTATGAATCTCGGGCTTAGTGCCAGCTGCCAATAAAAAGCTGGCATTAACCCCTTTATTACCCAGTTAGCCACCGGCACCAGGGCAACTGGAAGAGCGTGGGTACAGCGCCAGAAAATGGCGCTTCAATGAATGCGCCATTTTCTGGGGCGGCTGCGGGCTGCAATTCGCAGCATGGGGGGCCCAGAACGCTTGGGCCTCTCTATGCTGAGGATTCCAGCCCCCAGCTGCCTAGTTGTACCTGGCTGGACCAAAAATATGGCGGAGCCCCACGTAATTTTTTTTTCTAGAAATATTTCTAGAAATAAAAAAAAAATAGGCTTCGCTGTATTTTTGGTTCCAGCCAGGTATGACGAGGCAGCTGGGGGTGGGTGGCAGTCCGTAGCTGCCAAGTTGTACCTGGCTGGACCAAAAATATGGCGGAGCCCTATGTCATTTTTTTTCTAGAAATATTTCTAGAAATAAAAAAAAAATAGGGTTCGCTGTATTTTTGGTTCCAGCCAGGTATGACGAGGCAGCTGGGGGCTGGTGGCAGTCCGTAGCTGCCAAGTTGTACCTGGCTGGACCAAAAATATGGCGGAGCCCTATGTCATTTTTTTTCTAGAAATATTTCTAGAAATAAAAAAAAAAATAGGCTTCGCTGTATTTTTGGTTCCAGCCAGGTATGACGAGGCAGCTGGGGCCTGGTGGCAGTCCGTAGCTGCCAAGTTGTACCTGGCTGGACCAAAAATATGGCGGAGCCCTATGTCATTTTTTTTCTAGAAATAATTCTAGAAATAAAAAAAAAATAGGCTTCGTTGTATTTTTGGTTCCAGCCAGGTATGACGAAGCAGCTGGGGGCTGGTGGCAGTCCGTAGCTGCCAAGTTGTACCTGGCTGGACCAAAAATATGACAGAGCCCCATGGGTCCCCTATGCTGCGAATTGCAACTACTAGACTAGTATGTTTTTTCACATAAAGTTTCTTTATTCATTTATACGTCTCAATTTGTGAAGCACATGGTGGTTCAAAGTGCTCACTGTGCATCTAGATATGTTCCCTGGGGGGTCTAGTTTCCAAAATGGGGTCACTTGTGGGGGAGCTCCAATGTTTAGGCACACAGGGGCTCTCCATATGCGACCTGGTGTCCGCTAACAATTCCAATTGTTGGCAAACACCAGGTTGCGTATGGAGAGCCCCTGTGTGCCTACACATTGGAGCTCCCCCACAAGTGACCCCATTTTGGAAACTAGACCCCCCAAGGAACGTACCTAGATGCATAGTGAGCACTTTGAACCCCCAAGTGCTTCACAAATTGATCCATAACAATAAAAAAGTACTTTTTTTCCACAAAAAAAGTATTTTTTCATTTTTACAGATCAATTTGTGAAGCACCTGGAGGTTCAAAGTGCACACTATGCATCTAGATACATTCCTTGGGGTGTCTAGTTTACAAAATGGGGTCACTTGTGGGGGAGCCCCAATGTTTAGGCACACAGGGGCTCACCAAACGTGACATGGTGTCCGCTAACAATTCCAATTGTTAGCGGACACCATGTCGCATATGGAGAGCCCCTGTGTGCCTAAACATTGGAGCTCCCCCACAAGTGACCCCATTTTGGAAACTAAACCCCCCAGGGAACATATCTAGCTGCATAGTGAGCACTTTGAACCCCCAGGTGCTTCACAAATTGGTCCGTAATAATGAAAAAAGAAATTTTTGTGGAAAAAAAAGTGCTTTTTCATTTTTATGGATGAATTTGTGAAGCACCTGGGGGTTCAAAGTACTCACTATGCATCTAGATACGTTCCCTGGGGGGTCTAGTTTCCAAAATGGGGTCACTTGTTGCGGAGCCCCAATGTTTAGGCACACAGGGGCTCACCAAACGCAACATGGTGACAGCTAACAATTTGAGCTGATTTTTATTCAAATTGTTAGCGGACACCATGTCGCTTTTGGAGAGCCCCTGTGTGCCTAAACATTGGAGCTCCCCCACAAGTGACCCCATTTTGGAAACTAGACCCCCCCAGGGAACTTATCTAGATGGATAGTGAGCATATTGACCCCCCAGGTGCTTCACAAATTAATGGAAAAAAATTGTTTTTGCGGAAAACAAGTACTTTTTCATTTTTACAGATCAATTTGTGAAGCACCTGGGGGTTCAAAGTGCTCACTATGCATCTAGATACGTTCCCTGGGGGGTCTAGTTTCCAAAATGGGGTCACTTGTGGGGGAGCTCCAATGTTTAGGCACACAGGGGCTCACCAAACGCGACATGGTGTCCGCTAACAATTTGAGCTCATTTTGCATTCAAATTGTTAGCGGACACCATGTCGTGTTTGGAGAGCCCCTATGCGTCTCCACATTGGAGCTCCCCCACAAGTGACCCCATTTTGGAAACTAGACCCCCCAGGGAACATATCTAGCTGCATAGTGAGCACTTTGAACCCCCAGTCAAGCTACTCAAAACCACAAGTGACCCCATTTTGGAAACTAGACCCCCCAGGGAACATATCTAGATGGGTAGTGAGCATATTGAACCCCCAGGTGCTTTACAAATTGATCTGTGAAAATGAAATAGTACTCAAAACTACATTCGAGAAGATTATTAACCCTTCAGGTGCTTCACAGGAACTAAAGCAAAGTGGAAACAAAAAATGGATATTTTAATTTTTTTATCAAAAATGTTCTTTTAGCCTAAATTTTTTCGTTTTCACATGGCAACAGCATAAAATTCATCCTAAAATTTGTTGGGCAATTTCTCCTGAGTACACCGATACCTCATATGTGGTCATAAACCACTGTTTGGGCGCACGGCAGGGGTCAGAAGGGAAGGAGCGCAATTTCACTTTTTGAATGTAAAATTAGCTCCAAAAGTCAAATTGCGCTCCTTCACTTCTGAGCCCTGCCGTGCGCCCAAACAGTGGTTTATGACCACATATGAGGTATCGATGTACTCGGGAGAATTTGCACAACACATTTTAAGATCCATTTTATCCTGTTGCCCATGTGAAAATGAAAGAATTGAGGCTAAAAGAACATTTTTGATAAAAAAATTAAAATATCCATTTTTTGTTTCCACTTTGCTTTAGTTCCTGTGAAGCACCTGAAGGGTTAATAATCTTCTCGAATGTAGTTTTGAGTAGCTTGAGGGGTGCAGTTTTTGGAATGGTGTCACTTTTGGGTGTTTTCTGTCATGTACACCCCTCAAAAGGACTTCAAATGTGATGTGGTCACTAAAAAAAATGGTTTTGTAAATTTTGGTTGAAAAATGAAAAATTGCTCATGAACTTTGAACTCTTATAACGTCCTAACAAAAAAATTTTTTTTTTCCAAAATTGTGCTGATGTGAAGTAGACATGTGGGAAATATTATTTAATAACTTTTTTCTGTCACATATCTCTCTTGTTTATCAGAAAAAAAAATAAAAAATGTGAAAATTGTGAAATTTTCAAAATTTTTGCCATATTTTTGATTTTTTCACAAATAAACGCAAAAATTATGGACTTAAATTTAACACTAGCATGAAGCCCAATATGTCACGAAAAAACAATCTCAGAATCGCTAGGATCGGTTGAAGCGTTCCTGAGTTATAACCTCATAAAGGGACACTGGTCAGAATTGCAAAAAAGGCCAAGGTCTTTAGGGTCAAAATAGGCTGGGTCATGAAGGGGTTAAAGAAATGAATAACACAGATTTTTATGATCACAAACGTAATTTTATGTTTGAAATGTTATGTGAAAAAGGCAGAAATTGGAACATGTGTTAACATTACACTACAAGACAAAATTGTGTACACACAAAGTAGAAGACAAAATTTCAAAATTAAACATACAAAAAGCAACACCCTACAGCAGCTGATGCTGCCAACTAACAGCACCAGTGCCATTGAAATAGATGCAGTAATTGTCTCTGCTGGCTTTGGCATCCAGATGGCTCCGCCCATGCCCCAATAGTTGCTATGTATGTAACAGTTAGGATCCTTATTGTACAGATAGGTGTACATCTGTAGATGAACTAATAGACTTGCACTTTTTAGGTGGTCCATTTGTACCATGACACACGGAGAGCACACCCACAACCTCATGTGGAGGTTTTAATATGTTTTTAAATGCTCTTAATAGTGTGTGTTGGTGCTTTTTTTCTGCATATATAACTTGTACTAAATAAACTTAATTTTTGTACTTTCACATAAACCTTGTTGTTGAGTCCTGGTTTGGGCTTTTTGATATAAAATGGTGGCGTCAACAGAGTCCACATAGCTTAGTGGAGTGTAGGTGGTGGAATCACTGCACCGCAGGAAATTATGAAGGACTAGAGATGGGCGAGTCCTAAAAGACTCGGAATCGCAAGACCCCAACGAGTCCGAGTCAAGGACTCGGGACTCGTTGCGAGTCCAGCGAGTCCAATGTTAATGAATAGGGAACCGAGTAATAGCGAATAATGACATTTACAACTCGCTGATGTGTCTCTGAAAGTGTGCGAGTCCAAACTCGCTGGTTTTTCTCTTATTTTGAGGCTTGGAGCCGATGATGCGAGGGAAGCGATTCTCCAGCACACACCGTGCTTTAAGGAAACAGGAAACGAGTCGCGCTGACAGGCGCACACACAGAGCAATCCATTCATCATTGCAATCATGGCAGCAGGCCGTGGCACGGTGAACACACTGCGTCTTATTGCACTTGTGGAGGCTCGTCCATTTCTATGGCTCCCTACAGATCCTGACTATGGGGATACGACCCAAATTAATACAGCCTGGAGAGAGATCGCCCAAGAGATGTTCCCTGCGTTCCATCGCAGTGACCATGAGGAACAGAGCAATCTAAGTAATTTAAATGAGTTCACACGTTATATATTGCATTTACTGTATATATACTCGTGTATAAGCCGACCCGTGTTAAAGCCGACCCCCCTATTTTTGCCCCCAAAAACTGTGAAAACATATTGACCGCCATCCTGGTATACAGCGGCTATCACTGGTAGACAGCCCCCCAGCAGAGTATACACCTCCCCCTGCAGAGTATACAGGCCCCCAGATGGGTATACATGCCCCCATATTGTGGTATACAGGCAGGGGCGGACTGGCCCAGGTGCCACGGGTCATGCGGCTGCAGGAGCCTGAATAATCCGCATGTCCCTGAAGCAGCAGGCGGAAACGGAAGCTCCTGGCCGCGCGATGACGTCATCAGCGCGCGGCTGCGTCCGGGAGTGAGCGTCTGTGAGTGGCGTGCAGCTGCGACTGTTAGCGAGCGGCTGTGAGGAGCGCGAGGCTGCGGCTGGGAGCGAGCCATAGGAGAATGCGGGAGCTGCGGTGACTGTGAGGCAGCTGCCAGTCATCACCCCCCCCCCACCCCCCGTCCTCACCTGTGTCGGGCCGGTGAGGGAGGGCTGCCACCCAAACTGTAGGGTGCCAGTCAGTCCCTGTATACAGGGCCCTCAGTGTGTGTACAGGCCCCCCCAGCAGTGGGTATACAGGGCCCCCAGCAGTGGGTAGACAGTGGCCCAGTGGGTTTACAGGGCCCCCAGCAGTGGGAATACAGGGCCCCCATAGCAGGGTATACAGGACCCTGAATGTGTTATCATGCTCCACCGCATAGTTGCCTATATTTGGATGGGGTCACAACAGTACACTTAGTTTAAGGTCTGATCCTCCTGGCTCTTACGGCCAAGGGGTTGGGTGTATATAAATACCACTAATGACCAGAGTCTGGTGCCCGCACTATTACATTCTCTATGCGTTGACATGTGTCCTGCCTCATTTGTGATTGTGGCCACGTGAGCTCAATGTCCGTAATGCTGTTGATGATGTTCCACACTGTCGTGTCACTGTGCCTTGTATACACATTACACACACAAAATGAATAAAATGCTATTGTTGATTTGTACACATACTTTTGTTGTTTCAAATATTACACATCTCTAAACCCGGTTTGAAATCATTTCACAGTTGACCATCTTAAAAAACGGTGGAGGAGCTGCCGGGACCAGCATAGGAAGCAGTACCGGCAGTACTCAGAGAGAGAACCGGGAGCCGCTCCATTGCTGAACCACTACCATTTTTACGACCGGCTGTCCTTCCTTCACCCGGTGGCCCGTATGCCAAGGTATGTGTCTGCAGCACTGTTGTGTACAATTAGTATTATTTATTAATATATACATTAGGTTCCAATTCGGCTCTGTGGGTAGCAGAGTATACACGTGGCTCTGTGGGTAGCAGAGTATACAGGCGGGTCTGAGGTAGCAGAGTATACAGGCGGCTCTGTGGGTAGCAGAGTATACAGGCGGGTCTGAGGTAGCAGAGTATAAAGACGGCTCTGTGGGTAGCAGAGTATACAGGCGGGTCTGTGGGTAGCAGAGTATACAGGCGGGTCTGAGGTAGCAGAGTATACAGGCGGCTCTGTGGGTAGCAGAGTATACAGGCGGGTCTGAGGTAGCAGAGTATAAAGACGGCTCTGTGGGTAGCAGAGTATACAGGCGGGTCTGTGGGTAGCAGAGTATACAGGCGGCTCTGTGGGTAGCAGAGTAAATAGGTGATGAGAATAGGGTTAATAGATGGTGCTACAGTGTTGGGGCGTGCTAGAGGGAGCAGAGATCCGATTACTGCCATCATTACTGACCTTATTAAAGATAGCGGCCGCAGCTGAATGACATCATGGCAAAGGTAAACATGGGGTGTGGTTAGCTGCAGGAGGTTAGTGAGAGGTGTGGGTTGTTTGGCAGAGGGCGTGGTGTGGGCGGGGTGAGCACGACTCCTGCGTCAGATATGCTGCGAGCGCGGACCCGCGGCAGATCTCCAGGAGCAGAGGACGTGTCCGGTACGTCCGTAGCCCCCGGCCTCCCCGTTGTCCGCACACACAGCCCCGCTGTGACCTCTGCAGTGTCACAGGCCCCGGCGGGCGGCTGTCATCTCCTCCTGACACTGACCTCCTCCTGATTTGATTGTCTGTGTTGTCCCCCCCCGCTGTCAGCATCAGTGATCTGCTAAGACCTGTGGGTGCACAGACTGGGGAAGTACAAATGCCAGCATGCCGGGGCGGATGGGGCGCTGTCAGGGGCGCAGGTCTTGCTGTGAGCGGAGGGCGCGAGGCCGCTCGAGAAAACGCTATAGCGGCTGTGTGAGTTAAGCGTCTGCGGCTCGCGAAGGCGCATACGCGTCTCCGCTCGCAGTGACGCTAAGGAGTTTGGGATTCGGCTACAGTGCCGGAATTTCAAACTCCCGATTATATAAATAGATTATATATATATATTGTATACGTTTCAACCCCTTCCCTGCTTTATATAGATGATATAAGCTAAAAGTTTTGTAAATTAAGTATGTCAAGTTAAAAGTGAAGTCAGGGGGACTTTTTTTTTTCATGTGAACCATTGGTGTTATTGATCGTCTAGATTAGATGGGATGGTAATCAGGGGGGAAAAATTATGTATTATTATGGAATTAGCAAACAAAGTCACGTATTCCTTTATGTTATGTACAGTTGGTTATTCTTTCATAATAATAGCAAATATCTGATTAACCCCTTAGGGCCCTTTCACATCAGCGTTTTTCGTAATTCGCGGCAGATGCGGTGAAAAAAACGCATCTGCCGCGTTTGCCGCATAACCGTTCCACTTGCGGCGCGGTTGCGGTTTTTCCCATACAAAGTATAGGGGGACTTGCGGCAGATGCGGCAAGTGCGGTTTTGCACTTGCGGCAGGTGCGGCAGCGAAAAAAACCGCGGCTGACCGCGGTTTTTTTCGCTGCCGCACCTGCCGCAAGTGCAAAACCGCACTTGCCGCATCTGCCGCAAGTCCCCCTATACTTTGTATGGGAAAAACCGCAACCGCGCCGCAAGTGGAACGGTTATGCGGCAAACGCGGCAGATGCGGTTTTTTCACCGCATCTGCCGCGAATTACGAAAAACGCTGATGTGAAAGGGCCCTTAGTGACTAAGCCAATTTCCACCTTAATGACCAGACTGTTTTTTGTAATTCTGACCAGTGTCCCTTTATGAGGTAATATCTCTGGAACGCTTCAACGGATCCTAGCGATTCTGAGATTGTTTTTTCGTGACATATTGGGCTTCATGTTAGTGGTAAATTTAGGTCGATAATTTTTGTGTTTATTTGTGAAAATATAAAAAAATTGGCAAAAATTTTGAAAATTTGACAATTTTCAAATTTGTCATTTTTATTCTGTTGAACCGGAGCGTTATGTGACACAAAATAGTTAATAAATAACATTTCCCACATGTCTACTTTACATCAGCACAATTTTGGAAAAAAAAAATTTTTTGGTTAGGACGTTATAAGGGTTCAAAGTTCATCAGCAATTTTTCATTTTTCCAGCAAAATTTACAAAACCATTTTTTTAGTGACCACATCACATTTGAAGTCCATTTGAGGGGTGTACATGACAGAAAACACCCAAAAGTGACACCATTCCAAAAACTGCACCCCTCAAGCTACTCAAAACTACATTCAAGAAAATGATTAACCAAAAAATGGACATTTTAATTTTTCCAACAAAAATGTTTTTTAGCCTCGATTTTTTCATTTTCACATGGGCATCAGGATAAAATGCATCCTAAAATTTGTTGGGCAATTTCTCCTGAGTACACCAATACCTCATATGTGGTCATAGACCACTGTTTGGGCGCACGGCAGGGCTCAGAATGGAAGGAGCGCGATTTGACTTTTGGAGCTAATTTACCATTCAAAAAGTCAAATGGCGCTCCTTCTCTTTCGAGCCCTGCGGTGCGCCCAAACAGTGGTTTATGACTACATATGAGGTATCGGTGTACTCAGGAGAAATTGGCCAACAAATTTTAGGATGCGTTTTATCCTGTTGCCCATGTGAAAATGAAAAAAATAGAGGACAAAAGAAAATTTTTGTGAAAAAAAAGTACATTTTCATTTTTACGGATCAATTTGTAAAGCACCTGAGGGTTCAAAGTGCTCACTATGCATCTAGATAAGTTCATTGGGGGGGTCTAGTTTCCAAAATGGGGTCACTTGTGGGGGAGCTCCAATGTTTAGGCACACAGGGGCTCTCCGTATGCAACATGGTGTCCGCTAACAATTTGAATGGAAAATTAGCTCCAATTGCTAGCGGACACCATGTTGCGTATGGAGAGCCCCTGTGTGCCTAAACATTGGAGCTCCCCCACAAGTGACCCCATTTTGAAAACTAGACCCCCCAAGGAACTTATCTAGATGGGTGGTGAGCACTTTGAACGCCCAGGTGCTTCACAAATGAATCCGTAAAAATGAAAAAAGAAAATTTTTGTGGAAAAGAAAGTACTTTTTCATTTTTATGGATCCATTTGTGAAGTACCTGAGGGTTCAAAGTGCTCACTATGCATCTATATAAATTCCTTGGGGTGTCTAGTTTCCAAAATGGGGTCACTTGTGGGGGAGCTCCAATGTTTAGGCACACAGGGGCTCTCCGTATGCAACATGGTGTCCGCTAACAATTTGAATGGAAAATTAGCTCCAATTGCTAGCGGACACCATGTTGCGTATGGAGAGCCCCTGTGTGCCTAAACATTGGAGCTCCCCCACAAGTGACCCCATTTTGAAAACTAGACCCCCCAAGGAACTTATCTAGATGGGTGGTGAGCACTTTGAACACCCAGGTGCTTCACAAATGAATCCGTAAAAATGAAAAAAGAAAATTTTTGTGGAAAAGAAAGTACTTTTTCATTTTTATGGATCCATTTGTGAAATACCTGAGGGTTCAAAGTGCTCACTATGCATCTATATAAATTCCTTGGGGTGTCTAGTTTCCAAAATGGGGTCACTTGTGGGGGAGTTCTAATGTTTAGGCACACAGGGGCTCGCCATACACGACATGGTATCCACTTACAATTCCAATTGCTAGTGGACACCATGTCATGTATGGAGAGCTCCTATGTGCCTAAATATTGGAGCTCCCCCACAAGTGACCTCATTTTGGAAACTAGACACCCCAAGGAACGTATTTAGATGTGTAGTGAGCACTTTGAACCCCCAGGTGCTTCACAAACTGATCCGTAAAAATGAAAAAGTACTTTTTTTCACAAAAATCTTCTTTTTTTTCCTTTTTACAGACTAATTTGTGAAGCACTTGGGGGTTGAAAGTGCTCACTATGCATCTAGATTTTTTCCTTGGGGGGTCTAGTTTCCAAAATGGGGTCACTTGTTGGGGAGCTCCAATGTTTAGGCACACAGGGGCTCTCCATATGCGACATGGTGTCCGCTAACAAATTGAATGGAAAATTAGCTCTAATAGTTAGCGGACACCATGTCGCATATGGGGAGCCCCTATGTGCCTAAACATTGGAGCTCCCGCACAAGTCACCCCATTTTGGAAACTAGACACCTCAAGGATTCTATCTAGGGGTATAGTGAGCATTTGGAATCTACAGCTACTTCACAGAATTTGATAATGTCATTATGAACATTTTCTTTTTTTCACACAATTTCTCACTTTTAGGGCCCTTTCACATCAGCGTTTTTTGAAATTTGCGGCAGATGCGGTGAAAAAACCGCATCTGCCGCAATTACCGCATACCGGCTGCACTTGCGGCGCGGTTGCGGTAAACGCCATGCAAAGTATAGGCGTACTTGCGGCAGGTGCGGCAAGTGCGGTTTTGCACTTGCGGCAGGTGCGGTCGCGAAAAAACCGAGGCTGACCGCGGGTTTTTTTCGCGGCCGCACCTGCCGCAAGTGTAAAACCGCACTTGTCGCACCTGCCGCAAGTACGCCTATACTTTGCATGGCGTTTACCGCAACCGCGCCGCAAGTGCAGCCGGTATGCGGTAATTGCGGCAGATGCGGTCTTTTCACCGCATCTGCCGCAAATTTCAAAAAACGCTGATGTGAAAGGGCCCTTAGAGCATGTGCACAAGATACGGACACACCGTGTCCTGGTTGTCTCCTCCCCTGCATTTTTTTTTAGTATTACTTTATTAAATTTTTAAAAAAAATGACGTAGGGCTTCGCCATATTTTTGGTCCAGCCAGGTACAGCAGGCAGCTACGGCTGCCACGAACCCTTCTGCCTAGTTTTACCTAGCTGGAAACCAAAAATATAGGGAAGCTCCTTTTTTTTTTATATTTCATGAAATAATTTTTTTTAAAAAATGGCGTGGGCTTCGCCATATTTTTGGGCCAGCCAGGTACAACTAGGCAGCTGGGGGCTGGAATCCTCAGCGTAGGGAGGCCCAAGCTTTCTGGGCCCCCCCCCCGCTGCGAATTGCAGCCCGCAGCCGCCCCAGAAAATGGCGCATTCATAGAAGCGCCATTTTCTGGCGCTGTATCCAGCTCTTCCAGCTGCCGTGTAGCGGTGGCAGACTGGGTAATAAGGGGTTAATGCCAGCTTTTTGGCAGCTGGCACTAAGCCCGAGATTCATAACGTCTGGCCAATATTAGACCGGACCATTAGGAATCTCTAATAGATTGTAAAGAAAACACAACACAGAGAAAAATATTTTTATTGGAAAAAAACACAAACACATATTTAGACCCATCTTTATTACAGTGAAGTCCGACGTAGTCCAGTGGGATGGTCCGACGTAGTCCATTGGGAAGGTCCGACGTAGTCCAGTGGGAGGTCCCGCGACGATTCTCATTCAGATGATGATCTGAAGTTAACCCCTTGTGTGGTCACAAGGAGTTAACTGCAGGTCATCATCCCTGTGTGGTCACAAGGGGTTAACTGCAGATCCGGTCACCCCTTGTGACCACACAGGGATGATGACCTGCAGTTAACCCGTTGTGACCACACAAGGGGTTAACTGCAGGTCATCATCCCTGTGTGGTCACAAGGGGCTCCCTGCAGATCCAGTAACCCCTTGTGACCACACAGGGATGATGACCTGCAGTTAACCCCTTGTGACCACACAAGGGGTTAACTGCAGGTCATCATCCCTGTGTGGTCACAAGGGGTTAACTGCAGATCCAGTAACCCCTTGTGACCACACAGGGATGATGACCTGCAGTTAACCCCTTGTGACCACACAAGGGGTTAACTGCAGGTCATCATCCATGTGTGGTAACAAGGGGTTAACTGCAGATCCAGTAACCCCCTGTGATCACACAGGGATAATGATCTGCAGCTAACCCCTTGTGACCACACAGGGGGTTAACTGCAGAAGACCCCTGTGTGGTCGTTGATGGGTTAACTCTGCCTCTGTTCCGGCGCACGCAGAGCAGCGGCGCCGGGACAGAGGCAGAGAGAAGACGGCCGGCGACGCTGCAGGACGGGTAAGTATGAGAGGAGCAGGGAAGGGGGCCCGGGGGGGGAGCGGAGCGAACCGGGGGGGGGGCTGCAGATCGGAGGAGGGGGTCGGGGATCGAGGGGACAGCATGGGGAAGACCTGGGGAAGGAGGGGGGGCTCTGATGACCGGAGGGGAGCCGCGCAGGGAGGAGGGGGAGCTGGGGACTCAGGGAGCCGCGCAGGGAAGAGGGGGAGCTGGGGAGCCGCGCAGGGAGCAGGGGGAGATCAGGGGTGAGACCAGGGGTGAGGGGGGATGGCATTGGGGGGCCACTGAGGGGACCAGTGGCCCCCCAGGAATGGCGGCATCTCTATGCGATCTGACAGATCGCATAGAGACATAGAGATGCAGCGGAGGCGGCGGGTTTGGCGCCGGCCGCCGCCATTTTCAGATGGTTAGGGGGTGGGGTGGGGGGGGGATGATGATCCCCAGTACTGGGGGTCTTGGTGGGCTAGGGGGTTAATGCTTTCACTTTGTTCCGACATGTGTTTTCATGTCGGATCAAAGTGAAAGCATTTTTTCCCGGCACTTTCAATTTGTGCAATGTGATGATCGGTAAACGGTGTTTACCGGTCATCACATTACAGGTGCCGGTAAAAAACTAGCTGATTACTAATCTCTAGGGTCTCAGCTACAATCGGTACGCTGACACCCTAGAGATTTTTGCTACAGGGGCGGCGCTACAGGGCATTTTCTAGCCATACGTCTACAGACGTACGGCTGGGCTTTAGTACCCTTTTTTTTGGACGTCTGTAGACGTTAGGCTGTCGTCTACGGGTTAAGAATACACAGATACACAGAGTCTAAAAAGCGTGCAACTTAATGTTTGACCTATGTTTTTGTTTCCAAATGCAATGCATTCACCAAATTTTTTTTTACTTTACCCACAGAGAAGCTTACTACAGAGGGCGGCGTGCTGCTAACCCTCCACCTCCAAACAGAAGGCGGCGTGGAGAAAACCCACCACCACCACCACGGCCGCCGCCACCACCACCACCGCCGTCGCCGCCACCACCACCACCACCATCGCCGCCAGCAGCGCCAGGGCCAGCACCACCACCGCCGCCACCAGCGGCCGGGCCAGCACCACCACCGCCGCCACCAGCGGCAGGGCCAGCACCACCACCGCCGCCACCAGCGGCAGGGCCAGCTTATGGTCCGATCCCGGGTCACCTCATTCAAGTGTTAAACAGAGTAATGCTGACTTTGCCCGCAGTATAATACCATTCATGGATAATATTCCATTTGACAGGCTACTGCGGGCAAGGTCAGCATTACAGATAGTGCTTGAAGCCTGTCAGCCCACTAACGACCCAGGTGATGTTTTCCAATATTTGGATGGGTGGAAAATATCGGCCTCTAACAGGCTAGGCAGGCCCACAACACGGGACAGCCATGTGCCACCCCACAGGGCTATACCGCATTTGCCTCACTGCCAGTGGCCACCTAACAGGGACCTACCAGCGTTCCCTACACCTGTGCAGAGGATCCACCCTGAAGGGTTCGGCCAGGCCATACGTGGGGCCCTTGACCTTTTAGAAGACGGACAGCCCACCTACCAGGACCTGTAGGGCTCCATTTGTTGGTTAATACTTTAATTTTAAAAGGTTGTATTTTTGGGAATGTCCAACCAGTGCTGCCATTTTGTTTTTGAAACACAGTTTTAAAAAACAGCTTTGTGTCTGTCTTTTTTCAAGGAATGAATGTGTAGTTTTTTTTGTGGGTGGGCTTCAAGTCATCATAATTATTATAATTATTATTTATTTATATAGCGCCGATAGGTTCCATGGCGCTTTACATGAGGAAAAGGTAGACAAGGACAAGTACAATAAACATAGACAATAAGGTCATACAGGTACAAGAGTAGAGGACCCTGTACGCGTGGGCTCACATTCTACGAGGGGTGGGTGGGGATACAATAGGGTGGGGAAGGTGTCGGTCGTGGGGCGTGTAGCGGGGTCTCATGGCAGGTTGTAGGCCTGTCGGAAGAGGTGAGTCTTTAGGTGTCTCTTGAAGGTTCACAGGGTAGGCAACTGACTGATGAGGTGGGGCAGGGAGTTCCAGAGCATGGCGGATGACCGGGAGAAATCCTGTATGCGGTTGTGGGAAGAGGAGATGAGGGTGGACTGTAGGACAAGTTCTTGGGATGAACGCAGGTTGCGTGAGGGATGGTATCGGGAGATCATGTCGGAGATGTATGGTGGGGATAGGTTGTGTAAGGCTTTGAATGTCATGGTCAGTGTTTTAAAGTGAGCTCTCTGTGGGGCGGAGGGGCCAGTGAAGGGCTTGGCAGAGGGGGTAGGCAGGGGAGTAGCGTGAGGACAGATGGATTAGTCGGGCAGCAGAGTTTAGTATAGATTGGAGAGGTGCAAGAGAGTTGGCAGGGAGACCTATGCGAAGGAGGTTGCAGTAGTCAAGGCGGGAGATGATGAGGGCATTTATGAGTGTTTCAGCAGTGTCAGGATTGAGGAACGACCGAATTGGTTAAATATTTTTGAGTTGGAGTCACAGGGACTTGGTTAGGGACTACAGGTGGGGCTTGAAGGAGAGGGAGGAGTCAAGGATTACCCCGAGACATTTGGCGTGGGGGACAGGGGAGAGAGCATCATTAGCAAGTACTTTACGGCCCGCATGGCGCATGAAGTCACCTTGGTTACTAAGTGTCAAATAATGACTCCACATACAACTGTTGCTGACAAACAGTGCCTGTGTTTGGGGGGTTACTTTATGCCTCGCTATGGCAACAAGACTATGAACACACATGTGAGAGGCTGGGACGTCTACATGCTACACATCACGTCTACGCGTTTTCTATGGAGCGTACAGTGGGACCCTTCACCAGGCTCCAGCAGGATGATAGTACAAGCAACGCCCACGATGCAGGCATAGGATTGGTGTCTCGAAAAATTAGCCCAAGGGGCTGTTTGCCATTTTTGGTATAAATGTAGGCCTAAGGGCCATGAAAAGCTTGTTAGCCAGGGTGTCTCCAAAAACCATGATAAGCTTGTTAGCCTGGGTGGCTCAAAAAATTAGCCCAAGGGGCTGTTTGCCATTTTTGGTATAAATGTAGGCCTAAGGGCCATGAAAAGCTTGTTAGCCAGGGTGTCTCCCAAACCATGATAAGCTTGTTAGCCTGGGTGGCTCAAAAAATTAGCCCAAGGGGCTGTTTGCCATTTTTGGTATAAATGTAGGCCTAAGGGCCATGAAAAGCTTGTTAGCCAGGGTGTCTCCAAAACCATGATAAGCTTGTTAGCCTGGGTGGCTCAAAAAATTAGCCCAAGGGGCTGTTTGCCATTTTTGGTATAAATGTAGGCCTAAGGGCCATAAAAAGCTTGTTAGCCAGGGTGTCTCCCAAACCATGATAAGCTTGTTAGCCTGGGTGGCTCAAAAAATTAGCCCAAGGGGCTGTTTGCCATTTTTGGTATTAATGCAGGGCTAAGGGCCATGAAAAGCTTGTTAGCCAGGGTGTCTACAAAACCCTGATAAGCTTGTTAGCCTGGGTGGCTCAAAAAATTGGCCCAAAGGGCTTAATAAAGTCTATTTTTAAATAAAGCAGGGCGCTTGGCCCATAGCATATTATTGCTTGGACTAGGAGCATAGAACAAGCAAGGCCAACTATGCAGGCCTAGGCTTGGTGCCTCAAAAAATTAGCCCAAAGGGCTTAATAAAGTATTTTTTTACATAAAGCAGGGCGCTTGGCCCATAGCATATTATTGCTTGGACTGGGTGCCTAATGAAATCAACAGAGCTAAGGGACATGTCATTAATTCCTGTCCAAAATGGGCATATTGTTAACAGCGCAATATCCCAATCATATAAATTATGATTAGGTTAATCTAGGATTGTGTACTGTCGTCTGGAGGGCTTAGGAACTGTGATGATATCCAATCCTTGTTGAATTTAATTAGAGTGAGCCTGTCGGCATTTTCTGTGGTGAGGCGGGACCTTCTATCAGTGACTATACCCCCAGCGGCACTGAAAACACGCTCTGATGTCACACTAGCAGCTGGGCATGCCAGCACCTCCAAGGCATACAATGACAGCTCAGTCCAAGTGTGCAGCTTGGAAACCCAGTAATTAAAGGGTACAGAAGGGTCGATTAGGAAGCTGGTACTGTCACTGAGATACTGCTGCACCATGTTGGACAATTGTTGTCTCCTACTCAAGGTCACCGTAGGCAAATTCCGTTCTTGATTGGAAGGTCTGTTGAACATCGCCCAGTTGGCGGACATCTTACCCCCACCTCTTCTTGTCATTGATGGCGTTTGTGTCCCAACCAAAGGCTGCTGTTGCAAAGAGCTGGTTCTTCGATGTATAGCGGATTCAGACGGTGATATTGCCAGCAAAATATCAAGAAGAACCCTCTTTACATTATCCATCGTTAAGCCCCTGGATGAGTGCGACAGCAGCGACTGAAATTTGTCTTTGTACCGTGGGTCCAAAAACGTTGACAACCAGTAGAGGTCGCTGTCATAGATGTGTATGACGCGTGGATCTTTGGAGACACATTGACACATTACTTCAGCCATGTGTGCTAAGCTGCAAAGACTCATCTCCTCGGTTACAACAGAATGAAGATCACTACGCGTCGTGGCCTCTAAATCGGTGTCCGCCTCCTCCTCTTCAGCCCACCCATGCTGTACCGACATAAACGTAGGGTTGGGAGTCCCATCAGGGTTCACATCAGTACCAGAGAAAAATAAATCTTCTTCATCATCACCCTCATCACCATCTTCCTGAACCAATGTAGCCTGCTGATATTGGCTTGGGTGGCTAGGATCAGCGATGTTCAATTCTGGCTCCATAGCCATCCGCTGTGCTCTCAAAGCATCTGTTTTGAGATTCATTAGGGATTCTTGGAGCAGGCAGAGCATGGGGATGGTGAGACTTATAATCGACTGATCCCCACTGACAAGTTTGGTACAGTATTCGAAGTTATCCAGCAACTCGCAAAGGTCAGCGATCCAGACCCACTCGAAAGTACTGATGTGTGTGGTATGACTTCCGGGTTGACGGGCATGTTGCAGCTGAAATTCCGCTATTGCCTTCTGCTGCTCATTAAACCTTGCCAACATATGGAAGGTGGAGTTCCATCGCGTAGGCATGTCGCAAATTAGCCTGTGTTTCGGCAAGTTAAATTGGATTTGAAGGGCTGAAAGACTTGCAGCTGCTGTGGACGAATGTCTAAAGTGGGCGCAAATTCGCCTCACCTTATCCAGTAGCTCAGATAACTCTGGGTATATTTTGAGGAATTTCTGAACTACCAGGTTCAGGACGTGAGCCATGCAAGGCACATGTAGAAGTTTACCGTGCTTTATTGCCGCCACAAGGTTTGCACCATTATCGCTCACAACTAGACCTGGTTGTAGTTCCAGTGGGGCCAGCCACTCATTGGTCTGTTGCTTGAGACCTTTCCACAACTCTGTTGCAGTGTGACGTGTGTCACCTAGGCAGATAAGCTTCAGAAGAGCCTGTTGTCGCCTTGCAGAAGCAGTACTGCAAAGCTCCCAACTCGGACGTGATGGTGCGTGAGGCTCAGCAGTGGACAAGGAAGTGGCAGAAGCCGATTGGGCACTGGACATATATGAGGAGGCAGACACCCGGAATGATGTTGGGCCCGCTATTCGTGGAGTTGGTAGTATGTCAGATGGTACAGTTTTAGAAGTTGGGACACTCTCCACCAGGTTGATCCAGTGAGCCGTTAGTGAAATGTATCTGCCCTGTCCACAACTACTTGTCCACGTGTCCGTTGTTAGGTGGACTTTTGCGGTGACAGCATTTGTTAAAGCACGTTTTAAGTTGTTAACCACGTGCTGGTGTAAGGCGGGAACGGCACTACGTGAGAAAAAGTAGCGGCTGGGTACAGAGTATCGTGGTGCTGCCTCAGCCATCAACTCCCGAAAAGACTCTGTACCCACAAGCCTAAACGGCAGCATTTCCACAGCTAACAACTTGGCTATTTTCGCAGTCACTTTTTGGGAATATGGGTGTGTCGGTTGGAACTTCCGCTGTCTTTCATACAGCTGTGGCACAGACAACTGCACGTTTGGACCAGACTGACAAGAGGATTGACTACTGTCATGTCTGTCTTGTAAAGCACCTTGGGAGGAGTACGCTTGAGCAGGAGCTGAAGCCTGAACACTTGCTGGTGAAGGATGGATCTGAGGTGGCCTGGAAGTGTTTGGATCAGAAGGCACTGATTTTGAACCCTGATAGGGCGCCCACTGAATTGGGTGCTTAAGAGACATATGCTTGCGCATACTGCTGGTGCTCTGGTTTCCTTTTACCGTGCCTCTGCTTAGCCTTGCCTGGCACATCTTACAGATAAACATATTTGGTACTGTTGGGCTATCCTTAAAAAATTGCCACACACTGGCTGTTCGTCCTTTATTTTTAATTGGAGGAAGAGGAGGATGACTCTGTTCAACACCAACTGTGGACACATTTTGGGCAAATGTGTTTGCAGTTTGTGCAACAGTTGGTACAGTTTGTGCCACAGTTGACGCTATTTGGGCAACTGTTCTCACAGTTTGTGTTCTGGAGACAGTACGCCTTTGTGATTTTGCCAGTGGTACATAGCCACTTTCGTCCTCCTGGCTGCTCTCTTGGCTATGCAATTCAGCAATCCAGGTAGGATCTGTGGTGTCATCATCCACCCCTTCCAGTTCAAAGGATTCTGGATAAACTGACTGAGCTGGCTGGCCAGATGAGATGTGTGTCTCATCATCCTCATCATCATCCACCTCCTGAGATACTGTTTGCATTTCGTGAAAGTGTCTTTCTTCAGGACGAGGTGCTTCCAAACTTTGGCCATGAGTAGACATTTCGTCTACTTCAAGTATCTCGTCAGGCAGTGACAAAGAAACCCCTTGATAAGAACCGAATAAGTCATCCGAGTGACCAAGGTCCATATCCAAATTTTCCTCTGGCTGCCGATGGGTTGAGGCAATAGGAAGACTTTGAGGATTGGATGGCGCTGCATTGTCTGTAGCGACACTAGAATGTCTTGCCACGGATGATTGCGTACTGCAAGAACCAGTGGTCGAGGGCGTCTGAGCCATCCAAGATGTTATCTTGTCATGCTCATCCGGCCTCAACACACGTTTTTTTGGAGTACTGGGATTTCTAGGTAGAAAAAAGGACGTTCTATCAATCCTAGGCTGTGTACTTGTACCAGTGCCTTCTTGGGCAAGACTGCTGCGGCCACGACCTCGTCCCTGTCCCTTTGTAACATCCTTTTTGTTAATTGTTTTTTTTTGAGACATTGTTGATGAATGCACAGTCACCGAGTTGGAGATAGGTGTTGCTGTATGCGTCACTTGCTGGCGGGGTAAGTGTGCGCGCTCACACTTGGCAGTGAAGCCGCACACTACACTCCCTAAAAAAAATTGGTTTTAAGTGCGCACAGCCACCGAGATGTGGTTTGGTGTTGCTGAATGCGTCACTTGCTGGCGGGGTAAGTGTGCGCGCTCACACTTGGCAGTGAAGCCGCACACTACACTCCTTAAAAAAAATTGGTTTTAAGTGCGCACAGCCACCGAGATGTGGTTTGGTGTTGCTGAATGCGTCACTTGCTGGCGGGGTAAGTGTGTGCGCTCACACTTGGCAGTGAAGCCGCACACTACACTCCCTAAAAAAAATTGGTTTTAAGTGCGCACAGCCACCGAGATGTGGTTAGGTGTTGCTGAATGCGTCACTTGCTGGCGGGGTAAGTGTGCGCGCTCACACTTGGCAGTGAAGCCGCACACTACACTCCCTAAAAAAATTGGTTTTAAGTGCGCACAGCCACCGAGATGTGGTTTGGTGTTGCTGAATGCGTCACTTGCTGGCGGGGTAAGTGTGCGCGCTCACACTTGGCAGTGAAGCCGCACACTACACTCCCTAAAAAAAATTGGTTTTAAGTGCGCACAGCCACCGAGATGTGGTTTGGTGTTGCTGAATGCGTCACTTGCTGGCGGAGTAAGTGTGCGCGCTCACACTTGGCAGTGAAGCCGCACACTACACTCCCTAAAAAAAATTGGTTTTAAGTGCGCACAGCCACCGAGATGTGGTTAGGTGTTGCTGAATGCGTCACTTGCTGGCGGGGTAAGTGTGCGCGCTCACCCTTGGCAGTGAAGCCGCACACTACACTCCCTAAAAAATTGGTTTTAAGTGCGCACAGCCACCGAGATGTGGTTTGGTGTTGCTGAATGCGTCATTTGCTGGCGGGGTAAGTGTGCGCGCTCACACTTGGCAGTGAAGCCGCACACTACACTCCCTAAAAAAAATTGGTTTTAAGTGCGCACAGCCACCGAGATGTGGTTTGGTGTTGCTGAATGCGTCACTTGCTGGCGGGGTAAGTGTGCGCGCTCACACTTGGCAGTGAAGCCGCACACTACACTCCCTAAAAAAAATTGGTTTTAAGTGCGCACAGCCACCGAGATGTGGTTAGGTGTTGCTGAATGCGTCACTTGCTGGCGGGGTAAGTGTGCGCGCTCACACTTGGCAGTGAAGCCGCACACTACACTCCCTAAAAAAATTGGTTTTAAGTGCGCACAGCCACCGAGATGTGGTTTGGTGTTGCTGAATGCGTCACTTGCTGGCGGGGTAAGTGTGCGCGCTCACACTTGGCAGTGAAGCCGCACACTACACTCCCTAAGGTGGTGTACGTGCTAGCAGCAACGCACTGGTCTGCCACAGAAAAAATAACGCTCTATGGCTTATTAGGAACAAAAATCGATCTGGTGCAAAAACAAAAAGGAAACAGCACCTCAGCTAAGCCTCTGACTGCAGCTGTTAGCAAAGCTGAGTGAGTAAGCTAAGCTATGAGGTCCGTCCTGTGTGCACTCTAAGGCTTCTCCTTCCTTCCCTCCCTGCCTGCCTGCCTGCCTACACAGCACTACTCTGTCCTCCTCCTAGCTCTCAGAAGAGCTTTTTGGGTTAATATAAGGAATCTTCCCTACACTGACAATCCCTGATCTGCTCCAGCATATATCTCTCTCTCCCTATACTAGGTCAGATCGTCTCAGGAATGTGGCCAAAATGGCGGGGACAAGCCTTATATACTGCCTTGCCTGTCATAGATGACATAGGCATCACGATGGACAGCAGCCAATCATAGTCCTGACACAACCAACTTTGCTATGCCATTACTGACTATGATTGGCTATCTTCACAAGTTTTCTGACCTAACACGCACGCTGTGCTGACCTGGAACATAACAGATTCTGTATTCGAGAGTCCGACTCCCGAATACAGTATACAGGACTCGGAATCGTAGACTCGTAGGACTCGGAATCGTAGACTCGCTCAGACTCGCTGCTGACAGCGGGTATCTGTGAAGAGTCAAGCTTATTGACATTGAATTCCATTGGACTCGTCACTGTGCGAGTCCAAGCTGGGAGATTCGCCGAGTAACGAGTCCTGCGAGTACCTTCAGAATCGCCGAGTCCCGAGTCCTAGCGAGTAGACTCGCCCATCCCTATGAAGGACACAACATGCCAAAACTACCATCGATTTGAGCTTCATGTTGATTGGAGTATGGAAGACTTGGAGTCGACTGGCCATGATCCCAAATGCATTTTCAACCACATGACGTGCCCGGGATAGTCGGTAGTTGTAAATGTGTTGGTGGGGTGTTTCATTTCTTTGGGGATATGGCTTGTGTAGATTGGCATGAAGCGGAAATGCTTCATCACCCACAAAAACAAAATTTAGGTGTCCTGTGGTGTCAGAATTTTGTGGCAAGTTGAGCTGACAGTTCTTAAGTTGGTCTCCAAAGGTGGTGTGATCCAACACGCCACCATCTGACACGGACGTTAATCCCTACATCCACATTGATGAACTTGTAGTTGGCGTTAACCAGGGCCATGAGGAACCCACTAAAATATCCTTTATAGTTAAAAAAAAAGGACCCGCTGTTGGGGGGTTATGCAATCCTCACATGCTTCCCATTTTAGACCCCATCACAGCTTGGAAGCTGCCACTTTAGGTCGAATTCAGTGACAATTTGGAGCCATTTTGGGTTTTGGGAAACACCATGTATGATGCCTGTAAACTGCGCACAATGGCCTCATAGGTCTCTGGAATGAGGCGGCTCAGCAGGGACCGCGACACAGCAGCCGAATACTGGAGGTCCTGCATGGAGCGTCCTGTGGCCAGGAAGCGCAGTGTCACAGCCAAGCGCTCCTCAGATGGTACAGCAGGACGAATGACTGTGTTCTGGCGGGGCAATGTATGGTGTAACTGCATGTAACAGGAACTGGAAGGAATTCTCGGACATCCGTAGGTAGTTCCTGAAATCCTGCGGATTCCTGTCCTGCAACTGACGGACTAGGCGCATGTGGCTCAATTCGAACCTTTGGAGCAGCCAGTCCCTTGTCCATATGCACGGTTGTCTTCTTGTACGCCTCTCCTGCCTCTCTGCGTTTTCCTCAAGGCAAGCAGCCTCCATCAGCAGTGCAGCCACCACAACTGAACGCTGTGCGTATTTCATGTCTAAGCTGCCAAGACAATAAATAAAACAGTAATGCGATATCATAGTAATATTATTTGTTTCAGTTTACCTACACTTCAAATATGTCCACACAAACCTTTTTTTTTTTAAATGTTTTAATTTAAAAATATTATTTTGTTCTACAACCATGGTCAGCAAAACGCACACAAATTAATGTAGACATAATATTGGTAAAGGGCAGCAATCTTGCTTGTGGCTGCACACAAAAATTAAAGTTGGTTACCCATGGTACATAGTATGTGCACACATGCGATGTCGACCATCCAGTATGGCTGTAGCGCCAGCACAGATTCAGCAAAAGGCAGGATATGTGAAAGCTCATGGACACTGATGAAAGCCAAGAACAACATTATCTGCCAAGTGTTGAAACATCAACACAAAGTACAATATGGTTTTGAGAGCACATGCTTGCTACTTTTATAGGAATTGTTAATAATTGGTCATAGGGGCCAAAATCCTACAGTGAATGTAGCAATGTCTGAAGGGCCAAGGATGTTATGGTGTGGTTTAGCAGACACAAGAGCCGAACTACGTTCCGCTACATAGTAGGGACTAACGACGGGGAACTAACCACATGTCAAAATGAATACTCACTCAATAGCACTGAAGACCAAAGACGAAAGCACTCGTACGTCACATTCTTTTATGATTGCACAAGCCAATTGCAATGCAGCAGCGTCATCAAATAGGCGTTCCGGTGTTGCCTTTTCGACGCCCCTACGGCTCTGATTGGTGCACACAACCGCATTTCCATTGGTCAGCATGCCTTTAAAAGATGGTTGTAACGTTGCCACGGCCGCCCTTGACATGTTCGGCGGCTTGCTGGCGTGTGGTCCAAGTATGCCCTCAGGAGCCGCTAGTTCGTCGTGTGTTGCTGGTGAGGGGTCGTTGTGTCGATGAGACTGCGATTCCTCTTCCTCACACTGCATAGTGACGGTAGGTATTGTGTAATTGTTAACAAAATGTTAATGTGTCCTGCACTGTATGACTTCAGTCCTATCATACCACTCTAGCATATGCTACTGCGGCTTGGCCACTGTGCCAGAAATGGCCATTGAGAATGGTGTCTGTGTAGTTATGATTAGCCATGGCCAGCCAGTCAATGGTGTTTGCCACAGCCCACAACATGATAATTTTAGGTCTTCTGTTTGAAACTCATAGGCTGGCTTCACACTGCAGTTTTTCACTAATCAGTGTCCATCCGGTTTGTGTGTCAAAACCAGAAGAGGAACCAGGAGAGGAACTTGCAGAGAAAAACTATAATTGAAAGATTGACTCCTGTTCTGAGTTTTGGAGACACTCCTGGTTTTGGCACCCAAACCTGATCGAACCTGATCGGGGAAAAAACTGCAGTGTGAAACCAGCCATAGATACATGTATGTGTGTTATTGACTGTGTGTCCTTATGATTTTCAGATGGCCTCTTCATCACAGGATTTTCTCTGGTACTTCATAGACATGTACAGATCACTACCATGTTTGTGGCAAAGCAAGTCTGCTGATTACAGAAATAAGGAGAAAAAGAGAGCAGCATACCAACAATTAGTCACACTTTGTCAAGAACACCATCCACAAGATAAGTGTGATGAGGCTTTTGTGAAGAAGATCCAGTCCGTACGGTCTTCAAGAAAGAGGTCCAGAAGTGGACAAGTCCAAGCGCTCAGGCACTGGGAGAAGGTCTATGTGCCACAACTATGATATTATGATCTCCTCTTGTTCACCCTGGACCAGGAGACACCAAGACCAATGAGATCGTGCAGGGACATTTCACAAAAGCCTCCCGTCACTCCAGGTCATACTGCTTCGCCTGAAGATGTAAATACCGTATTAATGTACCTGTGTAACCCCGTTTTTTTTTGTTAAATACATTTTATAATATTGCCGGTTATCCCCAATGCAGTGAGCTGAAACTTCAAAGTGTTTGCTTCCATTGTGTGGAATTATTATCTGATTGGAATTGTCCTGCACTCCCTTGTGTTCAGACCCTAAAAATTTGTTTAACATATCTAAATATTGTGGCCCTTCACATTTGTCTCCTTCTTACCCCAAAAGGTAATGTCAGGTGCACAAGCTATCAAATGCAAGCACATCTCAGTGTACAGCAGGCCAAGGAACCCATAGGGTGGAGGGGCCCCAAGACATTCGGGGAGGGAGGGAGTTAATTGGGGTAGGATAGGAATTTCACACAATGCGAAAGGGGTATAATTGGCTGGGGGTTGGTTTAGGGGAGGAAGAGTGGGGTTTGAGGGGGAGATATTGGGGACAGGGAAGAGAGTCCCCTCACTCCATTTCCGGGGAACAGTTTGGGTAGTTTCCCACCCACCCTCCCTTGTTTGCGTTTAAGTTGGGAGGCGATCGGAAGTGTTGTCTGCAGATCGCATGCGAGTGGGTAGATATTGTAATTTAGGTAGTTCGGTTGTTGTCACTGCAGCGGGGGTAGGTCTGGTCTAGAGGCAGGGGATCTACATTTGGAATGTGGAGCTGAGCCACTTCAAAGGTAGAGTGGCTCCGGTTAAAGTATCTTGCAGGCACGGGGTTCTGCAAGGTCGAGGTATTGGTTCTAGGTATCCAATACCTCGTCCCTGGGGTCAGTGTTGATGCGGCCAGGGACAAGGTTTAGAGGCTTCTGGACCGGGCCTATCCATGGGTGCTATGAGGGTGGCCTATTGTTTCAAGTCGGGACGCCTGTTGGATGGTGTACCCATTTATTTCTGTTTAGTGTGTAAACAGTAATTTCAAAAAGGGGTTCACCCTCCAAATAGTTAGGCCCTCCAATACACAAGAATTCCAAATACAAAACCCAGGAGTCAGGCCACATCAATCAATATTATCAATTTTTATTAAATATTATCATCACAAGACACGGTAAAAACGGAGATATACAAAATATACAGACCAGGAATAACCCACTTGGTACAATCATTCAATATAGAAAAAGTCTACATCCTGTTTAACATGCACAGTGCATAGGGCTAAACAACCCATCATCATAAGCCTCAGAGTAGACAAAAAAACACCAAAGCAATATATACTGGCCAGTGCCAAATACACCAAGGGGTTAAGATGTAATTACCTGTCTGTATAGCCCCCCTAACGCGCGTTTCGCGTTAGCTTCGTCTGAGGAGGGTGGTCTCTGAATGCCAGATCGTTCCTTATATCGTGACCGCGATTATTCAGCGTCTGACGTCACATAATAGCCGGATGTGACGCGGACGTCGCGTCACCTTTGTTTCCCCGGCCTCCATGGAAACCGGCCGGGAACCATCCACATAGGAACGCCTACCCCGCCCCACAGCGACGCGAACACCGCGTCACTAGTGGGAGGAGCCGAACGTCCCCACGCAGACAGCCACAGCCGTCACCATGGAGACCAGTTGTTTTCCCGGGCCTCCATGGAGACCGGCCGGGATCCATCCACATCAGAACGCCCACCCCACAGCGACGCGGACACCGCGTCACCAGTGGGAGGAGCCGAGCGTCCCCATGCAGACAGCCACAGCCGTCACCATAGAGACCGGTTGTTACCAGCCACCGCGTCATCATAACACCGAGGGGCACAGTGGATCGCAGCGATCCTGCATTTAGGAATCCTGCGGTCCCGTGCTACACGATGGGAGAGACGCATGGGCAATTATACATTGTTTAATAATTAAAAGAAACAGGGGCCTATAACATAATATATAATTATAAGCATAGGCCAATACATATCATAATTAACAAGGTAAAACCAAGGCACATCCCCTTATTGCAGAGCAGTACATATATGAAAAAAGGAGATAAATGTAGTGTTATGGACTGAAGACAGCCAAAGTGTCACAGTGTTAGTATACAAAAAGTGCTGCTGTGCATTCATAAAGTGCTAGAGTGACAATATATTATTCCTCTCACACAAACACACATACTAATCAAAACAGTCCACCGGCCGGTGTTACATACACACAACCATACATACACACAGTGTACTACATTACAATACAATCCAGAAAGGATTGTATCCATATTTTTGTAATTAGATAAAAATGTGACGTGAAGATTTCGAAGTGTTGACATCCCCCTTCCACGTGATGTATCTCAGGACCAGTCATCCATGCTCTTCATATTGGGATTATTGTGCCTATATACAGGAACAAACAGCAAAAAACATATTTATTAGAAAATTAAATTAAAATTAATAAAATATAGAACCTACAGGAAAGGAGCGAAGCTCAGGATCTCATTAAGGCTCTTTGGTCGCACACACCCCACCCTCATGATCCATTTTGCTTCCAATTGAGCCAAGGTCTTCTTCCAGTTTCCACCTCGTATATTTACATGAACCTTATCGATTCCAAAGGCCTTAAGAAGGCTTGCATCGCACCCATGGGCAAGCTTAAAATGTCTTGCAATGGGTTTGAGCTGGGATATGTCTTCTACCTCTTCGGCGGCAATGATATCACGCACGTGTTCTCTAATTCTAACTTTGACCTGCCTGGAGGTCAGTCCCACATAAACCAACTCACACGGGCAAAAGGCATAATATACAACCCCTACTGAATTACATGTGATGTTCTGTGTAATTTTGAAATTACGTAAGCCATCACTGGACATGAACTCAGATCTACGCAGCATATTGGGACACGCCACACAGTCTCTGCAGGGAAAGAAACCCCATCTTGGACCTCTAGATCCAAACAGCCTGTTATTTTGGGGACCTTCATGGAGACTGTGGACCAAGATGTCTCGTAGGTTCGGCGCCCTTCTGTAAGTTACAGATGGAGTCCCTTTTATACAGGTCTTAAGTCCTGAGTCTGAGGCCACTAGGGCCAGAATTTTTTTAAAACTCCCTCCATTCGTCTCCATTGGCCACTATATCCAGCGATGAATCGTACCTGTGAGTTTGATTTATCCTTTTGCCGCTTAGATTGCAATAAGTCGGTCCTGTCTGTTTGTATCGCTCTCCGATATCCAGTGTTGACGCTCCGTTTTGAATATCCACGATTCAGGAAACGATTTGTGAGATCATCTGCCTGCTGACGAAAAAGCTCATCAGTGGAACAAATCCGGCGTGCACGAAGAAACTGGCTTATCGGGATCCCCCTAATTAAATGAGAAGGATGCGAGGAGGAGGCATGTAACATAGAGTTAACAGCAGTACTCTTACGGAACAGATCAGTTGTTAAATATCCATCCTCACCTCTTCGTATCTTCACATCCAGAAATTCAATCTCTGATGTACTGTACGCCAACGTCAGTTTGATGTTTCTCTGGTTGTCATTCAGTTTTTCAATAAACGTCATCAGCTCCTGTTCCTGACCCTGCCAGATCATAAAAACGTCATCAATATACCTTGTCCATAATGCCACCTTGTCACATAAAGTGGAGGGCTCTAGGGAGAAATCTCCCGCTCCCAAGCCCCCAGAAACAGGTTAGCATATGAGGGTGCAAAGGCAGCCCCCATAGCCGTACCCTGTTTCTGGAGGTAAAATTTATCACGGAACACAAAATAATTGTGCGTTAGTGCAAATTCAAGAAGCCTCAATAAAAATTCAACCAAGGCAGTATCCAAATCTTACATAGTGAGAAACAGCCTCGCGGCCTCAATCCCATCCTCATGGCATATTGACGTGTATAACGATTCTACGTCTAAGGTGACCAAATACATATCACCTTCCAAACAGATTTCAAGGAACTGTTTTATCCATTTTGCTGTGCGAAAGAGGGCAATGTCCTGCATGAAAATTGCTGGCTGGTTGACGGCTGAACGGGAAGTAAAGGCCCAGTTACACACACAGATAATTGTGCAGATATTGTTCACAGATCTCTGGTTGCAGTGAAATCATGGACACATTGTTCGATTTGTACATAGCCACAAAATGGAACATTGTGTCCATGATTTCACTGCAACCAAAGATCATGCTGTTGAAGAAGGTTCTGATACACACTTGCATTCACTCTGCCATGTGTATGAAAGGTCCAACTCATGCAACAAAAAACTTCCCCAAACATGACACTTCCTCCACCAACTTTCACTGTGTTCTTTACACATTTTGGGTTCAGTCTTTCCTCAGTTTCTCGACAAACATGTTACCCATCAGACCCAAATAAATTAAACTAAATTGAACTGTGTACCATTTCTCCTTTGGCCACACAACATGCTCCTCACCAAAGGTGAGTCTAGTATTTTGATTATATCTGCTAACGAGAGGTTTGGTCTCTGTAGAGAGGGCTTAAACGTTGTGACACTGTATGACGAGACAGATCCTTACTCTGTTCAGTGCTGAACTGGTGGGCTATTCCAGCTGCAATTTTGAAACAACTACCCATGGAGATTCTCCACATTATCCTCTCCTCTCTAGTATTTGATTATTTTTCTTGGGGACTTGAAAGAGTTTGTGATGTTGTAAAGATGCAATATTTTAGAATCCACAGGCTTGGAACGACTAACTTCTGTTGGTATGGCTGATATGGTGAACCCCTTTGGCCTTCATCTGGACAACCTGCTGCTAAAGGGATTCAGTCACTTTGTAAAGGCACACCATTTTTGCAAAGTGAGTGCAAACTGGAAAGTTAGGCTGCCAGTTAAATAGGGTTTGTCAGATAATTAAGGAAATTAGCACCAGGCTCCAGATATACACCAATAACTTCCAGGTATCTGAAAGTGTTCTCTAAATTTGATCAGTGTTCTTTTTCATTGATCTCATTTACATTTTTATTCTGGGCTTTAGAATATATTGAATTTATGAAGAAAGCTTAAAATACTGATATTTTACTCATGTTAGGATATTTTCACATAGGACAACACAATGACCTTTACATTAAGGAAATTGTGTGTTGTTCTCATTTTGATCACCGGTGTATATTCTTGAAGCTCCTGGAAAAAAATAATGTACTGATGTGGAACAATATGGCTCCATGCACTGTTTAGCAGCTGATCTCTGTTACTGTAGGTACTGCTCTATTCAAGTGAATGGGAAACAAAATTCAATACTCGGAAGCAAGCATTACATAATGCATGGTGCTGCATCGTTTTGTTTACTAGCAGACAAAAATTGATCTGTGTGGTGTGAGTGTCAGATCCCGACAGATTGGATATTAATGATGTTACTGATCATGTTACTGATTATGTCATCAATATGTTGTAACCAGAAAACTCCTGTAAAACGATGATACAGTTACTTCCTTTATATAGCCAGTGTTTATTTTGAGATGTATTTTAAATGTGACTTCAAGATTTTTATTGGATAACTGTAAAGTCAACCAAATGCCTCTCCAGCTACTTAAACATCTTCTATTGCCAACAACATGTTTACCATGATTTAGATGTCTATTATACGCATGAGCAACTTGTCTACTTAATTTCATCAAAGAATGAACCCTAGTAAGTGGCACAGATGCTAGTATGACGGTAATCAAATTAGTTTTTGGACAGGTTTACGGCCACTAGCTGTCAACTAAGCTCCCTTTGGCTATCAACACTTCTAATACTGTTTGACGGTGATTAATGTCTCCATTAATACATTGTTTGTTTTGTGATAGACAATGCAGTCTTGTTCTTTTTCAGATGTGCATGCCATTTGTGAGAAATATCTTGAACCCTAGTCAGTAAGCTGACTAGAGCTGTATTATAATAACCATTGAAAACTTGAAATGCTCCAATAAAACATCAATGACACAGGTATATTACTCAAATATTTGTATAAAGCCACCATAAATAAAAAATGATGGTCAGTGTTGGACTGGAGATGTTAGAGCCCTCCAGAGAAATTGAATGTGGGGCCGTAACCAACAGTCACACTGAGATATTGCATATATACTATATATATATATATATATATATATATATATACAGTTGTGGCCAAAAGTATTGATACCCCTGCAATTTTGTCAGATAATACTCAGTTTCTTCCTGAAAATGATTGCAATCACAAATTCCTTGGTATTATTATCTTTATATAATTTGTCTTCAATGAAAAAACACAAAAGAGAATGAAGCAAAAAGCAAAACCTTGATCATTTCACACAAAACTCCAAAAATGGGCCGGACAAAAGTATTGGCACCGTCAGCCTAATACTTGGTTGCACAACCTTTAGCCAAAAATAACTGCGATCAACCACTTCCGGTAACCATCAATGAGTTTCTTACAATGCTCTGCTGGAATTTTAGACCATTCTTCTTTGTCAAACTGCTCCAGGTCCCTGATATTTGAAGGGTGCCTTCTCCAAACTGCCATTTTTAGATCTCTCCACAGGTGTTCTATGGGATTCAGGTTGGGACTAATTGCTGGCCACCTTAGAAGTCTCCAGTGCTTTCTCTCAAACCATTTTCTAGTGCTTTTTGAAGTGTGTTTTGGGTCATTGTCCTGCTGGAAGACCCATGACCTCTGAAGGAGACACAGCTTTCTCACACTGGGCCCTACATTATGCTGCTAACTTTTTGGTAGTCTTCAGACTTCATAATCAGGGCCGGCGTTAGGTGGGGGGGGGCAGACTGGGCAGTTGCCCAGGGCCCCCACTCTCTTAGGGGCCCCCAATGGAGCTGAACTGAAAATAGCAATAAAACAGTAAAAAAAAAATTAAAAAATACACATATTTGGTATCGCTGCGTTCATAAGAATCTAAGCTATCCATATACGAAGTAAATTAATCCAATTGGTAAATGGCGTAACGGAAAAAAAATTAAAACGCCAGAATTGTGTTTTTTTGCGCCACCACGTTGTTACAATACAATGCAATAAAAGGTGATCAAAAATGTTGTATCTGACTCAAAATGGTATCAGTAAAAATGTCAGCTCAGGGCACATAAAGTAAGCCCTCACATAGCCCTGTATCTTCAAAAATTAAAACATCATGGGTCTTGGAAAATGGCGAATAAAGCAAATGTGTTTTAAATATTTTTTTTTTTTTTTTTTTTTACAAATTTATGGGGTTTTTTATGATTGAAATAAAAATGTTCAGTATCTTCTTATTCTGACCTAGATAATCAACTGATGAAGTCACTTTTACCATATAGTTAACATGATGAATAAAAAACTCAAAAAAATTGTGGAATTGCACTTTTTTTGCACTTTTATTTGCAATTTCAAAGCACTTGGAATTTCTTTCTCATTCTCCAGTACATTTTGGGGTAGAATGAATGATGTCATTCAAAAGTACAACTCATCCCGCAAAAAACAAGCCCTCGTACGGCGATGTGGAAGGAAGAATAAAAAAGTTCTGGCTCTTGGAAGAAGCGGAGGGAAAAATAAAAACGAAAAATCACTCAGTGATAAAAGTTATAAAATCCTTGTAATTGCCGTATAATAGCAGCAGGAGCGCCCCCCGCAGGCTTCAATCTTCACATGTTCATGATGGGAGTAATTAGAGTTTGGGGACCTCCTTAATCCCTACATTTGTAGCCAGTTATCAAGCAGAACTTACAAGGCTTTAAAGGGGATGTCCAGGATTAATAAAACTTTACTACATTCTTTCAAAAACAGCGCCACCCCTGTGTACAGGTGACATGTGGTATTACAGCATAGGTCCATTCCCTTCAATGAAGATGAGGTGCAATATCACATACAACCTGTAGACCGGGGTGGCGCTGTTTTTGAAAGAAATCAGTCATGTTTATAGATTTCTGGACAACTCCTTTAAGATCAATATTTCCACTAGTGACCCCAGAACAACAGGATGGGGCTTAATTCAAATGTATTTTTTTATAATATGAAGAATATAGCAGAATTTTGTTAAAGATGACATTTAAGTAGATGATCCTATGGAAACATTCCTCTTACTGACTCTCCAGTTTGTAAAACCTATTTAATTAAACACTTGTAGGTAATTTTTAATCAATATAAGGAGTTCTGTGTTCACAATCCCCATCTCTTTGTCAGAGGATGAGAGGTTAAAAAGAGCGACTCTCCCTGGAGGAGCCGGGCTGTATCACACAGACAATGATGGGAATGGATGTGTGTGTCTATGTGTGTGCTTGGTGTATACGTGTAATATATAGTGTTTGTGTCACATACAGTATGTGTCTATGTGTGTGTGCTCGGTGTATAGGTGTAATATATAGTGTTTGTGTCACATACTGTGTGTTGTGTGTATGTAACATCCACATTTATAAATCCCAGCAGCACAGATTGGAGTTCCTAGGTGTAAACAGGTCGGCAATCGCCCAACAAACGAGCAAAATGCGGCTCATCATCGGGTGATTGGATATTTATGGAGGAAACAACTCACCAAAATTTGGTCGCTTTTTTCTACCCCTTGCATCTAGCAGGTGGCTGCAAATTCCCCCAGGAGGTAGCACATGCGTCTAGACACTGGTACACAGACCCCTGCAACCTATAACATGGGGGCGGTTTGTAGCAACCAGGCGACCAGCCATGTATGCAGGGAGAGGCTGGTGGTGAATGCAGACACATGGACAGTGCTGAGCGGCCCGCCCGGTCTAATAGGAGGCGTCACCAATTGGTTGCTCAGACACTATGTAACACCTGAGTGTGGCAGAAGCCTAATGGTGTCCATGTGTCTGCATTCACCACCAGCCTCTGGAACCAGAGGAATCGACGAAAACCATGGCCCAGAGATGGGAGACCGCAAGACGACACCACACCCAACTCAGACAGCGACACTGGCGGCTCTGGATTCTCAACACCAGCATCCCCACATGCACCTGCCGGTTTTTTAGGCCAACCACCAAACCCACCAGGAGGTCGAGGAGAAGGTCCAGGCAGGTCAGGACTGAGCGGGATGTTTCTACGATCACATGTAGGGGTCCTAACCTTGTCTTGAATATCTCAGATTATTCTCTTTCCCCATTAGAGTTACAGGTACTAAACAAAGGGCTATCTTTTTGTCCCACTCCACAATGGGATTCATTCCTATTACAAAAAGACTTACAACGGTTTTACCGCACAATCAGACTTAAGAAACACTTTAACAGGGAATCTAGTTCTATCTTACTAACTCAGAACAGGCCCTCTCAGAACCCTACCACAGCCCTGTCTCTCAAAAGCCTAGGACTATACAACTGTAGCTCATTCAACCCTCCACACACGTACCATCCAGTGGAAACATATATCGACTGTCTGGACAGGGACATTAAAGATCTGATCAAAGAACAACAATTAGGTCTCATCCCAATCCGCAACAACTACAGCAGAGAAGAAAAAGTTGCATTAAACAACCTTAGCAAAAATCCACACATAACAATAAAACCAGTGGATAAGGGTGGAGCAATTGTGATCCTTAATAAACACCAGTATCTTTCGGAAATTCAACGCCAACTAGCTGACACAAACACATACCAAAAGATCAGCACAGACCCGACGTATAGGATTAGAAGACGTATTACAGATACCCTTAAGACCTATGTGGACAATGGCACGATCGACACTGACACCCGGACTTTTTTAACTAACCAACACCCAGTCACACCCTTTTTTTACATCCTGCCCAAGGTACACAAAAACCTGAAAAATCCACCAGGCAGACCCATAGTGTTTTAAACCCCTTGTCCATTTATCTCGAAAAGATACTTACCCCATTCACCAAAAAGACAAAATCCTTCATCTTGGACACGGGTAACTTCCTCAAAAAACTTAAGGACATAGGCACAATACCGATACACAGTTATTCACATTGGATGTAAACAGTCTCTACACCTCCATAGAACATCATAAAGGTCTTGAGGCAGTCAAGAAAACACTAGACACATCAGATCTAACCGTGCCACAACAAAACTTGTGCCTAGATCTACTCACCATCGTCCTACAGGAAAATTTCTTCTTGTTTGGCGACGACTTCTATATCCAGCGCTGCGGGACAGCGATGGGCGCGAATGTCGCGCCAGCTGATGCCAACCTCTATATGAACGAGTTTGAGGAAACACACATATATACCGATGGCCTGTTCCAGCAATACGCCTTATGCTGGTACAGGTACATCGACGATATATTCAGCATTTGGACTGGCCTATAAACACCCTGCAAATATTCTTCGAGACCCTTAACAAAGTGAGGAATGAATTAAAATTCACAATCACTACGGACAATGAGACAGTTTCTTTCCTAGACACTAAAGTCATCAAGAATACTGACGGTTCCCTCTCCACAGACTTGTACTCCAAACCAACAGACTGCAACGGTCTACTGAGATATGACAGTTGCCACCCAAAAGCAACACGGGATAGTCTTCCCCGGTCACAGTTCAAAAGGGTATCAAGAATAGTCACAGACCCTTCAAGAAGAACCCAACAACTTCAACAGATGTCCCTCAAATTTAAGGACAGACACTACCCCGAGCCATTACTAACTAAGGAACTTGAACGTGCCAACACAGAACCCACGGAACCCTTAGAGAAAAATAAGGGAGACCGTGTCCCATTTGTACACCACTTCCACCCCTCAGTCTATAGGGTTCACAATCTAATAAGAAAACACTGGCCTATACTAAACAGGGCATACCCACGCATACAGGCGTTCCAGGAGCCACCCCTCATGTGTACCAAAAGACCTAGAAATACCAAAGATCAGGTAGTTAGAGCAGATGTGGGTAGTTTCTCTAAGCAACCGACTCAAACATACTTACAACCAAAAAGAACTGGCACATACCCCTGCCTTAACTGCCCCAGCTGTTCTAACGTAATAAAGGGGAATACGGTCACTCATCCAAGGACAGGCAAAACATACAACATCAGGGATTTTTACACATGTAATACCAACTTTGTAATCTATGTCATCAAATGCCCCTGTGGACTCCTGTATGTGGGAGAAACCACACAGGCAATAAAGGACAGGATCTCACACCACAAGTCAGACATACGTACCCTACCATTTCCAGGAAGCCAGACACACAGTGGCACAACTGAGATTCCAGATAATAGAGAAAGTGAACAGACCTAGAAGAGGGGGCAACCATATTCAACTACTAAAAGACAGAGAAATGTATTGGATTTATACACTAGACACGTTGACACCAAAAGGACTTAATAGGGAAATTGACTGGTATTAGTTCACAATTGTCAACCTTTTTTACCCTTACAGGCCCACTAGTCTACTTTTTTTTAAAAAGTGAGAGGAAAAAAATCGCTAAACCCCAACCCCCACTCTGGGATGGTAAGCATACCAAGTATATAAGTATGAGAATGTGTGAGTGACAAGGCTATGGACTCCTATGTATATACTGTGATCGTGTTTAATATGTTTATTATGATGTATTATACCTTTGATCATCAGGTCACCATTGTAACCCTATGCAATAGCAACTCTATATGTATAAATATCTATATAAGGTCTTCCAACCTTAGGGATAGTGTTGTGAGGTATTAACAACTGATAATCCCACCACTCCAGCTATGGGCGACCCCACAAGAATGGAGCATATACCAGGGTATAACAATCACACATACAATGGCTTCAACACCAGGGAACATACCCATTGATCAAGTGATCATGCAAACTGTCTACATCATGTATTAACACAATCCAGTATTCACGCATGTAGCAATAAGCCCCCACAGACGTAACCATAACTCTTTAACACAACATACTACTTCTAGGCTTAGCACCTAGCAATGGATAATAACAAGCGGGTATAGAGCGAGACGTCACTACCGGTGACGTCAGAACACTGGCGGGGCAGACTTACACACAAGCACAGGGAACTTCCGCCCACAACCAACGTCACATCCGGTCAGGTGACCCGGAATAGGGTCAATAAGACACAGGGCGCGCAAACCCGGACACACATACCAGCCATAGCGCGGGAGGTGCCGTCACAACAGCATAGGAGGCAAGGAGCACACAGCACTACCTTATGAGATAAGTACCAGCCACTATACAAATCTATATAGACTAATTAATGTATAACATCTCCACAGAATCCTCAACTAAGGTACTTGACCATCACACAGGGGCTTTCACCATACCTAAAGAGGTAATCAGAAAACCTGATAAATGGCCATATTCTGGGGTAACCAATTCTAAATATAATCATCTTATTCACAGGCTAACCAGCTCAATAAGAGCACACATCACATGTGTACATAGCCATACATGGACTCCATATCAACACAGCATTAAGCCCTAGATGCAGGTCACCAGGTAACTGTACCACTATCCCCTATATGCCTCACTTTAAATATATACCAATCAAAACACAAAGACCATATCTCCTTGTCCAATGTATTGATGTCCCTCTATTAAAGGGTCAGTAGAATGTATACACACAACATTGACAGTATGTTGTTATTACTCCATATCCTGTAACAGAATACCAAAATATGTATATAACATTGTATATAGTTGTATATATGTATATATGTCTTACACTTGCACTTTTTGTATTCACCCACAGCGACTTTTGAAAAAGGCTATTGGATTATAGCCGAAACGTCAAACTCCAGGTCGCATGTCTAATGTGTACAGCACTAATAAAAACAACACGACTTTTTCACTAGCAAAACTGCTTACTGAGAGTGCTTTTGTTCATAATACTTACTATATGCAGGGTCTTTGACGACCCTACAAATAGCACCTCCAACTCACACGAGGAGTGCACGCCAATTTACCGTTTATGAGAATGTTTGACTGTAGGGACCGTGTTCTTTTCTTTGAATGCCTCTTTTTGCTCCTGTAAACTCTATGTATATGCCTTTGCCCAAAAAGAGGGAACATTCTTACAAAACGTTGTAGGCTTTCTCAGGTAAGTTTTGGCAAACTCCAGCCTGGCTTTTTTATGTCTCGGGGTAAGAAGTGGGGTCTTCCTGGGTCTCCTACCATACAGTCCCTTTTCATTTAGACGCTGACGGATAGTACGGGTTGACACTGTTGTACCCTCGGACTGCAGGGCAGCTTGAACTTGTTTGGATGTTAGTCAAGGTTTTTTATCCACCATCCGCACAATCTTGCGTTGAAATCTCTTGTCAATTTTTCTTTTCCGTCCACATCTAGGGAGGTTAGCCACAGTGCCATGGGCTTTCAACTTCTTTATGACACTGTGCACGGTAGACACAGGAACATTCAGATCTTTGGAGATGGACTTGTAGCCTTGAGATTGCTCATGCTTCATCATAATTTGGTTTCTCAAGTCCTCAGACAGTTCTTTGGTCTTCTTTCTTTTCTCCATGCTCAATGTGGTACACACAAGGACACAAGACAGAGGTTGAGTCAACTTTAATCCATGTCAACTGGCTGCAAGTGTGATTTAGTTATTGCCAACAACTGTTAGATGCCACAGGTAAGTTACAGGTGCTGTTAATTACACAAATTAGAGAAGCATCACATGATTTTTCTAACAGTGCCAACACTTTTGTCCACCCCCTTTTTTATGTTTGGTGTGGAATTATATCCAATTTGGCTTTAGGACAATTCTTTTTGTGTTTTTTCATTGAAGACAAATTAAATGAGAATAATAATACCAAAGAATTTGTGATTGCCATCATTTTCAGGAAGAAACTGAGTATTATCTGACAGAATTGCAGTGGTGTCAATACTTTTGGCCACAACTGTATGTAATAATAGGCAAGAAAGGGATTAGAGTATTACCAAAAATTCAATATACCCTTGATCCATACAATTAACAAAATTCCCCAATTTGCAGTTTTAGGAATTTCAGGAAGAAAAGGTGTACTCCGGTCCGCGCTGCCAGAAACATCAAGGAAGACCCAAAACGAAGTTGTGATCCAAGCTTTCATTATTCTCCTCCTACGCGTTTCAGTGCCCACCTGGCACCTTCATCAGGGATCCCTGATGAAGGTGCCAGGTGGGCACTGAAACGCGTAGGAGGAGAATAAAGAAAGCTTGGATCACAACTTCGTTTTGGGTCTTCCTTGATGTTTCTGGCAGCGCGGACCGGAGTACACCTTTTCTTCCTGAAATTCCTGGTCTAACCCCACGTGCGTGGAGTCGGTGGAGGTCCAGCGGCAGCCATCAGGATACTATCCTACATGCACATAAGCCAGTTGTGGGTCGCACAACTGGAGTAGGTGAGTGAATCACGTTTCTCACCGTTGTAACTTAGTGTCTAGTGATAAGGGCACTATTGCGCCTCTTGTCCCCCTCCCCTCTCTCTTTTAACACAATTTGCAGTTTTGTCAGTTATAGTTACATGCAAGACACAATTGTCAAGACCATTACCCAGGGGGAACAATGCTAAATTGATGTTAGTCTATCCAATTAGGACAGATCTGAAGCAAAGCTATACCAATTGGCTCATACAACCCACATTCAGTCATATCAGTTGTAGCTGCAACCTGGGCACCCGGGGAGACCCCACACGTTACACTACCATAGGCAGCTACAGTGTTGGCCAAAAGTATTGACACCCTTGCAATTCTGTCAGATAATACTCAGTTTCTTCCTGAAAATGATTGCAATCACAAATTCTTTGGTATTACTATCTTCATTTAATTTGTCTTCAATGAAAAAACACAAAAGAGAATGAAACAAAAAGCAAAACATTGATCATTTCACACAAAACTCCAAAAATGGGCCGGACAAAAGTATTGGCACCCTCAGCCTAATGCTTGGTTGCACAACCTTTAGCCAAAATAACTGCGATCAACCGCTTCCGGTAACCATCAATGAGTTTCTTACAATGCTCTGCTGGAATTTTAGACCATTCTTCTTTGACAAACTGCTCCAGGTCCCTGATATTTGAAGGGTGCCTTCTCCAAACTGCCATTCTTAGATCTCTCCACAAGTGTTCTATGGGATTCAGGTCTGGACTCATTGCTGGCCACCTTAGAAGTCTCCAGTGCTTCCTCTCAAACCATTTTCTAGTGCTTTTTGAAGTGTGTTTTGGGTCATTGTCCTGCTGGAAGACCCATGACCTCTGAGGGAGACCCAGCTTTCTCACACTGGGCCCTACATTATGCTGCAAAATTTGTTGGTAGTCTTCAGACTTCATAAAGCCATTCACACGGTCAAGCAGTCCAGTGCCAGATGCAGCAAAGCAACCCCAAAACATCAGGGAACCTCCGCCATGTTTGACTGTAGGGACCGTGTTCTTTTCTTTAAATGCCTCTTTTTTTCTCCTGTAAAGTCTATGTTGATGCTTTTGCCCAAAAAGCTCTACTTTTGTCTCATCTGACCAGAGAACATTCTTCCAAAACGTTTTAGGCTTTCTCAGGTAAGTTTTGTCAAACTCCAGCCTGGCTTTTTTATGTCTCGGGGTAAGAAGTGGGGTCTTCCTGAGTCTCCTACCATGCAGTCCCTTTTCATTCAGACGCCGACGGATAGAAAAGGTTGACACTGTTGTACCCTCGGACTGCAGGGCAGCTTGAACTTGTGTGGATGTTAGTCGAGGTTCTATATCCACCATCCGCACAATCTTACATTGAAATCTCTTGTCAAATTTTCTTTTCCGTCCACATCTAAGGAAGTTAGCCACAGTGCCATGGGCTTTAAACTTCCTGATGACACTGCGCACGGTAGACATAGGAACATTCAGGTCTTTGGAGATGGACTTGTAGCCTTGAGATTGCTCATGCTTCCTCACAATTTGGTTTCTTAAGTCCTCAGACAGTTCTTTTGTCTTCTTTCTTTTCTCCATGCTCAATGTGGTACACACAAGGACACAGGACAGAGGTTGAGTCAACTTTAATCCATGTCAACTGGCTGCAAGTGTTCTTTACTTATTGCCAACACCTGTAAGGTGCCACAGGTAAGTTACACGTGCTGTTAATTACACAAATTAGAGAAGCATCACATGATTTTTCTAACAGTGCCAATACTTTTGTCCACCCCTTTTTTATGTTTTGTGTGGAATTATACCCAATTTGTCTTTAGGACAATTCTTTTTGTGTTTTTTTTATTGAAGACAAATTAAATGAAGATAATAATAACAGAGAATTTGTGATTGCAATCATTTTCAGGAAAAAAATGAGTATTATCTGACAGAATTGCAGGGGTGTCAATACTTTTGGCCAACACTGTAGCTTCTTAAGGGGAATAAAACAATTTGCAGCAACTGCCGAATAAATATCCACTCAATCAAAAAGTCAACACAGTGCAGGTATTGTGATGAAGATTATGGGCAAGTTTAACATACTGACCAATTGGTCCATCCAAAATGTCCCACCTGTGAAAGAGATAATTCAGACCCGTGGTGAGAGAGGGTCACATTCAGGACCGCCGATACTGGAAATGATGTAATGGTAACCAAGCATGACGATGCTCCAGTTGCTAGTCACCAGAACGCATGCGTCGCGACCACACAATATCCATGGACAGCCCCTACTAGTGTAGTGGAAGATGTCACTGCGCTCCAAATTTCTGAGCGCATGCACTACCCTCAATCACCAATTTTAGCCAAAGGATGCCCCAGTCTGAGGTATTCATCTTTTAGGCTATGGGTCACTTTATATTTACTCATGAATGATGTGGGAGAGAGATGAGGCAAAGTGCGATATCCTCCTCAACATCAAAAGCATGAGGAGTGGTATATATATTACAGTGGAACTTGGAAAAGGATCCAAACATATATGTATGTGAGGTGGTCGACAGGGTGGGGGGTACTCGGGTACTTGGGCTGATGGCGACTTTCATGAGGGATCATGGCTGGTCGGTCCCCGCTCCTGTGCCCTGGATCCTCAATGGCGGGGAACGGTGGGGGGATAAGGGGATTGGTAACGTGACGCCACCTATAGTTCCTGGTAACGGGTATTTCAGCGCTGCAGCCGGCCGCTGAAGTGATGGAAGTGCAGCTCAGTGTAGTACAGCTCCCCACAGGTGGAGCTTTACCTCAGAGCAGCGGGGATGGATGAGGGGAGTAATAGTCACGTCTCTGCAGACAAGGCAGTGAATAGCGGCGGTTAAGTAGGCAAACACACACGCAGTGATCGTTGTTTTGGTACCTTTTACTGGTGACAGGGTAATAGGAACAGTCCAGAGAAATAACCAGGTCCCCGATGCAACATGGAACTTCCACTTTAGAAAGTTGTGAGGCCGCCTCTCTCTGTGTTCTGTAGCTTGGGGTAAGTCCTGCCTGCGCCTGAACTCAACACTCCTTCTCTCTCTCAGGGCTTTGCTCTAAACTGACAATTAGGTCCTTTTGCGGGGTCGCTTTTCTTCCTATGGCCCCTGGTCCTGTGTCTGGTCAGTTTCAGTGTCTCTTGTCTGTTACCTCAGGGGGTTTTTGTATTCCTGGTTCTCCCGGGCCTTTACTGCTGCAGTGGATGCTGGCAGTATCAGACTCCGGTATCCGGGTGTACTATAAGGATTCCTTAACTGGTTCCCTTTCTTGATTCCCTGATTCCTCCACTGGCCTCCGACCCTCTCCCTAGGGTACAGCAAAGCCAGGTCAGTATTCCCTGGTCCTGGATCCTTCCCAGCAACCAGTTTCTCACTCCAGCTCTCTCCTCCAACTCACTGGAACTCCCTACTCGAACTAACTGACTCCTCCCCTCAGACCTGTATCTTTATAAAGGGGAACTGACTTAAGGCCGTCAGTAGGGCTCCCCCTTCAGGTCTGGGGTGGAAGGTGTTGTGTGCTGTGTGAACCAAGGTGTCAATCCCTCCGAGCGATTTCATATTCTAATATTACTATTTTATTGTTTGGCTATTTAACAGCAAAAAACAATTACCCGGGTGCCAAGAGTACAGCTCCATTCATGCCTCAATCATGCCCACATCAGACGCAGATATATACTTAGTCCCAGGTTGCAGCTACATGATCATGCCCCTCCAAGCTACATGCAAGCATCTACTATAGATTACAAAATGGCAATGGACCTTGTCCAGCCAAAGAGCCCCCTGAAATTTTAAGTATTTACAAAAGTATAACTACATATCACCCTCACAAAGATACAGCAGTATATTGAAGTGTACTATTTGAAAACTTCGAATATATACAAGGCCAGAAACATGAGCAGGTACAAAACCAGGGTCAATTGAGACAAAGGCAACAAGGAACCTCCTCGGACATTAAACTTGGTAGTCATAATAGATCCAATAGGTAGGGTTTCAAAGACCCAGGAAAAACCACATCCAGACAGTTTCTCACTTGATAGATATACCAATTATAGGACACACTCTGAAATTTAAAACTTAAAAAGCTTTATTTAGGTTACAAATACAAAAATAATTGGTGCAGTCCATACAAAAGGTGGGTTTCAAAGGAGAATTAGATTACATAGGTCAGTGTCAAAAGATATTTTTGTTGGTGGTGTTTCCCCTTTGGAAAAGAAGGAAACAAACAACTAACCCCAAAGTTACAAATACATAAGGGTAAGGAATGTATTCAACAGTCCACATACAGCTATAACGGGTCAGGGTCTGGATGGTTATGGGAGAGGTTAGGTCAATGTAAATACTTTTTGTAAATACTTAACATTTCGGGGTGTTCTTTTGGCTGGACAAGGTCCATTGTCATTTTGTAATCTATGGTGATGCTTGCATGTAACTTGTCGGGGCATGATCATATAGCTGCAACCTGGGACTAAGTATATATCTGCATCTGATGTGGGCATGATTGAGTCATGAATGGAGCTTTACTCTGGGTAATTGTTTTTTGCTGTTATATAGGCAAACAATAAAATAATAATATCAGAATATGAAATCGCTTTCTCTTGGCTGGTTTCTTAGGTCTACATATATTCTATAATGTATGAGAGTACTAATTTACTAGGAGTCAAAATGACCCCCATGTCTTTTGACATGGAATTATATTCAACTTTGGATTCCATTTAGATTCACTTCTGGATATTTCAACCAACTGGTTTATGATCAGATTTCCTATTTCTTTTGGAGGCTGAAAATAGTAGCATCTAATGTGCTCCTGTATCATGTCCTGCTGATTTGACAGCAGGACATTGCCTCATGGTTTGGCTTTAATGGAAAATTTTTTCAACATCCTAACCATATATGTAATCTCCAACTCCAAATACTACCACTCTGTTTGCTAACCCACTTGGGTGGCGTGAGAGTCGGGGAGAAGCGCCAGGAGTGTAGCATCTAATGGGGGTGCAATGCCTAGGGTGGATGCTGCCTACTAATTTCTTTCAAGATTTAAAAATTGTTTAAAGGTACCGTCACATGCCGCAATATTGCCTGGAGATCATAAAGGCAATATGTCGCCCCGGAGCAATCGCCGTGAAATTGCCTCACGGTTGCGGCGTGTATTTGGGTAATTTTGTGGCGATAAATCGCCTCTCGGCCGTCACCTGATTCCTGAACAGTGCTCAGTAATCAGCTGCAATCGTTAAGGTGATATTTCCGTGTTGTGGCGTGTGACAGGGCGATAGTGATGGGAAGAGCGTCGACTATGATTTCCTGTAGGCGTGCCTCAGCGTGCTGGAGTCTGCACCCCTTCTGAAATGATTGCTGTGGGCTACTGTGTTCCCATTGGCTGTCAGTTGACACTGCGCCATATTTGAAAAGCTGTCCATTCAGCACCACACATATCTTCAGCTACACAACCGCACGCAAACTCAGTGCAATTATGCGCGCTATTGAATAGCGCAAGCTATGTTGTCCGCATGTATTAAGTTGTGCTGCGTCGAGTATAGTGACACACATGACAGCTCAGATGTTGGCCTACACATTGTAGATGGGTGCCATGGGCCTAAAACTGCAATTGCCCTATGTGTGTGAATTTGGTGATGCTGCTGGGTACATTATACTGTTCCCACTCCGCGGACGTCTACCTTGTTAGCGCCCTCAACTTTGTTTGGCGGCGCCAGTGTGCGTGGTGACGTCATCATGTTTCTGTTCGTTCCTCCCTGTCTGCCAGGTGCCTGCCCTCCCCTGTACATAGGAGAAGAGTCATTGCGGCCGCACAGCACGCTGCCACATGGGTTCTGGCAGAACTTATGATCCTCATAGACCTGCCATGACTACTGGTGCCACCAGCGTCACCGCCACCCACGGCTGCGCAAGCAGAGCATACTCAGGAGAATCCAGCGGGTCCTGCTCCAGAAAGTGGGTGTAGAGAGAACCGCAAGCAGATCCAAAAAAGACTTGCGGATCTGAAACACAAGTCCCCAGGGCGGATTGTGGATATTCGTGCCCGGATTGCCAAGCTGCGTGGTGAGTATGTGGCAATGCCAAAGACACACATGCCAATCATCCTACTCCAAACACTACACAACGATCATGTGCTATTGTGCCATGGTACATAGTGTGACATAAACCACCATGTGGATCTGTCACCAATGTGCATTTGCATGTTGGTCCCACTGCAACATGAAGGTGCAGAATACACTCATATATTTTGGTAATGCTGACGTCTATAGTGATCCTTGACTTGTGTGCGGCCGAACATTGTTGTGCAATGCCAGCAAAGTTGATCACAACATATTAATGCTAATTTGAAGGGCCACATCACACCTGGCAGCACATATGTGGGCACTCTGAAACATACCATTTCTCAACACATTGATCACAATCTGGAAAATTGACTACAAGCTCACTGCTATGTGTTTGCACCCATTGTGGCACCACCAGATGCTTACTGTCTGCTCTTGTGTTTGGTGTCAAATTCCATCCCATGTTAATTACAGGGTGTTTTACATCCCAAATATGTGCTCACTGGTGTTGTGGTCTTGTTCAAAAACAGACTGGCCCCTAACCATAGTGTTGCTCAAGACCAAAGCCTTTCAGGCTAGCCTTCATGTCCTAATGACATTGATACACACAGAGTACGTGTTTGCCCTATGTTGTGTTCCTTTTCTAAAATCCGTGTCTTGTCAATTTTGATATTACAGATGAGGATGACTCCCCATCACAGGAGGCCCGACAGTCCCCTAGCCCACCCGGGACCCCTCCCCCACCTGCCCTGGAGGGACAAGAAAGTCTTGCACCCCCCACGACCCCTCCCTCACCTGCCATGGAGGGACAAGGAAGTCCTGCACCCCCCGGGACCCCCCCTCACCTGCCATGGAGGGACAAGGAAGTTCTGCACCCCCCTAGGACCCACCCACACCTGCCATGGAGGGACAAGGAAGCCCGGTTCTCTTGATCCAAAACCCCAGCCCCGTATCAACCCCCCCCAAGCATATCCAGCTCCCGGGACCCACACAGTAACATGGAGCCTGCTGGGTTTGGAGTTGGTGGTAAGTGTTGATAATGGGCTCCAACCTTTGCAATATACATGTTGGTGTGTGTCCCTGACATCAGTATGTGATTCATGATGTGGTATTTTTTTCCTTTTTTTGTCAAGGTGCAAGAGCTTGGGCTGTGAATGCCTCTCCATCGCCGGAAGGTGGAATCCAGGATGGGGCTATGCCACGTAAGTGAAATCCTGACCAATCACGTCACACACCCACCCACACCTACACATGTCACTGACTAATATCCTTATTTACCATACAGGATGTGAGGTAGCAACCGGGGAACCCACTTGCATAACGACAACAAACACGTGTTTTTAAGTTAACCAATGTCTACCCGTTTATTTTTCACTATATTAATAACATAACCCGGGTAGCATGTTTGACACATATCACATTGATTATAAACACCATACATAAATACACCATACATTTACATATAACATTACATAACACTTATTGCACATGACATCTTATTGTAACCCGGGACCTGTAACCATCTCTCTGTCCCCATTGGAGCTCTACTAACAGCTCCCGTGGTGGCTACGGCCTCCGGCCTATATACTTTTCACATACATTTAACATCAAGTACCATATCAATGGGCCCCATGGGTCCCAATGGCGGAACCAGCCGCCTGGCTCTATTTCCCTAGCTTCATACTACCCCGGAATCAGGACTCCAGCCTGACCGGGTTCTTACATACAATATGTGATCCATCCTATAAGCCACCATGGACCACACACGTCCTTTCACTCGCTCACAGCCCATCATACACATCCATGGACTGTGGCTCCTCTGGGCTCAGAACAGGGATTGGCAAACCCTAGTAACCCGTGGGGTGAACCACACGTTACCCAGTACGGGAGCCCTTCTAACCCCTGCTTCTGACCTCTTGTACACACATTCCGGTTCATCAGGTCCTTTAACTGAGTACTCCGACTCGGACCCAAAGGCGGTCTATGCCCGCCTGGCACACTACATAAAATCGCCTCCCGAAGGGCTACATACAATCTGGTTCATCAGGACCTTTAACTGACTCCACTGAGTCGGTCCCAAGGGCAGTCTATGCCCGCCTGGCACACTTCATACATCGGCCCCTATAGGGCTACATTCACTCGCTGGGTCTTTTAAAAAGCCATACAGTACTTATAAGGTTCAACAGGTCCTTCACTGGACCTAATGGCGGCTATGCTCACCTAGCATGATTTACACACAAGGTGCACAGTTCACACAATCATTCAGGAACTGCTTTTCTTACCGGGCACGGATCCGGGTCTCACTACCTGTGTCACAGGTTCCACCAGGCATCCCCACGGGCCCCTTCCCGGACGTGAGGTGAACCACGCCCGGACCAGCGTCCACGGGTCAACCACGGCTTTCCCCTCCAGGTGCGGACACGACCCCGGACCTCGGCACCGGCATGGAGCTAGCATGCTCCCTTAACCATCGCAACATGGCGGCATGGACTCGCACTCTCAGTCCCTCACACAGACTGGCTCTGCTCGGCTCTCAGGCTGGTAATCAGCCCACATGCTCTCAGGCTGATGTCTGGCTGAGAATGAATCTTTCAGCATGACTTCTGGTCTCAGAATGAATCTTTCAATCACTCAGCTGGCTGACTCTTATCGTGCCGGCCACACCCACACTGAGTCACCCACCTGGGCTGTCAGCAATCACTCCTTACATCCTATTCCTCATGGACTCCTCAATTTCATGAGCCACTCATTAGTCACATTAAACCTTGTGTTCAAAGTTGGTTCACACAGCATTATCACAGTCAAACCGGCCAGTGTGAACAGGATCATACCCTGATCCTGCATGTGATGCGCCCCGGCCATGGGGATCATGCCGACGGTGCCTCACAAGGAGTACCAACTATTGAGGAGCTGCAGGCTCAACGGGGGCACTGCAGCACCTGGAGCAGGTACACAGAGAAGGGCAGCACCATCTTTTTTGTTTTGTTTTCCCAGTTGCCAAGTTGGCACCTTCGTTTGTTAGGCCAAGGGACTGGCTGGCTGCTCTAGCCCTGGGTTGCTGCTGGAGCCAAGTGAGGAGAGGGGGTGGGGTGCAGCCAAGTGAGGAGCGGGGGTGGTGTCCCTGGTCCCGCACTGGCACTCACTGTCTGGGCGGCCCTAAACAAGGACTGAACCACCGCCCGTGGGGGCATATGCCACCCTGTCAACTGGGCAAGTCCGTCCCTTGTTAGGCCCCATTGGCCTTTTTTCTTATAGTATCATGTATTGAGAAAGTGGGTGGTATGGTTTGCTTACTGCTAATCTGACAAAAAAAATTGTTTAAAAAAACCCACAAATAAATGTGCTGGAAACAAAACATTCTGGGTGATCCCTTGTCTCTGCACACATAGGGACACCTTTGGCCGGTAAAATTGTTAAACACAACACGTGGCTAATGACTTGGCGTAGGTGTGCAGTGTGACATGATAAAGACCTGACCATACTGTACCATTGGACCATGGATGAAGCCCTATTTTACATCACTGTCTCCAGTATCAGACTGTATCCAATATCACACCCAGGGAGGTGCAGGCAGAGATATTTTGTTGCCTTCATAAAGAGGTGGCGCTCTTGATGTCTGATAGCGCTCAACACCAGCAGGCGTATGGACTACCAAAACAACTGACGACCTGTCAATCACACTGACTGTTGTGAGTAAGGAGGTGGAAGTTCTGCGGCAGCAGGCCTGTGTGACAACAGTTCCCACAGTCACAGAGGATGATGAAAAAGGAGATGCGCTTGATGGGGTGGTCGGTGGTTGGCCAGGCCCATTAAGACACATTGTAGCACAGTGAGCTTCCCACTGTAACTTATGCTTCATGTCCATGTGACGGCTCATGCATGAAATACTCAAATTATGATCTTTTGGCCCTTACTCAGATTGTGCTTACAAATTTTGCAGATAACATAAGTTGGGTCATCCTTCGCAATCTGAAAAAAGACCCAGGATGGGCAAGGCTTAGCGCCCATGGAACTTGCAGAGCTGCCATGGCTTCTGCACAGAAGCAAAGTTGTGGCTGAGGATGCAGTGCTTGGTGTGGTTGCAGCACTCCGACTCTGTCCAGAAAGCCACAACCTAATCTTCTCAGTTTCATCCTCCTTCACCTCCTCTGCTGAGCTCATCAACTGCATGCCTTTGGGTTGACAGGAAGTGGGTTCTAGAACGCCTGTGTTCTCACACTCCTTGCCCTCAGAGCCACCCTCTTGATGCCCTGAGTGCAAAGTAGATGTTCAACTCAGGTATCTGAGTCTCATCATCATCAGCATGATTATCTCCACCACCAGGGGTTAAAATTTGGTTATGAGGGTCTAGATTATGCTCAGACCCTAATTCATGAGGACTGGACTGTGTGTGATGTTAAAGTTTACATGGAGGAGAGGCCACTTAATGAAGCACTTGATATCATTTGTAGCATCTACTATTTCTGGGCCTTGTCTACAAGTTGTTAACAATGTGCTGCTTCCTAAGAAAGGGATGATAGCAGACTGTCATTAAAAGAAGTTGACAATTGACATTTTCTTCAGCTAGAAGCTGGTGTTTGTTGAGCAGAGCTTTCAGTAACCTACCTAATCTACATCAAGCGTTTTCCCCTTACCAACATGTCTATTCCCCTTTCCATCACGACCAAGGCTTTTACCACTCATATTTGATGCTAACAGATTTGCAACTCAGTTTTTCTATACCCACAAAATCTCTGGATGTGAATACAGCAGACCAGATTTGGCAGATACTGGTACTAGAAAAAAGTATTTGGTGGCTAGATTTGGCAGATCTAGCAAATAAAAGGTTTTTTTTACTCTGAATTGGTGGAGATTTTAATAGAGCACTGCACAAGACCAGATTTGGCAAATTCTTGTAATAGAGAAAAATTATTTGTTGGCTGGATTTTGGCAGAGCTAGTAAAAAAGGCTTTTTACACAAATTGGTGGTAGTTTTAAGAGACCACTGCACCCGAGCTGATTTGGCAAACACTAGTACTAGAAAAAAGTATTTGGTGGCTAGATTTTGGCAGATCTAGCAAAAAAAAAGACTTTTTTACTCTGAATTGGTGGAGATTTTAAGAGAGCACTGCACAAGACCTGATTTGGCAAATTCTCGTATTAGAGAAAAATTATTTGGTGGCTGGATTTTGGTAGAGCTAGCAGAAAAGGCTTTTTTCACTGAATTAGTGGTGGTCTTAAGAGAGCACTGTACTAGACCTGATCTGGCAAATACTGGTACTAGAAAACAAGTATTTGGTGGCTAGATTTTGGCAGATGTAGCAAAAAAGGCTTTTTTACTCTCAATTGGTGGAGATTTTAAGACAGCGCACTCCACCAGACTTGATTTGGCAAATACTGGTACTAGAAAAAAGCAATAAGTGGTTGTTAGATTTTGGCAGATCTCACAAAAAAGGCTTTTTAGCAGTGAATTTGTATAGATTTTAAGAGAGCACTGCAGCAGACCTGATTTGGCTAACACTGTTTTAAAGTCCCAAAAGGGCTGTCTTGGGAAGGAGTCACTAAACCTACTGTTTTTCTTTTTATCTAAAAAGGAATCTAGTCACTAGCTAGCTAACGTTCTAAATAGCACACACAGTAGCAGCAGCAAGACTGTACCTGAGCTCTGTCCATGTGAAAATGGCAACAAAGGAAAATGGCCAGTTCTTATATGCCAAAGACATGTGACTTACCTAGCCAATGACACGAGCCCTTGTGTGCAAAACTTTCACATTTCTTTATGCACGATTATTGGCTGTCAATCTGGACCACCCACAATAAGTAAAAACATCGACCCAAGGATGCTAATGAACATGATGAGTCAGAGTTATCACAGATTGCAAGGCCAAAGGACCACAGGCAGATATTTTTAGCACCGAGGGCTGTGAAAATGGGTAATAAACAATAAAATCAGTAAAAAGACACCTATACAAGTTGTTGACAACCTACGGGACTTCACTCTGGAAGCACTTTTGTCAAGTATGGCGATGCCCCTTCTGGAACTCTGATATGATTGTCATAAGGACTCTTCCATTCACCAAAGTCTTGGACTTGGATTTATTATATACATGGACTTTTCTTATACCAAGGGTTCCCTGGCTCCATTTAGGTGGTTCAGGTGGCCCCCATATTGTTTGTTTCTAGGTGATTTATAATCAATATTGTGCTTTCCACCATGCTAATTCTGGGTGCCCACAGTGCTGTGCATATCCAAGATGGCACCGTGACCATCAGTGCAAGTGCAATGGGTAGAGCAGTGAGCATGCATGCGTGGTCCACACAAAATACGGCTTCCAGTATAGTGACGTCACCGAAAGTTTGTTTCGATACCGGAGGCCGCATCACGGTGGGCGGTGAGGCCTGCTCTCGGCTCCCAGACACCTGCGGTGTATTAACACCAATTATGAGATCCATGGAGGGATGAGTGGGTCTAGCTATTTGATCTTTCTTGGCACATGGCATATGGTGCAAGAAAGTGTACAGGGTATTTGTATGTATCTATGTAATTAATATGTAATTTCGATGACTTTTACTATCCGTGTATACTGGACTGCTCCCCATTGTATTTGATCATATGGCTGAACACTATGTATACCCCTGGTATTGAGGACTTGTTCCTATGTAGGCCTGTCTGTCCCTCAAAAGTGCCACTAATCCTGGTCTGTTAAAAAATCTTGTAACCCACCCTGTCTTTTTAATACTTTACTGGTATTCACTAATAAATACCTTGCACTTGCATTTTTGGTTGAATTATCATTTTATGACAGGTAATCTAAAAGATAAATGTGCTTGAGTTCTCTGGTTAAAAAAAAACACCAACAATAAGTGCGGGGGAAAAAATGGAGAGCTGCGCTTTTCTGAGCAGAGACCTCTCCTCAACCCTCCCCTCCTGCCTGTTATCTTAGACACTAACCCTCATGAAAATGTATGTAGCATTACTGCTAAAAGGCAGTGACAGTTCTTGTCATCTAACAATTACTAAACAAAAAAAAAATTTCTGACTTGTCAGCAAAATGTTCGGGTTCAAGGTATCGAATGTACTTTGCCAAATTTGGCCCGGATTTGAAATTGGCGAACCTGTTCGAACAAAATTTGCTCATCTATACTTCTGGCCTTCTTTTTGCGGTAATCATTGATGACTTCCATCTTTGTCGAACACATATTATTATTGTTATTATTATTAATTATTATTGTAGCACAATTTATCCCACGGTGCTATACATGTGAAAAGGAGCAGACAACTACAATTGTTATGAGCAATACAAGGCACACATAGGTTATGGAAGAGAGAGGACACTGCCTGTGAAGGTTCACAGTTTACAAAGAATGGGTGAGGATACACTGGGGAGGGAAGAGCTGGTTGTGCATCACTTTGGTCGACTTAGGCTTACGGCAGGTTGTAGGTTTGTTAGTTATATGTAGTCAATCTGATTCTTATATGCCACATTTGGTGATGTCGGTATGTGGAGTCTCTGTAATGTTGGAAGAAGGTGTTCATGATAGACCATTGATTTGTTGTACAAATGTCAATTAATCTTCGTCCACCTTTGTTTCTTTCACCAAGTCCAAAGTTTCCAACAAAAGTCCCACGTTTGCCATTACCCACTTTGGCTTTTAAGTCTCCCATGATAATAAGTAAGTCTTGTTTTGGCATCTTGTCAATTTCTTCTTGAACTTGATCATAGAATAGTTCAAAGTCCTCCTCCTCGGCATTTGTTGTTGGTGAGTAGACTTGTATAATTGTGACATGAATTGGCATTCCTTGTAGTCATATTGAGATGACTCTATCACTAACTGCATTGTACTTCAGGACAGTGCTGTACAATTTTTGGTTCAGAACAAAAGCATCACCATTTCTTATTCAGTTATCATGGCCAGAATAGTAAACCCAATGTTCATTTGAATGGAAATGCCTGGATTGAATCGATCTTAATTCATTAATTCCAAGTCAGTTGAGTCCTGTTCTGTCGATTTTGGCTTTAACAATGTCGGGTTTGCCTTTATTCATGGTTTGAATGTTCCAAGTTCCAAACTTTATGATATCTCTGCAGTTTTTGATTTACCCTTTCGACCAAGCGATATCAGCACCTAGACGTCCTTGCAGCTTTGATCCTGGCACATTATGAGACTTGATCATACTCAGGTCGACCATCGGCTCTTCCCCAGTAGCTTGTAGAATGCCTTCCAACCTAGGGGTACATCTTCCAGCACTATATCAAATTCCTTTAGTTGTACTCTCCATCAATTTTTCTTGGTACAATACAGAAGTAGCTTACAAGTCCTTTCTTCAACGCAGTAATGTGGCTCCAGGAAGGAGCCACTCTAAATCAAAGTTTTATGCTGGAAATTAGGGATGGGCGAATCTACTCGCTAGGACTCGTTACTCGGCGAGTAGTAAGGGACTCGCAGGACTCGGTACTCTGCGAGTTTCCCAGCGATTACTCGCACAGCAACGAGTCCAATGCAAATCAATGGCAATCCTAGTTTTGTCAGAGACTTTAAAGTAATCGCTGGGAAACTCGCAAAGTAACTGCTGTTACTTTGCGAGCTGAGTCAGGCTGTCTGATCTGTGCAGGCTGCCGCAGCTCCAGGGTCCTAGAACCCGCCTGCTCTCCCTGTGTACAGACACAAATGTCTGTGCACAGAGATGATGTAGCAGAGCTGAGATTGAAATTTGACGTGGGCTTCGCCGTATTTCTGGAACCAGCCGGATCCAGCAGGCAGAGACGGGCTGCCCCAACCCCCAGGTGCCTATTTGTACCTGGCCGGACACAAGAATATAGGCGAGCCCTCTTTTTTTATTATTTCATGAATTTCATGAAATAATAAAAAAAAAATGCATGGGGCTCCGCGCAATTTCTATGTCTAGCCAGGTACAGCTAAGCAGCTGGGGGCTGGAATCCGCAGCGCAGGGAGGCCCAAGCTTTCTGAGCACCCCCCGCTGCAAATTGCAGCCCGCAGCCGCCCCAGAAGATGGCGCGTTCATTGAAGCGCCATCCTCTGGCGCTGAACCCCGCTCTTCCAGCGGCCCTGGTGGCGGTGGCACGCTGGGTAATAAAGGTGTTAATTTCAGCTTTGTTATACAAGCTGGTATTAAGCCCGAGATTCTTAATGTCAGGCCAGGTTTGACCCAGCCACTAAGAATCTCCAATAAAGGGTTAAAAAAAACACCACACAGAGAAAATCTTTTATTAGAAATAAAAAAAAAAAGCCATTAGGGACTCCATCTTTAATTAAAAAAATCCTCTTCCGTCCGACGTAGTCCAAAACGCGATGTCCTCTCTGCTACATCCCCTGTGCATAGATATAGATGTCTATGCACAGGGAATGAGCAGACTGAGAACAATCTCAGCTCTGCTACATCAGGCAGCAGGCGGGCTCTAGGACCCTGGAGCTGCACAGAGCAGACAGCTCTTACTCTGCAAGTTTCCCTGCTATCACTGGCACAGTAGGGAATCCAATGCAAGTTGATTTGCATTGGGCTGGTTACTGTGGAGTAAACGCTGGGAAACTCGCAGAGTAGCAGATAGAGCCTGAAGCTTCCGAGACACATCTGCAATTTGTAAATCGCACATTACTCGCTATTAATCGCTTCCCCATTCATTAACATTGGACTCGCTAGACTCGCAACGAGTAGCGAGTCCCGGGCTCGGACTCGCTAGAGTCAAGCGATTCCGAGTAATTTAGGTCTCGCCCATCACTACTGGAAATACAAAACTGCCTCATTGTGTAACATTCAGCTGCCGATGCTGGCATTGGGCAGTATACTTAATTTGATATCTCATTTGAATCCTGTTCACCTGTGGTGTGGCAGATGGCATTGCTTGCATTACACTTGCATTATGGGTTTCTGATCCCCAGAAACATACACAACAAATACACAATACAGACATCCAAAAAAATATACACAGTATATTCAGATTTCTACCCACCTGTCTCACCTGGTAACAGTGTCGACCTATTTGAGGAGATGGTCTGTAAAGAAATAGAATCATTGATTTATCCAAAACCAAAATCAAATTTATCAAAAAAGGAAAAAACAGCATTAGACACTATCCTCAAATGGGACGACACGTTGGTGAAGAAAGCTGACAAAGGTGGAGGAGTAGTCCTGTTAAATAAGACAGACTACATCACTGAAGCCATGAGGCAACTAAACTCATCCAGCACGTATAATAAACTATTAAGTGATCCTACCCACAAATTTAATAATGAATTGAGAAATCTATTAAGGAAGTACGTTAACAACAATGTTATCAGTAAGAAACAGGCAGAAAAATTGATTTATGAATTTCCAATGAAGCCCTTTTGGTATTACCTGCCGAAAATCCATAAATCTATTCAGAACCCGCCCAGACGCCCTATTGTGTCCGGGATTGGGTCCGTGACTGAACCTTTATCCCAGTACATAGATTGGCTACTCCGACCCCTCCTAAAAAGAATACCTTCGTATATCAAGGACTCTGGTGAGTTTGTAAAAATCATTGATGAATTTGAATGGAGATCCGGGTATAGTATGGCGTCCATCGATGTGGAGAGCCTATATACCCGGATCCCACAAAAGTTAGCTGTTTCGGTCGTAAGAGAAATACTACAAGTAGAAAGCCAGGATGAGTCATTAATTGACTTCATTTGTGAGTCTCTGGATTTCATCCTGAATCATAATGCCTTCATTTTTAATGATAACTGGTACAAACAGACCTCCGGTACAGCCATGGGGACTCCGGTCTCCTGTACATTGGCTAACCTTTTTCTAGCCCACTTTGAAGATCGCCTCAACTATAATCAATCCAACTCCTATTTGAAACACATAAAATTATTCGTTCGCTATGTAGACGATATCTTCATTGTCTGGGAAGGTGAGGAGTCCCTCTTCTCCTCCTTTGTGACACACATCAATGAGAAGAATGATTATAATATGGCATTTACATATGTGTTTGGTAATGAGAGTTTGGAATTTTTAGATGTAAAATTAAATTTGAAGGAGGGTACACTAATCAGGTCCCTTCACAAGAAACCTACATCATCCAATACCTTACTGCACTTTGATAGTGCCCATCCCCATCATACTAAAAAGGCTCTCCCTTATAGCCAATTTCTTAGAATAAAAAGAATGAATAATACCAACGAGATTTGTGAAGAACAAATGAATAAGCTAGAAAGTAACTTTAAAGATAGGGGCTATCCTGATACTATGATAAAAGAGACTAGAAATAGGGCGGTAAAAGAAACAAAAAATGGCAACAGAAAAAAAGCAGAGAATCCGAAAAAGAAACGTTTTGTGTTCACCTTTAAATATGGCCCAATGTACCAGAGAATAACAGGAGCAATCAAAAAATATTGGCATATATTAGAAAGAGACAGAGATTTAAATTCTGTCGGGTTAGAAGTACTAGTGATTGCATACAAAAGATGTAATAATCTGAAGGATTTGATGGTAAAAAACAGGATTAGTACCAAGAAAACAGTAACTTGGCTAGAAAAAGGAAGACCAAAAGGAAACTACAAATGTAAAAACTGCAGATTCTGTCACCAACATGAAGTTGCCAATCCACTAATCATAGGTGATAGAACACATAGAGTTACTTCTTTCATAAGCTGTAAAACGGCGTAGGTAGTTTATGCAATTTTTTGCCCATGCCGATGATATTATATCGGTAAAACCATAAGACCGCTATACAAAAGGTTCTATGAACATTACAGATCAATTAAAACAGGCATAGGGAGTCCAAAATTGATACAACATATAAATGAGGCACATGAAGGCAACGCAGAGGTCTTGACTTTTGTAGGCTTGGAGCAGATCCAACCCTCAGATAGAGGGGGAGACACACACAAACGACTGCTAAGAAAAGAGAGCAGGTGGATAATTGAGACCAGGGCATGTGGCCCACTAGGGTTAAATGAAAAAAATGATCTAGCAGTTTTTCTATAAGTAATATATATAAACACACTCACAATAGTTGGTAATAATTTTTTCCAGCTAGAGGGGGTGTGTGTATATACACATATATATAAAGAATGTTGTAAAAGAATGATCATATTTCATACAGACATGTTTAAAGAATGAAGGAATTGATACTTAGACTCTGCTCTTTGCTGAGGTCTGATTAGCACATTGCAGTAATGCGATGTGCGCGGATATCAGATAGAGTACGGGCTAGCTGGGGTAGTCACTTGCGCGTTCTCTGAGGTTTATACGGTAAGCATCGATAACAGGTGAAATTATGAGCTGTTTCAAACTCGAGTGATAAAAACTCATAATATTTGTACTTGAATATATAGCAATTTGTATGTGTATGTATTTGACTCCTAACCATGTTGCACTTTAATGTATTTATGATATGTGTTTTTGTTTTGCACACTCTAACTACGGGCAGTAGTGACGTCATGCCGGGTGGAGATTTAATCCCGGACATGACGACAGACGCCGTAGAGTACCCGTAGAAGCGGCACAGAACCGCGAAACGGTGTTACCGTCGTCCGCCTCCCTTGCACCCCCTCCCTGCAACAATGTTGTTCGATCGCATGGATTGTATCAACAAATAAATGAAGAAAAACGCAACCTTGGTGAGTGCGACATCTTTTTTCTTTTGAATATTGATTGATCAGATATCTACAGTGTCAGCACCACCAGGTTACCTGCAGCTATAGTCACATAGTGACAAGGACTCACTGCACAAGGGGATAGTGCCCGGTGTTTCTACATTTATTGCATTTTATATTTCCACACTCTTCTGTCTTGCTGTGATCTGAAGTTACCTTTTAGAATTAGTATTTTCATATCCAATATTGTGTGATCAGGCATACAGAAATGCCTAGGCAAAGGTAAATCTGTCCTTCTTTCCTTTATTGTATGGCGATGAGAGTTCATCCTAGTTGATGCCCCGTCTCACCTACATATAGATTCCTGCTCACACATTTAGTATATATAATTAAATACACCACATTGCTTGTGATGCAGCTGAAGTTACCTGGGATCTTGTAGTCCTGATGTGAGCCAGGAATCTTGTCTGTTGTCATTATAAATGGAAAGGTTTTGCATCTGTTCTAGTTGCAGGGAAAGGTTCCTGTTACTGTTGTTGAGGACAGTGAACTGTTTTTTTCACGGATATGAATGAATCCATCCTCCTTCATAGAACTCCATATTAATTTCATACGGACAGACACGGATCCAAGTCTGTCCGTTGGTGTCGGCGACCTTCGAGGAAGCCCAGAAATGGAACAGTTTCCCGTTTCTGGGTACATAAAAATTGCGGACACCAACAGATCCGTGACAAAATGAAGACACACAAATGGCCACTTTAGGACCAATTCGTACCCATAGGATAACATGGGAGGCCATAACGGATTCGTGGCCATTTGTTCAAAACAGAGAGACATGGATTTGAAAATATGCCAGTGTAAAAGCAGCCTTAGAGCCAAAACCTGGGACACCACTCATGTCTAATCAATTTCCTAACAACGGCTGCTGCAGTTGAAACATGGGTAAATAATACACCATGTTCCAAATTATTATGCAAATTGGTTTTAAGTGTCATAGGGTTTTTTGTTTTTTTTTTCAATGAAACCTATTGATGGTATTGTGCCTCAGGGTTCTTTGGATCACTGAAATCAATCTCAATAGAAAAAGAGCAGCACTGCTCAATCTGGGTGCAATATCAGTCCAGGCTCCTCTTCTTTCCACCTTAACCCCATAACGACGGCCTAACGCCCAGAGACGTCGGAAAAAATGGGTACTTATGCCTGGCTGACGTCTGTAGACGTCAGCCAGGGAAAGTGCTCTAGCGCCCCCCAGTGGTCAAAAATCTCCGGGGTTTCAGCTACCGGGGGTAGCTGAGACCCTGCAGATTATGAATCGGGCCGGTTTTTACCGGTACCCGCCATGTGATCACGGTTATACACCGTTTACCGGAGTATAACCGTGATCACATGAATATACAGTGAATCGCCGGTAAATAAATGATTTCTCTGTCATGCCACAGGATCAAACCTGTGGCATGACAGAGAAATGTCTTTCCCTGTCTTCTGGTACCGGTACACAGCCCCCGGTACCGGTACCCGGCCCCCACCCCCTCCTTTCCTCCTAAAATGCAGCCGCAGCGCTTCACAAGCAGCGCTGCCGGCCGCCTGCAGCCCCATGCTGTGGATTCCTCACTGATGTGACATGTCACACATGTCACATCAGAGAGGAATAAGCCCCCTGCCTCCGGGTCCCCTTAGTCCCCCCCCTTCCAGGTCCGGTCTTCAGGAGCCCCCCCTCCCCAGCTCCGGTCCTCAGCCGCCGCTTCTGCACCCGCCGCCGCTGCCATCATCTCCCTCCCATCTGAGCTGTCAGATGGGAGGGAGATGATCGCTCCCTCGGTCACCCCCCTGTCACCCCACTGTCACCCCCCCAGTCACCAGCGTCACCCCCCCGGTCACCGGTGCATACTTACCGGCCGGGATCTTCTTTCATCCTGCCCCCTGCGCCGACTTCCTGTTCTGTCAGGAGCATGCGCAGACAGAGCAGAAACTGCTCTGTCTGCCAGGGGAAACTGACAGCTCATGACCTCAGTGAGGTCATGGCAGGTCAGGATCCTTGGTTCACAAAGGGTCAATTGTGATCCCATGATGGGACCACAATTAACCCTTTGTGAACCAAGGATCCTGACCTGCCATGACCTCACTGCAATCATGAGCTGTCAGTCTGTGCAGAGACTGTTCTGCCTGCAATTTGACAGCTAATGATCGCAGTGAGGTCATGGCAGGTCAGGATCCTTGGTTCACAAAGGGTCAATTGTGATCCCATGATGGGACCACAATTAACCCTTTGTGAACCAAGGATCCTGACCTGACATGACCTCACTGCAATCATGAGCTGTCAGTCTGTGCAGAGACTGTTCTGCCTGCAATTAGACTGACAGCTAATGATCGCAGTGAGGTCATGGCAGGTCAGGATCCTTGGTTCACAAAGGGTCAATTGTGATCCCATGATGGGACCACAATTAACCCTTTGTGAACCAAGGATCCTGACCTGACATGACCTCACTGCAATCATGAGCTGTCAGTCTGTGCAGAGACTGTTCTGCCTGCAATTAGACTGACAGCTAATGATCGCAGTGAGGTCATGGCAGGTCAGGATCCTTGGTTCACAAAGGGTCAATTGTGATCCCATGATGGGACCACAATTAACCCTTTGTGAACCAAGGATCCTGACCTGACATGACCTCACTGCAATCATGAGCTGTCAGTCTGTGCAGAGACTGTTCTGCCTGCAATTAGACTGACAGCTAATGATCGCAGTGAGGTCATGGCAGGTCAGGATCCTTGGTTCACAAAGGGTCAATTGTGATCCCATGATGGGACCACAATTAACCCTTTGTGAACCAAGGATCCTGACCTGACATGACCTCACTGCAATCATGAGCTGTCAGTCTGTGCAGAGACTGTTCTGCCTGCAATTAGACTGACAGCTAATGATCGCAGTGAGGTCATGGCAGGTCAGGATCCTTGGTTCACAAAGGGTCAATTGTGATCCCATGATGGGACCACAATTAACCCTTTGTGAACCAAGGATCCTGACCTGACATGACCTCACTGCAATCATGAGCTGTCAGTCTGTGCAGAGACTGTTCTGCCTGCAATTAGACTGACAGCTAATGATCGCAGTGAGGTCATGGCAGGTCAGGATCCTTGGTTCACAAAGGGTCAATTGTGATCCCATGATGGGATCACAATTGACGCTTTGTGAACCAAGGATCCTGACCTCACATCACCCTACTGAGGTCATGACCTGTCATTCTCCTGGAAGAAATGCCAGCTTTTATAGCATATGGGGGACGCCCCCATATGCTGTAAAAGACTGGAAATCATCGAGGGACCTCCCACTGGACTACGTCGGACCTTCCTGCTGGACTACGTCGGACCTTCCTACTGGACTACGTCGGATGCCAAAGAATAATAAAGATGGGGTCTAAATAGTGTCTGTGTTTTTTTTCTAATAAAAATATTTTTTTCTGTCTTGTGTCTTCTTTACAATTTACTAGGGATTCTTAATGGCCCGGTCTAATATTGGCCAGACATTAAGAATCTCGGGCTTAGTGCCAGCTGCAAAAAAAGCTGGCATTAACCCCTTATTACCCAGTCTGCCACCGCTACACGGCAGCTGGAAGAGCTGGATACAGCGCCAGAAAATGGCGCTTCTATGAATGCGCCATTTTCTGGGGCGGCTGCGGACTGCAATTCGCAGCGGGGGGGGCCCAGAAAGCTTGGGCCTCCCTACGCTGTGGATTCCAGCCCCAGCTGCCTAGTTGTACCTGGTTGGCCCAAAAATATGGCGAAGCCCACGCCATTTTTTTTTAATTATTTCATGAAATAATTAAAAAAAAAAAGGTCTTTCCTATATCTTTGGTTTCCAGCCAGGTAAAACTAGGCAGAAGGGGTTGGTGGCAGCCCGTAGCTGCCTGCTGTACCTGGCTGGACCAAAAGTATGGCGAAGCCCCACGTCATTTTTTTTTAAAAATTTAATAAAGAAATACTAAAAAAAATGCAGGAGAGGAGACGCCCAGGACACGGTGTCTCCGAATCTTGTGCACATGCTCTAACAGTGAGAAATTATGTGAAAAAAAGAAAATGTTCAGTATACTAAATGCTCACTATACCCCTAGATATAATCCTTGAGGCGTCTAGTTTCCAAAATGGGGTCACTTGTGCGGGAGCTCCAATGTTTAGGCACACAGGAGCCCTCCGTACACAACATGGTGTCCGCTAACTATTGGAGCTAATTTTCCATTCAAATTGTTAGCGGACACCATGTCGCATGTGGAGAGCCTCTGTGTGCCTAAACATTGGAGCTCCCCCACAAGTGACCCCATTTTGGAAACTAGACCCCCCAAGGAACATATCTAGATGCATAATGAGTACTTTAAACCCCCAGGTGCTTCACAAATGAATCCATAAAAATGAAAAAAGAACATTTTTGTGGACAGAAAGTACTTTTTCATTTTTATGGATCAATTTGTGAAGCACCTGGGGGTTCAAAGTGCTCACTATGCATCTAGATAAGCTCCTTGGGGCGTATAGTTTACAAAATGGGGTCACTTGTGGGGGAGCCCCAATGTTTAGACACATAGGGGCTCTCCATACGTGACATGGTGTCCACTAACAATTGGAATTGTAAGTTGATACTTTGTTGTGTATGGCGATCCCCTGTGTGCCTAAACATTGGAGCTCCCCCACAAGTGACCCCATTTTGGAAACTAGACACCCCAAGGAATTTATTTAGATGCATAGGGAGCACTTTGAACCCCCAGGTGCTTCACAAATTGATCCATAAAAATGAAAAAAGTACTTTTTTTCACAAAAATCTTCTTTTTTTTCCTTTTACGGACTAATTTGTGAAGCACCTGGGGTATGAAAGTGCTCACTATGCATCTAGATAAGTTCCTTGGGGGGGGTCTAGTTTCTAAAATGGGGTCACTTGTGGGGGAGCTCCAATGTTTAGGCACACAGGGGCTCCCCATATGCGACATGGTGTCCGCTAACAATCTGAATGGAAAATTAGCTCCAATAGTTAGCGGACACCATGTCGCGTATGGAGAGCCGCTGTGTGTCTAAACATTGGAGCTCCCCCACAAGTGACCCCATTTTGGAAACCAGACACCCCAAGGAATTTATTTCGATGCATAGTGAGCTCTTTGAACCCCCAGGTGCTTCACAAATTTAACCGTAAAAATGAAAATGTACTTTCTTTTCCACAAAAATTTTCTATTTTCATTTTTATGGTTTCATTTGTGAAGCACCTGGGGGTTCAAAGTGCTCATCACCCATCTAGATAAGTTCCTTGGGTGGTCTAGTTTCCAAAATGGGGTCACTTGTGAGGGAGCTCCAATGTTTATGCACACAGGGGCTCTCCATACACAACATGGTCTCCGCTAACAATTGGAGCTAATTTTCCATTCAAATTGTTAGCGGACACCATGTCACGTATGGAGAGCCCCTGTGTGCCTAAACATTGGAGCTCCCCCACAAGTGACCCCATTTTGGAAACCAGACACCCCAAGGAATTTATTTAGATGCATAGTGAGCTCTTTGAACCCCCAGGTGCTTCACAAATTGATCCGTAAAAATGAAAATGTACTTTCTTTTCCACAAAAATTTTCTATTTTCGTTTTTATGGTTTCATTTGTGAAGCACCTGGGGGTTCAAAGTGCTCATCACCCATCTAGATAAGTTCCTTGGGTGGTCTAGTTTCCAAAATGGGGTCACTTGTGAGGGAGCTCCAATGTTTATGCACACAGGGGCTCTCCATACACAACATGGTCTCCGCTAACAATTGGAGCTAATTTTCCATTCAAATTGTTAGCGGACACCATGTCACGTATGGAGAGCCCCTGTGTGCCTAAACATTGGAGCTCCCCACAAGTGACCCATTTTGGAAACCAGACACCCCAAGGAATTTATTTAGATGCATAGTGAGCTCTTTGAACCCCCAGGTGCTTCACAAATTGATCCGTAAAAATGAAAATGTACTTTCTTTTCCACAAAAATTTTCTATTTTCGTTTTTATGGTTTCATTTGTGAAGCACCTGGGGGTTCAAAGTGCTCATCACCCATCTAGATAAGTTCCTTGGGTGGTCTAGTTTCCAAAATGGGGTCACTTGTGAGGGAGCTCCAATGTTTATGCACACAGGGGCTCTCCATACACAACATGGTCTCCGCTAACAATTGGAGCTAATTTTCCATTCAAATTGTTAGCGGACACCATGTCACGTATGGAGAGCCCCTGTGTGCCTAAACATTGGAGCTCCCCCACAAGTGACCCCATTTTGGAAACCAGACACCCCAAGGAATTTATTTAGATGCATAGTGAGCTCTTTGAACCCCAGGTGCTTCACAAATTGATCCGTAAAAATGAAAATGTACTTTCTTTTCCACAAAAATTTTCTATTTTCGTTTTTATGGTTTCATTTGTGAAGCACCTGGGGGTTCAAAGTGCTCATCACCCATCTAGATAAGTTCCTTGGGTGGTCTAGTTTCCAAAATGGGGTCACTTGTGAGGGAGCTCCAATGTTTAGGCATACAGGGGCTCTCCATACGCAACATGGTCTCCGCTAACAATTGGAACTAATTTTCCATTCAAATTGTTAGCGGACACCATGTCGCGTATGGAGAGCCCCTGTGTGCCTAAACATTGGAGCTTCCCCACAAGTGACCCCATTTTGGAAACTAGGCCCCCCAAGGAACTTATCTAGATGCATAGTGAGCATTTTGAACCCTCTGGTGCTTGACAAATTGATCCATACAAATGAAAAAGTACTTTTTTTTTCACAAAAACTTTCTTTTGTCCTCAATTTTTTCATTTTCACATGAGCAACAGGATAAAATGCATCCTAAAACTTGTTGGGCAATTTCTCCTGAGTACACCGATACCTCATATGTGGTCATAAACCACTGTTTGGGCGCACGGCAGGACTCGAAAGGGAAGGAGCGCCATTTGATTTTTTGAATGGAAAATTAGCTCCAAAAATCAAATTGCGCTCCCTCCCTTCTGAGCCCTGCCGTGCGCCCAAACAGTGGTTTATGACCACATATGAGGTATCGGTGTACTCAGGAGAAATTGCCCAACAAATTTTAGGATGCATTTTATCCTGTTGCCCATGTGAAAATTAAAGAATTGAGGCTAAAAGAATATTTTTGTTGGAAAAAATTAAAATGTCCATTTTTTGTTTCCACTTTGCTTTAGTTCCTGTAAAGCAACTGAAGGGTTAATAATCTTCTTGAATATAGTTTTGAGTAGCTTGAGGGGTGCAGTTTTCGGAATGGTGTCACTTTTGGGTGTTTTCTGTCATCTATGCCCCTCAAAGGGACTTCAAATGTGATGTGGTCACTAAAAAAATGGTTTTGTAAATTTTGCTGGAAAAATGAGAAATTGCTGATGAACTTTGAACCCTTATAACGTCCTAACCACAAAAATTTTTTTGCCCAAAATTGCGCTGATGTAAAGTAGACATGTGGGAAATGTTATTTATTAACTATTTTGTGTCACATAACGCTCCAGTTTAACAGAATAAAAATTCAAAATTTGAAAATTGTGAAATTTTCAAAATTTTTGCCAATTTTTTAATATTTTCACAAATAAACGCAAAAATTATCGACCTAAATTTACCACTAACATGAAGCCCAATATGTCACGAAAAAACAATCTCAGAATCGCTCGGATCCAATGAAGTGTTCCAGAGATATTACCTCATAAAGGGACACTGGTCAGAATTACAAAAAACGGTCTGGTCATTTAGGGGGAAATTGGCTGCGTCACTAAGGGTTAAATTCAATGTCAAAAACGGACTGCAGCACTCCTTTTTCTTTTCAAAATCCACCTTTATTAGGCCATCAGGTGTAATGCGACGTTTCAGAACAATCTCCCTTCCCCTAGCAGTTAGTCACAGCTCTGGCAAGATTTTTATACATTCTATCTACATATTCATTAATTATCATTAATTAAACAATTGTGCTATAATTACATTATTATTTATAAATATACATGTATCCAAAACTTAATCTTACTGTATCTTATAGTGCTTTACATATGACTATTCATATACCGTATATACTCACGTATAAGCCGAGGTTTTTCAGCCCAAAAATTGGGCTGAAAAGTCCCCCCCTCGGCTTATACGCGAGTCACTGTATACTGTATACAATGTATACAGTATACAGTGCCCCCCCATGTCAGTATACAGGCCCACCCCCTTGTTTAGCAATTCTGTAAAGGAAGAGATTAGTATACTTATCCCTCCGCTGTCCCGCTGCCGCTGTCCCGCCGCAGTCATCGCACTCCTCTGTCTTCATCCAGCGTCTTCCGTCTTCTTCCGGCTTCCTCCGGTGGGCGCAGGCAATGACGTCATTGTCTGCGCGCCAGAGGAGGAAGCCGGAAGAAGACGGAAGACGCTGGATGAAGACGGAGGAGCGCGATGACGGCGGCGGGACAGCGGCAGCGGGACAGCGGAGGGATAAGTATACTAATCTCTTCCTTTACAGGTTTGCTACCCAAGGGGGGCCCTGTATACTGATATGGGGGGGGGCTGCTGTATATACCTCTGGGGCTGTATATACCTCTGGGGCTGTATATACCTCTGGGGCTGCTGTATACTACCTAAGGGCTGCTGTATATTACCACTGGGGCTGCTGTATATACCTCTGGGGCTGTATATACCTCTGGGGCTGCTGTATACTACCTAAGGGCTGCTGTATACTACCACTGGGGCTGCTGTATATACCGCTGGGGCTGCTATATACTACCACTGGGGCTGCTGCTGTATATGCCACTGGGGCTGCTGCTGTATACTACCACTGGGGCTGCTGCTGTATACTACCACTGGGGATGCTGCTGTATACTACCACTGGGGCTGCTGTATATGCCTCTGGGGCTGCTGTATACTACCACTGGGGCTGCTACTGTATATACCACTGGGGCTGCTGCTGTATACTACCACTGGGGCTGCTGCTGTATACTACCACTGGGGCTGCTGTATATACTTCTGGGGCTGCTGTATATTACCACTGGGGCTGCTGCTGTATATACCACTGGGGAGGCTGCTGTATACCACACTGCTGGGGGCTGTATACCTGTGCTTGGGTCCACCCTTGGCTTATACACGAGTCAATAGGTTTTCCCAGGTTTTGGGGGCAAAAGTAGGGGGGTCAGCTTATACACGGGTCGGCTTATACACGAGTATATATGGTAACCTTTGTTTATCTATTACCTTTTTGTCTTTTACTTATTACTCAATCTTACTGTTGTTATAAGATTGGGGACCTTATAGGCTCATCAGCTGCAGCTGTTTATAATAAAGCCTTATATACCATTACAGTGTCTAAAATCCCAACTACTTACATCCACCGCCATTATCCTCCTCGTGCGCTGCGTCCCTAGACGCCTGCGCATGCGCAGTATGTATTATTTACTAGTATTGCTATGGCGATACCAGATATTTACCCCACACCATCTTATGACTCACGCGCATGCGCAGTGCGCTGTATGAAGTCTGTGCTCCTCATTACGTACTTCCTTCTGTAGATCTACAAGATATCCGCCAAGCACCATTATTATCATTGCAGCGCTTCTACTGACAATATTGCAAAGTGCTTTACTTCTTCTCCATATTAATTCATACTAGTATATAAAGTGCATGTGTGCTTATAAAAAAGTGTCGTTTTCCTCTTTGTGACTTATTATTTGGATTTCTCCAATAACTACTTTCGTACCATGGAATCCACTATTAAGGAGATGAGTTAAAGTTAAAAAAATTTAGTAAACCTAATATCACAGGAGGAGAATTTAAGGCCATGAGGGAACTTGCCCATGATGACAACTTGATCATAAAGCAAGTGGATAAAGGAGGGGCAGTTGTCATCATGGACAAGCAAACCTATATAGGAGAGGTAATGAGACAACTAAATAATGAGACAGTATATCGGAAATTGAATAAAGACCGCAAATACGATATTCAAAGAAACATTTCAAAGTTGTTAGGAGAAGGGAATTGGGAGGTATCATAAATGAAGATATGGTGGATTTTCTCTATGTTGAACATCCTATTACACTAGTTTTATATGTTACCCCAAAGATACATAAAACCCTGGAAAACCCCCTTGAAGACCCATAGTGGCGGGAATAGGGTCTCTTTTTAGTAATATAGGGGTACTCTTGGACAAAATAATGAGCCCATTCGCTACCACAGCAAAATCGTATATAAGAGACACAGACAATTTTTCAAAGAAATTGAAGGAGACTGATCTAGACCAATGCGTAATTTTAGTATCTTTTGATGTGGTGTCTCTTTACACTTCCATAGACCATCAAAGAGGTATTGATGCGGTTTCTAGTAAACTAAAGAATACAGTATATAGTGAACCAACTAAACAATTTATCATTGACCTCCTCGAGATTGTTTTAAAACAAAATGATTTTCTTTTTGGGGATACATTTTTCCTGCAGTTTGTCAGAACTGCGACGGACGCAAGGATGGCATGCGCGTACTCAAATACAGTGATGGCAGTCTTGGAAGAAGAATATATCTATGTGTCCCACCATTTCAACAAAGTAGTGAAGTGGTGGAGATACATAGATGATACATTTGTGATATGGAAAGGTACAGAAAGGGAGTTGAAAGAAATTTTTCACTTCCTGAACACTATAGATAGAAAGATTAAACTTACTGAAGTGCATTCAGACAAGGAGATCCAACTTCTCGATGTGTTTGTGAAATTGGATGGAAACAATTTTTTTTCAACTCTTTTTGTACAGCAAACAGACAAGAACAAACTTTTGCATTTTAATAGTCACCACCCAACAGCCCTAAAAAAATCTATCCCTATAGGACAAATCCTAAGAGTAAAAAGGATAGTTAGTGATGATGGAGAATTAGAACTTAAGACTAATGAACTGTTAGATACATTCATAGAAAGGGGATATCCTAAGAAATTGTTAAAAGAACACAAGGATAGGATATTGAATAATAAAGGAACAACACGACATCAGAATAAGATAAAAGGATTCCTTTGGTATTAATGTATAGTGAGGAAGCGCCAGAGATAGCGAAAATTGTGAAAAGACACTGGCATATACTGACGGATTGCCTACCAGAAATAGAAGAATTGAGATGTAAACCTTTGATGGCTTTAAGAAAAAACAAAAGCTTGAAGGATAAAATAGTGTGCTCTGATTTTGGCCCAATAAGAACTAGCCGTCAAACCACTTTGACTTCTGTAAATAGACTAGGGTGTAACCCGTGTGTCTCATGCGCTAACTGCTCATATATGTTGAGAGAGGCAACTTTTTTGCATCAGGGAGTGCAGTACAAAATTGAACATTTTTTGACATGTAATAGTGACCATGTAGCTTATCTGTTGGAGTGTCCCTGCGGTTTGAAATATGTAGGGGAGACGACATTGGAGTTTAAAACTAGGTTCAACCAACACCGTTACACAATAAGGAAAAAGAGAAGTGATCTTCCCGTTCCAAAACATTTCCTAGACAAAAAACATTCAGAGAGAGATCTAAAATTTACTCTAATTGATACGGTCCCCCCAATGAGACGATGAGGTGATAGGACGAGGGTGCTAAAAACAAAGAAATTAGAATGGATCTATAAATTAAACACATTAAAACCCGAAGGGATGAATGTGGTCTATAGATTAAGAGTAGCGTTGTAGAGATGTAATATGTTTATGAGAATAAGATAAAAGATTCTAAGAAAATATACAAAGGGTAACCATTTAACTATAACTTTGGGAAATGTAAATCTGACATATATGTAGTATTAATCACTATGCACTAGTCACGATAAGGGTATAATGAGGTTTTAACATGTTTTATTGTATTAATGATATATATTATATTTCCATTTAGTTTGAATACTGTAGTGAATGGGACAATACAAAGGCAAAAAAAAGCTGCAATGAAAAAGTGATAATGGCCAATAGAACCAGCAGTGGAGAATGTCAACTACAGTACCCATTATACCATTAAAATATAACATATCCATTATTTTAGTATACACTAAAATTTATTACACATATATAATTTATGATTAGTAGCACGTTTATTAATTGATCACTGTAGTATTTTAATTCATACAAGTCATTATATGCACTTTAATATAACAAAAAAAATGTACATGAGAAGTGGATATGAGTTTTGAAAAAATAAAACCCTTTGAGCATCATGTTGGTTGCATTTAATTAAATTTTATGGTGGTAGATTGAATGTGAGATATGCATCAATAAAGGAGCCCTGTTGACCCTAAGGCCGGCTTCACACTGCGGCGTGATCCAGTCTGGTGCTGTCTGGGATGACCTAGACAGCCGCGGACCGATCAGCACACAGGACTGGGGGGCTAATATGCCCTCCGTCCGGTGTACAGTGCACCGACTTCCCGCTGCTGATAAGTCAGGATCCGCAGGCGCCGCGGTCCTGACCTGTCAGCGGCTGCAGCTGCATGCGTTGTACACCGGACCGGAGGGCATATTAGCCCCCAGTCCTGTGTGCTGATGCGGTTCGCGGCTGTGTAGGTCATCCCAGACAGCCCCGGATCGGATCACGCCGCAGTGTGAAGCCAGCCTAAGACTAGTGAAAGGGGGTGACAGCTGACTGGTTGTTCATTGGTGCGACTTGTTGGTTGTTTTCCCTGTATCACTGACAGGTGACCTTATTGTGGGTGTTTTATGACACCATAGTAAGTAATCCCTAGGGGAACGGCAGAATATGAATGATGATAAATCACTAAATGAATGGAAACCACCAAAATAACATAAATAAAAAGGGTATATCTTTAACTCATCTCCTTAATAGGAGATTCCATGGTACTAAAGTAGTTATTGGAGAAATCCAAATAATAAGTCACAAAGAGGAAAACAACACTTTTTTATAAGCACACATGCACTTTATATACTAGTATGAATTAATATGGAGAAGGAGTAAAACACTTTGTAATATTGTCAGTAGTAGCGCTGCAATGATAATAATGGTGCTTGGCGGATATCTTGTAGATCTACAGAAGGAAGTACGTAATGAGGAGCACAGACTTCATACAGCGCACTGCGCATGCGCGTGAGTCATAAGATTGCGCCGGGTACATATCCGGTATCGCCATAGCAATATTAGTAAATAATACATACTGCGCATGCGCGGGCATCTAGGGACGCAGCGCACGAGAAAGATAATGGTGGTGGATGTAAGTAGTTGGGATTTTAAACACTGTAATGGTATATAAGGCTTTATTATAAACAGCGGCAGCTCATGAGCCTATAAAGTCCCCAATCTTATAACAACAGTAAGATTGAGTAATAAGTAAAAGACAAAAAGGTAATAGATAAGCAGTGGGTATATGAATAGTCATATGTAAAGCACTATAAGATAAGATTAAGTTTTGGATAAATTTATATTTATAAATAATAATAGAATTATAGCACAATTGTTTAATTAATGATAATTAATGAATATGTAGATAGAGTGTATAAAAATCTTGCCAGAGCTGTGACTAACTGCTAGAGAAAGGGGGATTGTTCCGAAACGTCGCATTACACCCGATGGCCTAATAAAGGCGGATTTTGAAAAGAAAATGGAGTGCTGCAGTCTGTTTTTGACATTGAAATCAATCTCAAATACCTGTGATAATTAGTTTGGCAGGTGAGCCCAATAAAAGGAAAACTGGGTGTTCCACAATATTGAGCAGGCCACAGTTTTCAAGTAACATGGGAAACAAAAAGGATCTCTCTGCTGCTGAAAAGCAACAAATAGTGTAATGCCTTGGACAAGGGATGAAAACATTAGATATTGCACGAAACCCTAAGCGTGATCAATGTACTGTGAAGAGATTTGTGGCTGATTCTGAGCACAGATGTGTTCGTGCAGCTAAAGGCAGTATTTACTACCTTGTCCCCCGTTCGGCAGTGCCTCCGGTGTCCTCTGTGCCTTCCGGTGGGGTCCTCGCTCCGTTCCCGGTCTGCTGTGCCTTGTAGTTACCCCTGCTTCGGTTCCATCATCATCGGTGCTGGGGGCCGCCATCTTCCTTCTTCCCTCCGCCCCCGGCCAGTGATGTCACAGTGATGTCAGTGCAGGCCGCGCTGTGATTGGCTTAGCAGGCTTAGCACCCGTGACACGTGATCACGGGTGCTAGCCAATCACAGCGCGGCCTGCTCTGACATCACTGGCCGGGGGCGGAGGGAAGAAGGAAGATGGCGGCCCCCAGCACCGATGATGATGGAACTGAAGCAGGGGTAACCACAAGGCACAGCAGACCGGGAACGGAGCGAGGACCCCACCAGAAGGCACAGAGGACATCCCAGCAGAGAAGAAGAGGATCGAGGAGGCAGCACAGCTGTCGGCACGGAGGCACTGCAGAACGGGGGACAAGGTAGGAAGCTGTGTGTATGTGTGTGTGTGTGTATGTGTATATGTGTGTATGTATGGGTACCCCTGGGGCTGCTGTATGTGTGTATGTGTATATATGTGTATATGTGTGTATGTGTGTGTGTGTGTGTGTGTATATATGTGTGTATGTATGGGTATGTGTATGTAAGTAGGCTGGTGGCTGCCAATATAAGCCATACTTTTGTATACCACTGGGGGCCTGCTGTATACCTCTGGGGGCCTGCTGTATACCACTGGGGGCCTGCTGTATACCATACTGCTGGGGCCTGTATACCAATGGGAGGGCCTGTATACCACACTGCTGGGGGCTGTATACCTCACTGCTGGGGGTTGTATACCAGTGCTGGGGTCCACCCTCGGCTTATACGCGAGTCAATAAGTTTTCCCAGTTTTGGGGGGCAAAAGTAGGGGGGTCGGCTTATACACTGGTCGGCTTATACATGAGTATATACGGTAATTTGGAACATGGTATATAAGGACTAACCACGTTTGCCAGAAAGAGAGCCTTTCTGACTCATAGCAGAGGGGGCCAAAGCAGAGGTCTACCTGCCAATACACCCAAATAATCCATATGAACAGGACTGTACTCATGAGAACACACCTTTTAGTTTTCAGAAATTATTAATTAGCTATCAATATATAATTTTGGATTATTTGTTTAAGTAGAACCATATTGTAGCTACTCTATCAAGTATCTAGAAAGTTTATCCATGTGTTTTAATGTGGAATAAGAAGTTTCATAGCGGGATTAATATACAAAAATACCTTTAAAAACAAATTTTACCTGTCTCAAGGTTTCTGCTAATGACTATTGTTATGACAGCAACATTATTGTTTTTGCAATCTGTTTTATGTTTCCTATTCTCTTGGTGGCTTGCTGTACTGAGTTCCTTTGATTTCCCACTGTTCTCCATTGTCCCTTTCTGGCTATAAACAGACAGCATTGGTGTTTACCTCTTCTATGTGGGCAGAGTTTGATTATTAAAAATAAACACAGCCTCTGCAGCAGCTCTCTCAAAGTAGGACCATAAAATAACTGCTGTACATAGCGTACTCTGGGAATTTGCACAGCTTTTTAATGTTTAAACAAGCAGGTTATTATAGTTAAATATGGTTTTCCCAGGCTCATATTTGAATTTTATGTTCATCTGTGCTTTTCCTGAAGACCCTTCCCCTCCCGCAGTTGGAAGCCAGCAGATTAGATGTGATTGCTGCTGTTGTTAATTGCAACTGGGAAGTTTCTAACATGCATAATATCTCTTAATTTATTGCTGCGCTTCTTTGACTGAAGATTTACAACTCTGTAATGCTTCAGTGAAATACTAATGCACCTTTATGGGGATTGTCCATTTTTGGCAACTTAATGGAAACCTGGTCCCACCATCAGAAGCTGATCATTGTCCTGCACAAAATGAGTCTGCACATTTGCAAAAAGTAAGAATTTGTTTTAAAAATCCATGATTGGTATGTTCTGGACAGTCAAGTACATTTATATTATGATGTTTACTTTTGCCCTATAATGTAAATGCTGAGATTTAAATATGACATGTGACAGTTATTATTATTACTATTTACTATTATAGTTGTCGTACACTAGGGACCGGAGTACTCGAGACCGGGTTGTACTTTCTCTGGGGTGCCAATGTGCCGGGCCCGATCCCGTTGTTCCTGATGCTGCACGTAAAGGGATTATTTACAGGTGATTTGTTGTGACGCCACCCGAGGTATGTGGTCAGTGGCATCAACGCTGCCGTATTCCTGCTGGGGACAGTGACTTAGGGCAGCGTGGATGATAAGCCCTCCTCAGGTAGGGCTGAGTATCCCCAGGGCAGGTTTAGTGTAAGGGGCTGCGTACTCTGGATGCTTCACTTACTTACGGCTGTCTTTTCCCTTGCCTCTGGCTATGGAGCAAGCTTTCTGCCTTGGGAATACTGCCTTCAAGGTTCTGCATCCTCCAGGGAACCTCTCCTCCTGGGAATGTCTGCCTCCAACTTGATGTTTTACTTCTATCTCTCACTCTCCTTCTCCTAACTGAATGTCCCCGTGTTTTTATTTAAGGTCTCTACACCCACTTGTCCAGTTACTCCTTCTCTCCTCCCACACTGGTCTTAACCCCTGCTACCCCTTGCCTAACCTAAAGTCCTAGGCATAGGGTCAGTGTGTGTCAATGTGTAGGTGTTCCTACGGTCAACCGTCTTCCTTGCCTGGCTGCAGTTCACCCTGTGGCCGCCCTGGTTGCAGGTGCGCCACATTTTCCCGGTGCAAAACCTCAACGTGTCCTCACGCTGAGCATACCGGTGATAAGCTCAATTGTTTTAATATGCATAACAATAATACCACCAGAATTCTCTGGTCTTCCCATACGGGAGGTGCTTAATTATACGCTGTGAAACAAAAAATATTCCTTATTACTATAAAAATACGAAAAGAGTCCAATGTCCCTATGGGTGTCTCGGCGTAGGAGGCATGGCTTTACTCTTACCACCCCCAGGCACTTTCTTTCCCAAACTTAATATGCATGGGAGTTAATCCAGTTCCTCCACCCTTCTATACACTAAATTTACTGGGTTCTAGTCACACTTACTTCCTCAAAAACTTCAAAGTTCGACAATTATTAAAGTTCCACTATAAAACCAGTAGGAAGCACACGGGTGTGCTCAACTATTTACATTTACAGTTCTGGATCAACGATCGCCCATGATCTCCTCAGTATTTTAAAACAGCATAATGAGGGGGAATAAATCACATGGATTCAGGGAAAGGATGGGGATACCAAGGTAATCATCTCACTGACACTTAGTTTTGCTGTCCGTGTGCAGCTCAGTCCTTCTTTATCTTTTCCTTCTTCTGTACTGGCACCTTCCATGGCAAGAGCTCCTAGTGAGTGCAAGCAACGTTCACAATTGGCAGGGAATAGTCTTGCCAGCACAATAGTGGTGTCTGGGTTTCTTGCGTGCAGGTGGACATCTGCTTCGGGATCACTGCTACGGCCTCTGCGGGTCGCTCCTCCGGGGCTGCTGCACTTGGTGAATCTGGGTATCCACTGGGTGCTGGAACTGCTGCTGGCTCCCTCCTGGGCTTCTTCTTAACCTTGATAGCGTATGGGCCTCGCTCTCCGGGTACTTGGACGAAGCTCACCCATTCGCCGACAACTAGGTTCCTGCCCGGGTGACCTTCTGACAGGTAGGACTCCACATCACGGCTGTTCACGAAAGTTTCTTGGAGCACGCTGGGTTCATAAATGAAGTCATACCCCACTGAGTCCTTGAACATTACGATTCTGCCTTCGCAGTGCCGGACCCGAGATACTGCTGAGTCAGCCCTGGTCACTGATTTGGCTGCCACGGTTCTGGCAATCAGCTTCTGCTTTTGAGCCTGTCTTTTGGTCTCTTCCTTCTCCCACTGGGCAAGACAGCGTCTCTGGAATTCCTTTCTATTCAGGATCTCAACTCTGCCTCCACTGCCAGCCCTAGCCATTCCTGGGAAACCCATCAAGTCCCCTCCGGGATCCTGCCACCAGTTGCGGAGCACTTCTCCTTTCCCCTCCTGCGCCGCCAGTGCCGGGATTAATCTTTCTGCCAAACCTGGGCATTCTTTCTCCAAGGCTCCAAACGGATCTCCTCCGCCCAGGCCTGCACGTTCTCTCGCGGGCCGGTTTACTAGGATGCGACCACCCGTCCGGGTGCCACTCTTCTGATGCAAGGGAGTCCTCTCTGCTCCTCGCATGGGTTCCTCTACCACCTTTGGCTGCTGTGGACTCATTGGGAGCAAGCCCAGGATCCCCCTCTGGGTATCCATAACCGGGTTCTCACGCTCTTCCTCCGGGAAGTTACCATATGGCTCACACACACTTTTCTTCTCTCTATCCCCCTTCTTTGGGCGTCGCCAATTCGTCTGTGGTCGGCCGACCCACCCCCAGGTGGAGCTTCATTCCTCTAAGTGGCAGCGCGCTCCACCAGAGCACAGGATGGCCAGGGCGGGATCTTCTTTTCCGCTCTGTGGTGGCTCGGCCTATGATGAGGGGCTCTGGCATGCCCCATGGCCAGCACATGGCGTCAGTCTCTTTCGGCCACCATTATGGGGGTTCTTTGCACAAAGTCTAAAACACAACTTTTACACAGTCTCTAAGGCGCACAGTACCCAGTTCAGTGGGCACGATATCCTGTTTCTGATGCTAAGTTGTCGCACACTAGGGACCGGGGTACTCGAGACCAGGTTGTACTGTCTTTGCGGTGCCAAGGTGCAAAAGAGGAAAAAAACCGTAGTCGAGGTAAATTTTCTTTCAAAGTCTTTATTGTCCAACAGCACAAGAATTTCACGGTCACAGATTATGACGTTTCGGCAAAACAATTATGCCTTGTTCACGGACTGTTATGGTCTATAAAACAACACAGAAATACATCCATTACCAAACAAAAAGAGTACAAGGAATACAATAGAGCCCTTTTGCCAAAGATAAAGATAAAAAGAAAACAATGATTTGTTATATACAAAACTGGATTACACTTTTTGTGTCAAACTATACACCCTGTTGAACATAAGTCCAATTGAAAGAACCATACCTAAGATGATCAGACAACACCGTACAATATGCATATGAGACATTTATACCTGTGTTTTTCTATATTCTCTACAGATACACCGTTATAAGATTGTACGGTGTTGTCTGATGATCTTTTGTTTAAAGCTATACATTATAGTTGATTATTTTTTCCTTGAGCACCAGATTATACGAATACGGAGTAGCTGGGCCTATAGTGTTTATATGTTATAGGAACTGTAGTCCACTCTGCTGGGTGAGAGAATTAGCCTTCCTGCTGTCTTCTGTGGTTTTGCTAGGTTTTAAGGTGCAATGTGAGCTGTCCTATACTCCCTGTTTCTCTCTAACCTCTCTGTGGTTACTTCCAGCCAGGTCTAGCAATGCATAGCCTGTAAGCAGCTGTGCTTTCTTACCGCTCTTTATCCCTCTGAATCTGTATCTTGGAGATTCCACAAAAGTGACCAGTAAATCTGGAATTCACCCATCTCCATTTTCTGCCCTCAGATTCTGGAATACGTAAGCAGCCTAGGGACTGTAACCTTGCTAGCAGCGTGGTCATTGGGGAGAGCTAATTAAGCTCCCTTCATCCAGACCTTATGGTGGGTTTACACGCCGCGATATCGGCGTCCAACTCCGACCCAACTCCGACAAAAAGTCACGTGGGTCGCGAGTTGGAGCCGATATCGGGTGCGCGTTGTATTGTTTTAGCATCCAACGCGATGCTGGAACGATGCCAAAACGATATCGGAGTTGAATAGCAAAGCTATTCAACTCGCCGATATCGCAAGGCCGTTGTACCAGCATCGCTGCGTGTGACAGCCCAACTCCGATGTCTACGCTCACGTCACCCATTCACTCCCATGTTAACTGGTCGTTCCTGGGTTGGTGGGCGTAGACATCGGAGGGACGTTGCATCCCGATATCGCGGCGTGTAAACTGGCGATGCGATGCAGGGAGAAACGTGCACTAAATGCGCGCTCCCGCGTCGTTGCCTCCGATATCGCCGCGATATCGGGACGTGTAACCCCACCATCACTCCTTCTCCTCTCTCTCCCTGTCTGCAACTAACTCCTCCCCCCAGCCAGAAGCTTAGCTGAACAATGAAATCAGGTCCTAATGCTCACCTGTGTGCATGCATTGTGTGCATGCATTGGGTTCCTAGCATTGGGAGTTCCAATTACCCACAGACATGGCATTACAATTGATTGTGGAGAAATACCATTTAAGTCAACTAAACCGCAGGGGTGCCACATTCTCTCCTAGTTAACAGCAGTTCATCCCGGACTGCAGAGACATGAAAACAGTGTTATGACAAAGCATTGTTTAGTAAACATTAAATAACAGCTGCATAATCAATAAAACATTTTAAACATATAGTAGCATTTTTGTTGTCCCTGAATGATTCCATCCCTGAGTGCCACTACAGGGCACATAGACCATGAAGCTGGATTCTTCGCTGCATTGGCTGTTTTGTCTTCACTTTGGTACTTATGTGGCTCCAGCCATGGTACAGTAGATAAAGTCTCTTTTCCAGTTTATAAGTTCTTACAAGAGTTCTTGCAGTAAACAAAAGCATAAAGGTTTCTAAAGTCTCTCAATAGTCCATTTGGGCATAAGTCCTTTCAACATTTTTAATAACGTTACAACATATGTACAAGATAATACTCTATAAAAGTACTCTAGCTATCATGTTTATAGTATGGAGGGATTTACTCCTGTATGCTATGCTGTGATCTGCTCAAAGCAGGAATACCAGATAACTTTCTGCAAGTGTTTGAACTCACCACAGGTACAGCAGGTTCACTGCTGCCTGTGTCAGTATTTGGCATTAGCTGCTCTTCTTCCTTTCTTTTTCAGGAGGATTTAGTGTCTCTGGTGTGGACTGTTGTGGGAATATCATTACTGCGTTGTTGACTTGTAGCCAAGAATGGGGAAATTCACCTAGGGAAGTGCAAATCTTCATATCAGTCTCTTCTATCTGCTAAGGAACTTTCTGAGTTTTATCTTTATCTCACAGTTTGGCTGGAAACACTTTCAGATTGTCTCTTGATACAGTAGTAGACTTTTTTCCTCCATCTTTGGCTATGCAGCACATTTTGCTGCTGTCATGGTTAGATGGCAGAATAGTGTAAAGCTGAGCCTCTCATTGGTCATCTAATTTGTGTGTTCTGTTCTCCTCTTTTTGTTCCAGCACTTTTTCATCTGGTGATAGGGGGTTTGCAGTAGTATGTAGATTAAAGTCTTTCTTGTTTTTGTCCTGGTTGCAGCAGACTTTGCTTCACACATTGCTGAACTTTTAGGTATTGTAATTGTCTTTGTGTGTTCCAATCTGTGTCTAGTTGGCTGAGCATGGTTTCAGGAGAAAGGACTTCCCTTTCCAGGTCAATGGGGAGTTTACCTGGTTGTGCATGCATCAAGTAAGCTGTAGCATAGCCTGCTGGTTGGGATATAATTGTACATCTCGACCAAATCAGGTAATTTTTCAGGCCACTGGTTACGTTCTTCCAGTGGTAGAAATTACAATAGGTTGATAATCAGGTGATTCAGTTTTTTACAAAGACCATTACCTTGTGGGTAGCATGTAGTTATTCTGATCTTTTTACAGCCATATAAGGAGCGAAATTATTTAAAGACTTTTGACATGAAGGCCAGACCTCTGTCTGTCAGGACTTGGTCTGGGTATCCATGGGGTATGCAGAAGTGTTCTTGGAATGCCTTTGCAGCTGTTTTTCCTGTCTGGTCTTTCACTGGAACAACCACTAGGAAGCGAGAGTAGTGATCCTCTATTGTTAGGGCATAAGTGTACCCTAACTGCCTTGGGATAGTTTCACATGGTTGAGGGCTACTAGCTCCAGAGGTTGCTTGTTGACGATGGACTGCAAAGGGGCCCTTTTACTGGTGAAGTTCTTCCTTCTGAGACTACATGGGCAGCACTCCCTACACCACTCTTCAATAGACACGTCCAGAAGAAACCATCGCGGATGACAACTTCCAACTTTTTCCAGCCAAAGTGTCCCACTTGATTGTGGTATGCTTCGAGTACCATAGGAACATCTTTTCTTGGAACCACAATCTGCCACACCAGTTCATGCCTTCGTGTACTAATAGCTCTTTGGACCAGTTTGCCTTCAAAGGTTAACAGATTCTCTTTCCACAGTTGTTGGACATCTGCAGGAGCATAAAGAACTGGGGAAAAATCTGCTACACCAAGTAGTTCTTTGACCATGCATATAGCCGGGTCACTGCTCTGCGTCCCTGCCCAACCATGGTGGGGTAACCGATTAAGGGAAACTTCTTGGATGGCTAGACATCTCCCGGTCACACAGTTGGTGTCTTGGTAGGCACTGTGGCTGTGGAATGCCGGCGTCCCTATCTCTTCCTGGCCTGCCAGGTCTTCTACTGTATAAGGAGGATTTAGCATAAGGGACAGGGTGCCTGCGTTGGCATTTCTGTTACCAGCTCGATATTTGATGACGAATTCATATTTGGATAACCAAGCCATCCATATTTGCTCCAAGGTGCCAAGGTTTGCAGTCTCCAGATGCATCAGAGGATTGTTGACTGTTTAAATGGTGAATTTGGAAGAGGCCAGATAGTGTTTGAAGCTCTTAGTCACTGCCCAGACGATAGCCAGGAATTCTATCTTGAAGGAGCTGTAATTGGTAGGGTTCCTCACGGTATGGTGAAGCTTTCAACTGGCATAAGCGATGACTTTCTCCTTACCCTGCTGTTCTTGAGATAGGACAGCTCCTAGCCAAGTGTTGCTGGCATTTGTGTGGAGGATGAATGGTCGATCATTGTCCTGATAAGCCAAGATTTCTTCTCTGGTGAGTGATTATTTAAGGTTCTTGAAGGACTCATCTAATCTGGCATCCCATTTAATTGTTGGGCTTTTATTTCAGGTCTTTTTCATATGGCACTAGGAGGTCTTGTAGGGGAACAGCCATTTTCATGAAGACTTTGATGAACCGTCTTTAGTAGCCTACTGATCCTAAGAATTGTTGAACCTCTCAGATGGTGGTGCGTACCTGCCAAACTCTGATAACAGTCACATTATGTGAGTCTGGTGCTATCCCTCTGCACTCACTACATGACCTAAGTACTGTACTTTGGGCTTCGGTAGATGACATTTTGATGGTTTTAACTTTAGGACAATGCTTCAAAGACCTCTGCAGGTGCCACAGGTAAACTTCATAAGTCCTGGACATTTATATGGAAGCACCTAAATAAAATAGGAATGGTTGATGATATCAATTTCCTGTTTGTGGCACATTAGTATACGGGAGGGCGAAAATTTTCAAGATAGGTGGTGATCATAGTGGCCATTTTGAAGTCGGACATTTTGAATCCAACTTTATTTGTGACACATCAAACTTATTGAGAATTTCATAAAAAAGACAATGGTTTGCTTGGTTTTAACTTAACTTTATTATTTCATGAGTTATCTACAAGTTTATAACCACTTATAAAAATGTGTTCAAAGTGCTGCCTATTGTGTTGGATTGTCAATGCAACCCTTTTCTCCCACTCTTGGCAAACTGATAGCAACACTGCAGAAGAAATGCCAGCACAGGCTTCCAGTATCCATTGTTTCAGATGCTTCACAGCATAGACAATTGCCTTCAGATGAGTGATGAGGCAAACTTTTTTGTGAATGATGAAGTTAACAAACAAAACCACCGCTATTGGTCTGACACTAACCCACAGTGGATAGATCCCTCCAAGAATGTTGGAACACAAAAATTGATGGTATAGTGTTTTATATGGGGTACATAGATAGTGGGACCATTCTTCATCAATGGAAACCTCAATGCCACTGGATATTTGAAATTGCTACATGATTCAGATATCCAGTGGCATTCCCAGAGAGAGCGGTTGAGGGTACAAAAGAACTGAACTGTTGTATCGAGGAGCCAGCTGGGGAAGATTCAGCCATGCCACACCTGCGCTGTGGATTCAGCCTTTCCTCGCCGTAGACTACACGGGCCCCTGGCGCCAGAGCCTCTACACTGTAAAGCAACTATATACAGTGTTGAATACCGTGAGGGTGCAGTTTTTGCAGTTGGTTGGCTTGTTTGGAGGTTTTCTGTTATAAAGATTTCTCAAAGTCATTTCAAAAGTGAAGTGGTCCCTAAAAATTAAAATTTAAAAAATTGAGATTTTTTTTCTTCAAAGTTTTTCTTACATTTCTGATATTTTCATAAATGAATACAAATAATTTGGAATTAAATTTACCATGAATATAAAGTACAATATGTGAGTAAAAAATAATCTCAGAATTACATGGATATGTGGAAGCATTCCAGAGCTTCACATTAGATTTGAAAAATCTGCGTTCAGCAGCGACCAATCAGAATAGCGGCGCGTGCCATTTTTAAAATACACTGTGCGCGCGCCACTATTCTGATTGGTCGGCGTGGTTTGAATGCCGCTCCTCTGATTGGTCGCCATGTTCAGCGCCGACCAATCAGAATAGCGGCATGCACCATGGTGCCATATTTCAAATACACTGAGCACAGTGTATTTGAAATATGGCGCCTTGGCGCGCGCCGCACCTCTGATTGGTTGGCGCTGAGCGCTTCTGTGATTGGTCGCGGCCAGCCATTGCGACCATTTAGAGACTTGACGCACGGTTTGAATGCCGCGTCTCTGATTGATCGCCACGGCATTTAAACTGTACGCCAAATCTCTGATTGGTCGCCACAACTGGCAGTGACCAATCATAGACGCGGCACGTGTTTAAACACCACGCTTCATTCAAATTGCACGCCGCGTCTCTGATTGGTCGCCGCGGCTTGCGGTGACCAATCAGAGATGCGGCATGCAAACTGCGCACCATGACTCTCATTGGTCGCCGCCAGCCGCGGCCACCAATGAGTGTCGCGGTATTCAAATTGCGATATTAGCGCGCAATTTGAAGTGCTGCTTATAGTGTGACGCAGTTTACTTCTGTCTATAAGGTCTATCAGTCAGTGTGACGTATTTCACTCCTGTCTACAAGGCTGTCAGTCAGTGTGACGCAGTTTACTCCTGTCTACAAGGTCTGTCAGTCAGTGTGATGCTGTTTACTCCTGTCTAGAAGGTCTGTCAGTCAGTGTGACGTCCTTCACTCCTGTGTACAAGGCTGTCAGTCAGTGTGATGCACTACACTCCAGTCTACAAGGTTGTCATTCAGTGTGACACAGTTCACTCCTATCTACAAGGCTGTCAGTCAGTGTGACGTCCTTCACTCCTGTCTACAAGGCTGTCAGTCAGTGTGACGTCCTTCACTCCTGTCTACAAGGCTGTCAGTCAGTGTGACGTCCTTTACTCCTGTCTACGGTACAAGGTGTGTCAGTCAGCGTGACGTCCTTCACTCCTGTCTACAAGGCTGTCAGTCATATTGTGACGAAGTTTTCTCCTGTCTACAAGGCTGTCAGTCAATGTGACGCAGTTTACTCCTGTCTACGAGGCTATCAGTCAGTATGACGTCCTTCACTCCTGTCTATAAGGCTGTCAGTCAATGTGACGTCCTTCACTCCTATCTACAAGGCTGTCAGTCATAGTGTGATGAAGTTTACTCCTGTCTACTAGGTCATTCACTCAGTGTGACGTCCTTCACTCCTGTCTACAAGGCTGTCAGTCAGTGTGACGAACGTCACTCCTGTCTACAAGGTTGTCAGCCAGTGTGACGTCCTGCACTCCTGTCTACAAGGTCTGTCAGTCAGTGTGACGTCCTTCACTCCTGTCTACAAGGCTGTCAGTCAGTGTGACGTCCTTCACTCCTATCTACAAGGCTGTCAGTCATAGTGTGATGAAGTTTACTCCTGTCTACTAGGTCTTTCACTCAGTGTGACGTCCTTCATTCCTGTCTACAAGGCTGTCAGTCAGTGTGACGTCCTTCACTCCTATCTACAAGGCTGTCAGTCATAGTGTGATGAAGTTTACTCCTGTCTACTAGGTCTTTCACTCAGTGTGACGTCCTTCATTCCTGCCTACAAGGCTGTCAGTCAGTGTGATGCACTTCACTCCTGTCTACAAGGTGGTCAGTCAGTGTGACGTCCTTCACTCCTGTGTACAAGGCTGTCAGTCATAGTGTAACAAACTTTACTCCTGTCTACAAGGTCTGTCATTCAGTGTGACACAGTTCACTCCTGTCTACAAGGCTGTCAGTCAGTGTGACGTCCTTCACTCCTGTCTACAAGGCTGTCAGTCAGTGTGACGTCCTTCACTCCTGTCTACAAGGCTGTCAGTCAGTGTGACGTCCTTCACTCCTGTCTACGGTACAAGGTGTATCAGTCAGTGTGACGTCCTTCACTCCTGTCTACAAGGCTGTCAGTCATATTGTGACGAAGTTTTCTCCTGTCTACAAGGCTGTCAGTCAGTGCGAAGAACTTCACTCCTGACTACAAGACTGTCAGTCAGTGTGACGTCCTTCACTCCTGTCTACAAGGCTGTCAGTCAGTGTGACGTCCTTCACTCCTGTCTACGGTACAAGGTGTATCAGTCAGTGTGACGTCCTTCACTCCTGTCTACAAGGCTGTCAGTCATATTGTGACGAAGTTTTCTCCTGTCTACAAGGCTGTCAGTCAGTGCGAAGAACTTCACTCCTGTCTAAAAGGCTGTCAGTCAGTGTGACGTCCTTCACTCCTGCCTACAAGATATGTTAGTCTGTGTGACGTCCTTCACTACTGTCTACAAGGCTGTCAGTCAGTGTGACGAACGTCACTCCTGTCTACAAGACTATCAGTCAGTGTGAAAATATGGGAAGCAAGGTGTACCACGGTCCGCGCTGCTGAGTCCACAAAATCACCTGGGATGCAAGATGTTGTAGCAGTATATTTCTTTATTCCTTCGTACGCATTTCGGCGCCCTTCCTGGCACGTTCCTCAGGAATCCCTTAGATGCGGATTCTAAGTTTCGCACAGAGGAAGATATTGACAACATACTGTGGGCTGAAATTCTTAACCAAGAAAAATACCCTGAACTGTATGATATTGTCATCAATCATATGATTCATGGTCCATGTGGTGAGGCAAAAAGTCCATGCATGGAAAATGGCAAGTGTACTAAAGGCTTTCCAAAGCAGTTACAACAGCACACTGTGAAAGACTTGGATGGCTACCCTTCATACCGGCGATCACACATTAATAACATTGTTCACAAAAAAAAATTATAAATAACTCATGGATAGTCCCATACAACCCATACTTATTAAAACGGTACAAATGTCACATCAACGTTGAAATCTGTACGTCAATAAAAAATGTGAAATATATTTTCAAGTATATCTACAAGGGCTATGACAAAGCTAATGTTGAAATACAACAGACAACAGTCAATCATGATGAATCATCAACTTTTCTGGACTCAAGATATGTCAGTGCTCCAGAAGCTTCTTGGAGGATATTTGCATTTCCTATGCATGCACAGTCACATGCTATTATACATTTAGCTATTCATTTACCAACTCAACATCAAGTTTATTTCCATGAAAATTGTCCAGTTGAAGATGTCTCAAAAACTTTAAGCTCGACGTCAACATTAATGGAATGGTTTTTGCTGAACCAACATGACGGCAATGCAAGGCAGTATTTGTATTGTGAGATTCCAGAGCATTATGTTTGGAATAAAACTTGGAAGCCAAGACAACGAGGAGTTAGCAAAATCATTGGACGTATATATACTTTTAGTGTCAAGGATCAGGAAAGACATTGCCTTTGGCTGTTACTGCTGAATGTCAAAGGAGCTACGAGTTATGATTTTTTTAAAACAGTTAACGGAGTATTGCACGATAAATTTAAAGCTGCAGCTTTGGCTTTAGGACATTTATTGGATGATTCTGTTTTTAATCAGATGTGCTCTTTATGGTATGTCCACATGGTATGTCCCACATGGGACTTTAAGACCAGAATTAATCACCATAGACATACCATAGGAAAAAAATGTAAGGATCTCCCAGTTTCTAAAGATCAGGGCCATACTGAGCATCAGTTTAGGTTTAGGATTATTGACAGTATCCCATTACAAAGAAGAGGAGGTGACAGGACATGTCTCCTTAAGGCCAAGTGCACACGCTGAGTATTTGATGAGTTTTTTACCTCAGGACAAAACCAGGAGTGGAGCAATCAGAGGAAAAGTCTAATAGAAACACCTGCACCATTTCTGTTTTTATCACCCACTCCTGGTTTTGGCTACAAATCCTGAGGTAAAAAACTCATCAAATACTGAACGTGTGCACGTGGCCTAAGAGGCGAGAATTAGAATGGATCTACCGTTTGGGGACGTTGAGACCACATGGGTTAAATGTGGAGTACAAACTCACACATGTAATGTAATAGATTGGTACCCAAGACATGATAAGATATAGGGTCTTTTTAGATTTATGCAATTCTTTTGATTCTTTGAGGTATAATAGTCTGATTGAAGAATATGTTTTATATATCTAATATATAAAATCCGAAGCCACTTCAAGGGACAAAAATGACGTCACACGACGGAAGTGGCTTGGGCACTACACCCGCTCAGGGTGATCCAAGATGGCGGCGAGCGGTGGTGCTTTAGCGCCCACCGAGAGCCGCCATCCCGACACCAGACCCCGAGCGGTCACACACCACTTCGGGAGATCAATGGCTAATGCCTACACATGGAATGACAGGCACCACAGTCCCCCCCCCCTTGCTGCCCGATCACCCCCTGCCTCTCACCATAGCCCCCCTCCACTGTCCGATCACCCCCCTGCCTCTCACCATAGCCCCCCTCCACTCTCCGATCACCCCCCTGCCTCTCACCTTAGCCCCCCTCCACTGTCCAATCACCCCCCTGCTTCTCACCATAGCCCCTCTCCACTGTCCGGTCCCCTCCACTGTCTGCTCACCCCCTGCCTGTCAACACAGCCCCCCTCCACTGTCCGGTCTTTCCCCCCCCCGCCTCTTAGCACAGCTACCTCAAGCTGGCCGCCGCTGCACTTTTCCTGGTGCTTCAGGACCTCTGCTGACGTCACGATGATGGGTGGAGTCACAAATCACATGACCGTGACGTCATCAAAGGTCTTGTCCCGATCTACCCTCCTCTGCCTACTGATCCCTCCGCGCTGCCCACTCACCCACGCTCTGCCCCCTCATCCCCACTCTGCCCACTGACCCCCCACTCTGCCCCTGACCCTGCTCTGCCACTGACCCCCACTCTGCCCACTCACCCCCACTCTGCCCACTCACCTCCACTCTGCCCACTGACCCCCACTCTGCCCCCTGACCCCCTCTCTGCCCCCTCACCCCAATCTGCCCACTGACCCTGCTCTGCCCACTGACCCCTCACACTGCCCACTGACCCTGTTCTGCCCACTGATCCTGCTCTGCCCACTGACCCCCACTCTCTGCCCACTGACCCCCTCTCTGCCCACTGACCCCCACTCTGCCCACTGACCCCCTCTCTGCCCACTTACCCCCTCTCTGGCCACTGACCATGCTCTGCCCACTGACCCTGCTCAGCCCACTGAACCCTCACACTGCCCACTGACCCTCCTCTGCCCACTGACCATGCTCTGCCCACTGACCCTGCTCAGCCCACTGACCCCACACACTGCCCACTGACCCTGCTCTGCCCACTGACCCCTCACACGGCCCACGGACCCTGCTCTGCCCACTCACCCCTCACACTGCCCACTGACCCTGCTCTGCCCACTGACCCCCTCTCTGCCCACTGACCCCACTCTGCCCACTGACCCTCTCTCTGCCCACTGACCCCCTCTCTGCCCACTGACCATGCTCTGCCCACTGACCCTGCTCAGCCCACTGACCCCTCACACTGCCCACTGACCCTCCTCTGCCCACTGACCATGCTCTGCCCACTGACCCTGCTCGGCCCACTGACCCCTCATACTGCCCACTGACCCTGCTCTGCCCACTGACCCCTCACACTGCCCACTCACCCTGCTCTGCCCACTGACCCTGCTCTGCCCACTCACCCCCACTCTGCCCACTGACCCTGCTCTGCCCACTGACCCTGCTCTGCCCACTGACCACTCACACTGCCCACTGACCCTGCTCTGCCCACTGACCCCTCATACGGCCCACGGACCCTGCTCTGCCCACTCACCCCTCACACTGCCCACTGACCCTGCTCTGCCCACTGACCCTGCTCTGCCCACTGACCCCTCACACTGCCCACTGACCATGCTCTGCCCACTGACCATGCTCTGCCCACTGACCCTGCTCTGCCCACTCACCCCCGCTCTGCCCACTGACGCCCTCTCTGCCCACTGACCCCTGCTCTGCCCACTGACCCCCGCTCTGCCCACTGACCCCCACTCTGCCCACTGACCCCTGCTCTGCCCACTGACCCTGCTCTGCCCACTAACCCTTCACACTGCCCACTGACCCTGCTCTGCCCACTGACCCTGCTCTGCTCACTGACCCTGCTCTGCCCACTGACCTCCTCTCTGCCCACTGACCCCCTCTCTGCCCACTGACTCTGCTCTGCCCACTAACCCCCACTGTGCCCACTGACCCTGCTCTGCCCACTGACCCCCACTCTGCCCACTGATCCTGCCCTGCCCACTGACCCCCACTCTACCCACTGACCCCCACTCTGCCCACTCACTCTGCTCTGCCCACTGACCCCTCACACTGCCCACTCACCCCTCACACTGCGCACTGACCCTGCACTGCCCACTGACCCTGCTCTGCCCACTGACCCCTCACACAGCCCACGGACCCTGCTCTGCCCACTCACGCCTCACACTGCCCACTGACCCTGCTCTGCCCACTGACCTTCCTCTGCCCACTGACCCCTCACACTGCCCACTGACCATGCTCTGCCCACTGACCCTGCTCTGCCCACTCACCCCTGCTCTGCCCACTGACCCCCCTCTCTGCCCACTGACCCCTGCTCTACCCACTGACCCCCCACTCTGCCCACTGACCCTGCTCTTCCCACTGACCCTGCTCTGCCCACTGACCCCTCACACTGCCCACTGACCCTGCTCTGCCCACTGACCCTGCTCTGCTCACTGACCCTGCTCTGCCCACTGACCTCCTCTCTGTCCACTGACCCCCTCTCTGCCCACTGACTCTGCTCTGCCCACTAACCCCCACTGTGCCCACTGACCCTGCTCTGCCCACTGACCCCCACTCTGCCCACTGATCCTGCTCTTCCCACTGACCCCCACTCTACCCACTAACCCCCACTCTGCCCACTCACCCCTCACACTGCCCACTGACCCTACTCTGCCCACTGACCATGCTCTGCCCACTCACCCCTCACACTGCCCACTCACCATGCTCTGCCCACTGACCCCTCACACTGCCCACTGACCCTGCTCTGCCCACTGACCCCCGCTCTGCCCACTGACCCCCGCTCTGCCCACTGACCCCTGCTTTGCCCACTGACCCTGCTCTGCCCACTGACCACCCTCTGTTCACTGACCCCTCACTCTGCCCTTTGACCATGCCCACTGACCCCTGCTCTGCCAACTGACCGTGCCCACTGACCCATGCTCTACCCACTGACCCTTCTCTGCCCACTGACTGTGCCCACATCACCGCCGCTCTGCCCACTGACCCCTGATGTGCCCACTGACTGTGCCCACTAACCCCTGCTATGCCCACTCACCCTGCTCTGCCCAGTGACCCCTGCTCTGCCCGCTGCCCCCTGCTCTGCTCACTGACTGTGCCTACTGACCCCTGCTCTGCCCACTGACCCCTGCTCTGCCCACTGATTTTCCCACTAACCCCTGCTCTGCATACTCACTGTGCCCACTGACCCCTGCTTTGTCCAATCAATGTGGCCACTAACCCCAGCTCTGCCCACTGACCCCCCCTCTGCCCACTCACCCTGCTCTGCCCACTGACCCCCCACTCCTGCTCACTGACCCCCACTCTGCCCACTGACCCCTGCTCTGCCCACTGACCCTGCTCTGCCCACTGACCCTCCACACTGCCCACTGACCCTGCTCTGCCCACTGACCCTGCTCTGCTCACTGACCCTGCTCTGCCCACTGAACTCCTCTCTGCCCACTAACCCCCACTGTGCCCACTGACCGTGCTCTGCCCACTGACCCCCACTCTGCCCACTGATCCTGCTCTGCCCACTGACCCCCACTCTGCCCACTGTCCCTGCTCTGCCCACTGACCCCTCACACTGCCCACTCACCCCTCACACTGCCCACTGACCCTGCTCTGCCCACTGACCCCTCACACAGCCCACGGACCCTGCTCTGCCCACTCACCCCTCACACTGCCCACTGACCCTGCTCTGCCCACTGACCCTGCTCTGCCCACTGACCCCTCACAATGCCCACTGACCATGCTCTGCCCACTCACCCCTGCTCTGCCCACTGACCCTGCTCTGCCCACTGACCCTGCTCTGCTCACTGACCCTGCTCTGCCCACTGACCTCCTCTCTGCCCACTGACCCCCTCTCTACCACACTGACTCTGCTCTGCCCACTAACCTCACTGTGCCCACTGACCCTGCTCTGCTCACTGACCATGCTCTGCCCACTCACCCTCACACTGCCCACTCACCATGCTCTGCCCACTGACCCCTCACACTGCCCACTGACCCTGCTCTGCCCACTGACCCTCGCTCTGCCCACTGACCCCCGCTCTGCCCACTGACCCCTGATTTGCCCACTGACCCTGCTCTGCCCACTGACCACCCTCTGTTCACTGACCCCTCACTCTGCTCTTTGACCATGCCCACTGACCCCTGCTCTGCCAACTGACCGTGCTCACTGACCCATGCTCTACCCACTGACCCTTCTCTGCCCACTGACTGTACCCACTCACCGCTGCTCTGCCCACTAACCCCTGCTCTGCCCACTGACCCCTGATGTGCCCAATGACTGTGCCCACTAACCCCTGCTATGCCCACTCACCCTGCTCTGCCCAATGACCCCTGCTTTGTCCACTGACTGTGCCCACTAACCTCTGCTATTCCCACTGAACCCTGCTCTGCCCAGTGACCCCTGCTCTGCCCGCTGCCCCCTGCTCTGCTCACTGACTGTGCCCACTGACCCCTGCTCTGCCCACTGACCCCTGCTCTGCCCACTGATTTTTCCCACTAACCCTGCTCTGCATACTCACTGTGCTCACTGACCCCTGCTCTGCCCAATCACTGTGCCACTAACCCTGCTCTGCCCACTGACCCCCCCCTCTGCCACTCACCCTGCTCTGCCCACTGACCCCCCACCCTGCTCACTGACCCTGCTCTGCACATTGACCACACTCTGCCACTGACCCCGCTTTGCCCACGACCCACGCTCTGCCACTACCCTGCTCTTCCCACTGCCCCCCCTCTGCCTACTAACCATGCCCACTGACCCCTGCCCCTGCCTCACTGACCCAGCTCTGCCCACTAACTCTGCTCTCGCCACTCACCCCCACTCCTGCCTACTGACCCTGCTCTGCCTACTGATTATGCCCACTGACCCCTGCTCTGCCAAATGACTGTGCCCACTAACCCCTGCTCTGCCCACTCATCCTCCCCACTCTGCCCACTGACCCCTGCTTTGCCCACTGACCCCAGCTGATCGCAATGCTCACTGACCCTGCTCTGCTCACTGACCCCTCACCTGCCCACTCACCCTGCTCTGCCCACTGACCATGCTCTGCCCACTGACCCTGCTTTGTCACTGACCCTGCTCTGCCCACTGACCACCTCTGTTCACTGACCCCTCCGCTCTTGCCCTTTCACCATGCCCACTGACCCTGCTCTGCCAACTGACTGTGCCCACTGACCCATGCTCTACCCACTGACCCTTCTCTGCCCACTGACTGTGCCCACTGACCGCTGCTCTGCCCACTAACCCCTGCTCTGCCACTGACCCTGCCTGCCCACTGACAGTGCCGATAACGCTGCTATGCCACTAACCCTGCTTGCCCAGTCCCCCCACTCTGCCCCTGACCCCGCTCTGCTCACTGACGTGCCCACTCACCCCGCTCTGCCCACTCACCTGCTCTGCCCATGATTTTTCCACTAACCCCGCGTGTACTGATGTGCCACTGACCCCGCTCTGCCAATCATCTGCCACTAATCCCTGCCTGCCCACTGACCCCACTCTGACCCGCTTGCCCACTGACCCCCAATCCTGCCGCTGACCTGCTCTGCCATTGACCCACTCTGCCCACTGACCCCGCTCTCCCACTGACTGCTCTGCCACTGACCCCCCTCTGGCTACTTACCAGCCACTGACCCAGCTCTGCCCACTAACCCACTCTGCCACTGACCCTGCCTGCCTACTGACCTGCCTGCCTACTGATTATGCCACGACCCCTGCTGTGCCCAATGACTGGCCCACTAACCAGTCTGCCACTGTCCCACTCTGCCCACTGACCCTCGCTTGCCACTGAATCCCTCGCCACTAACCCCATGCCCACTGCGTGCTCTGCCCATGACCCCCACTCTGCCCACTGATCCTGTCTGCCACTGACCCCACTCGCCCGTCCCTGCTTGCCCACTGACCCCTCACACTGCCCACTCACCCCTCACACTGCCCACTGACCCTGCTCTGCCCACTGACCCTCACACAGCCACGGACCTGCTCTCCACTCACCCCACACGCCCACTGACCTGCTTGCCAATGACCCTGCTCTGCCACTGACCTCACAATGCCACTGACCCTGCCTGATACCTGCTCTGCCCACTGACCCCTCTCTGCCCACTGACCCCTGCTCTGCCACTGACCCCACCTGCCCACTGACCCCTGCTCTGCCACTGACCTGCTTAGCCCACTGACCCTCACACGCCCACTGACCTGCTCTGCCCACTGACCTGCCTGCTCACTGCCCTGCTCTGCCCACTGACCTCCTCTCTGCCCACTGACCCTCTCTACCCACTGACTCTGCTCTGCCCACTAACCCCTGTGCCCACTGACCCTGCTCTGCCACTGACCTGCTCTGCCATCACCCTCACATCCACCACCATGCTCTGCCCACTGACCCCTCACGCCCATGACCTGCTCCTACCTCGCCTGCCACTGACCCCTCTGCCACTAACCTCACTGTGCCCACTGACCTGCTCTGCTCACTGACCATGCTCTGCCCACTCCCTCACACTGCCACTCACCATGCTCTGCCACTGACCCCTCACACTGCCCACTGACCCTGCTCTGCCCACTGACCCCGCTCTGCCCACTGACCCCGCTCTGCCCACTGACCCTGATTTGCCCACTGACCCTGCTCTGCCACTGACCACCCTCTGTTCACTGACCCTCACTTGCTCTTTGACCATGCCACTGACCCCTGCTCTGCCAACTGACCGTGCTCACTGACCCATGCTCTACCCACTGACCTTCTCTGCCCACTGACTGTACCACTCACCGCTGCTCTGCCCACTCACCCTGCTCTGCCAATGACCCTGCTTTGTCCACTGACTGTGCCCACTAACCTCTGCTATTCCCATGAACCCTGCTCTGCCAGTGACCCCTGCTCTGCCCGCTGCCCCTGCTTGCTCACTGACTGTGCCCACTGACCCCTGCTCTGCCACTGACCCCTGCTCTGCCCACTGATTTTCCACTAACCTGCTCTGCATACCACTGTGCTCACTGACCCCTGCTCTGCCCATCACTGTGGCCACTAACCCCAGCTCTGCCCACTGACCCCCTCTGCCCACTCACCCTGCTCTGCCCACTGACCCCCACTCTGCTCACTGACCCTGCTCTGCACATTGACCCCCACTCTGCCCACTGACCCCCGCTTTGCCACTGACCCCCGCTCTGCCCACTGACCCTGCTCTTCCCACTGCCCCCCCTCTGCCTACTAACCATGCCACTGACCCCTGCTCTGCCTACTGACCCAGCTCTGCCCACTAACTCTGCTTGCCACTCACCCACTCCTGCCTACTGACCCTGCCTGCCTATGATTATGCCCACTGACCTGCTCTGCCAAATGACTGTGCCCACTAACCCTGCTCTGCCACTCATCCCCACTCTGCCCACTGACCCTGCTTGCCCACTGACCCCCAGCTGATCGCAATGCACACTGACCCTGCTCTGCTCACTGACCCCTCACACTGCCCCACTCACCCTGCTCTGCCCACTGACCATGCTCTGCCCACTGACCCCTGCTTTGTCCACTGACCCTGCTCTGCCCACTGACCACCCTCTGTTCACTGACCCCCCGCTCTGCCCTTTCACCATGCCCACTGACCCCTGCTCTGCCAACTGACCGTGCCCACTGACCCATGCTCTACCCACTGACCCTTCTCTGCCCACTGACTGTGCCCACTGACCGCTGCTCTGCCCACTAACCCCTGCTCTGCCCACTGACCCCTGCTCTGCCCACTGACTGTGCCCGATAACCCCTGCTATGCCCACTAAACCCTGCTCTGCCCAGTCACCCCCACTAAACCCTGCTCTGCCCAGTCACCCCCACTCTGCCCGCTGACCCCTGCTCTGCTCACTGACTGTGCCCACTCACCCCTGCTCTGCCCACTCACCCCTGCTCTGCCCACTGATTTTTCCCACTAACCCCTGCTGTGCCTACTGACTGTGCCCACTGACCCCTGCTCTGCCCAATCACTCTGCCCACTAATCCCTGCTCTGCCCACTGACCCCCGCTCTGACCCTGCTCTGCCCACTGACCCCCCAATCCTGCTCGCTGACCCTGCTCTGCCCATTGACCCCCCACTCTGCCCACTGACCCCCGCTCTGCCCACTGACCCTGCTCTGCCCACTGACCCCCCCTCTGGCTACTTACCATGCCCACTGACCCCAGCTTTGCCCACTGACCCCAGCTCTGCCCACTGACCCTGCTCTGCCTACTGACCCTGCTCTGCCTACTGATTATGCCCACTGACCCCTGCTGTGCCCAATGACTGTGCCCACTAACCCCAGCTCTGCCCACTGATCCCCCACTCTGCCCACTGACCCTCGCTTTGCCCACTGACCCCCAGCTGATCGGTTTCCCAGGCAACGACAGGTCCTGTCCTGGGAGTTACAAGACAGGTGGAGCGAGCCGGCAGAGGGTAAGTATCCTCACTGAGGTTTTTTTCATTATCACCATGAAGGAGCAGGGGGGGAATGCAGGGTCAGAGGGAGGGGGGCGGAGGGGAGTGGAGGGGGTCAGGAGGAGCGCCTCCATCCAACCCCCCGTATCCATCCTGCCCCCCGCCACCATCCTGCCCCGCCGGCTCCATCCAGCACCCCCACCACCATCCTGCCCCCCGCCACCATCCTGCCCCGCCGTCTCCATCCTGCTCCGCCGTCTCAATCCTGCCCCGCCGTCTCCATCCTGCCTTGCTCGCTCCACCCTGCGCCACTCACCTCCATCCTGCCCCTCCAGCTCCATCCTGCCCCTCCATCTCCATCCTGCCCCTCTGGCTCCATCCTGCCCCTCCGACTCCATCCTGCCCCGCCCCCCCACCATCCTGCCCCCCCGCTTGCTCCATCCTGCCCCGCTTAGAAGGCGGAGGTGGAGCAAGCCGGCAGACAGGTGAGTATCTTCACTGAGGATTTTTTTACTTTTACTGTGGACGACCGGGGGCCAGGAGGAGTGGGGGACCGCGGGGAGCGGAGTATCGCCATATACCATAGTGCTGCTATACATGTGCTATAATGTACTGCCATATACCATAGTGCTGCTATACATGTACTGTAATGTACCGCCATATACCATAGCACTGCTATACATGTACTGTAATATACCGTCATATACCATAACTCTGCTATACATGTACTGCCATATACCATAGCGCTGCTATACATGTACTGTAATGTACCGCCATATACTATAGTGCTGCTATACATTTACTATAATGTACCGCCATATACTATAGTGCTGCTATACATGTGCTGTCATGTACCACCATATACCATAGTGCTGCTATATGTATATATATGTAGTTCACTCATGTAGACTTAACAAGTTCTGTCAGTCACAGTATGTCAACTACATACATATTCTAGACTACCCGATTCTTTAGAATCGGGCCGCCATCTAGTATTACATAAAAATCTTTTAGATTGTATTGTACAATATGAGATTTGTTATATTTTCTATGTTAACATATAATTTTTATCTATTCACAGAACTGGTGTTTGGTTGCGATCTTTTGATGCCATGCGGTTACAGCTCCTTCATGCTGGTCTATATGTATAATTATGTAGTTCTTATTAATACACATTAACTTTTTGAACAATAAAGAGCATATGAATAAGATATTACTGTGGTCAATTTTTCTTATGGGGGGTGAGGAGTAAAGACGGTGTGTTAGTTATTGGAATTTTTGTGTCTGAGAAATCATTGATCAATATTAATCTTTGGTTGGATTAGACTGATAGGATTATTCCTGGTCCAAATATTTATTCCTAATACTCCGCTGAGCCCCTTGGTAATATTTGTAAGTAAAGACCACATTATTTTGTTATATTTATATTGGTGCTGATGTGCTAATCTAACTGGCCCAAAAGCTACGCTCTTATAGTTTATAGCAGTGAGTGTGTTGTTTGTTACTGGCGTTGCTATGGTAAAGATGGCCGCCGAGATTCTCGCTGGTGGACTGAGCAGGTGCGGGATCTCGCGTAAGTTTGAGTGCAAGATTCCTGTTTGTAGTACTGCGCATGCGCGAGATTGGATAAAGGCGCAGGTGGGCATGCGCAAAGATCCTCCATAGAACTACATGATATGCAGCATGACAGTATGTGTGAGCCCCATGCAGATGGTTTGGAGATCGCTTTTCATCACCAGTTAATACAGGTGCACTTGATATGTGCTTATTGACTGAATATAGAGATTTTTATCTATCATTATGATAATTTTTGATTCTGTGGTACATAGATGTATTCACTATCTACTATATAATTGTCTAATGGCCACTTCCGTCTGAGGCCGAAATCGCACACCACAGACGGAAGTGGCCAGTATGCAAATGAGCTGCGCGGCTCTCCTCACAGCCCCCCCCCCCGCTCCTCCTGCCCTGCCCCCGCTCCTCCGGCGCAGTGTGAGAACGCAGTCATAATATTGGCGCAGTGTGAAGACGCAGCATTGTACTCAGCCCCTGCACATCCCGCCGCTGTACCGTGTGATTTAGAGGAGGATGGAGCTGTGGAATCCCCCGCTCCATCTGACGGCCGTTCCCCAGTGAAGCACAGGATGCCGCTCTCTCTCCAGTTATATTTAGCCACAGGTCTCCGCTTTCCTAACCGGATTTCACTCAGTGGAGCAGTCATGTGACAGGGCCCTGTTACATGACCGCTCCACTGAGTGAAAGCCGGTACCTGAAACCGCCAGGCACAGGTGAAAACAGAAGGGGGCGACGGGGGAGGGTGCTGTCACAGCTGGCTGGAGCGAGTGATAAGGAGACGGGGAGAGCTGTCAGGGCCAGTGGGTTTTGTGCTATTGGTGCCGGCAGGAGCTGAGAAGGCAGCGGCAGTACATAATCCCTGGGCGGCGGAGGCTCTGTGCATGGCCCCCCTGCCGCATTGCCGCTCCCCTATTTTGCTGTCACCTGAGCTTACATCTCAGGTTGTCTATTGGATGCAGCGGCCCTGGGGGTGAGAATAGAGGGGGTGCCTGCACTTTATTCTGCCCCACTCTATTCTGCCCCACTTCATCCTGCCCCTGCTCTGCTCCCTCTTTATTCTGCACCAATCCATCCTGCCCCTGCTCTGCTTCTACTCTGTCCTGCCCCACTCTGTCCTGCTCCACTCCCTCTTCATCCTGCCCCACTCCGTCCTGCCCCACTCCATCCTGCCCCACTCCGTCCTGTCCCACTTCGTCCTGCCCCACTTTGCCTGCCCCACTCTGTCCTGCGCCCGGCCGCTGCACCCCGACACTGCTGCACACCGACACTGCTGCACACTGACACCGCCGCACACTGACACCACCACACAACACCGCTACTACTGTACACCCACTTCGCCGCACACTGACTTTGCCGCACACTGAATTTGCCGCACACCGACACCGCCACACACATATAATACACACACATATAATACACACATATACGCCATATAATTATGTCTGTTTGTCTGTAATGGAAATCCCACATTGCTGATTGGTTGCACCAGCTGCCCGCGACCAATCAGCGATATTGGCGCGGGATTTAAACCCAGCTTCACATTGTATTATTCTTCAATCTTCATAAATTAACTACATACATATTCTAGAATACCCGATGCGTTAGAATTGGGCCACCATCTAGTATTTATTGTAACACTGTATAGTGTTTTTCTGCACTTTCTCTATTTGTTCACTGTTTTGAAAACTTGATTTTATTATTAATGATGTAATCATCACTGATTTAATTGCACCTGTGTGGGCCTTATATATAATGGTGGGTTTACACGTTGCGATATCGGCGTCCAACTCCGACCAAAAGTCATGTGGTTCGTGCGTTGGACCCGATATCGTTCCTGCGTTGTACGGTGTGAACATCCAATACAATGCAGGAACGATGGCAAACCGATATCGGGGGTCGAATGAGCGTGCTATTCAACCGCTCGATATCGGATGCCGGTTGGAGTCGGATCGTCCCGTGTAAACATCCAACTCCGATGCGCAGTACAACGTCCCCCATTCACTACCATGTTAAATGGTCGGTCCTGGGTCGGGGGGCGTAGACATCGTAGGGACGTTGTACCACGATATCGGGACGTGTACACCGCCGATCCGACTCTTGGAAAACAGGGCACAAAATGCGCGCTCCCGCGCCGTTGTATACGATATCGGAACGATATCGCAACGTGTAAACCCACCATAAGAGCACATTGTCACTTAGACTGTACTGCTTGAGAAAGGCTGTTGTATAGCTGAAACGTCGCGGTCCAGGATTAAAATCCACATTTTTACCACAGTAAAGGAAGTGCTGCTGTACATTTGTTATGCTAGGTAAATACATAGATATAAAAGGTAAAAAATATATATCTAAATACATAGATAATACTTAGGACCACGTCACACACACAGATAGTTGTGCAGATATTGTTCACAGATCTCTGGTTGCAGTGAAATCATGGACACATTGTAACATTTGTACACAGCCACAAAATGGAACATTGTGTCCATGATTTCACTGCAACCAGAGATCTGCGAACAATATCTGCACAAATATCTGTGTGTGTGACGTGGCCCTTAATTAGATAACAGCTAGTTAGATGGATAGATGGATAGATAGATAGATAGATAGATAGATAGATAGATAGATAGATAGATAGATAGATAGATAGATAAAGATCTACTATATAATCTCTTTATCATAAATGGCCACTTTACACGCGGCAACAGGTAGATAGAAAACGGCAGGTGTCGGAGACAATTGTACCTTTTACCTTCAAAACACCTTGAAGTGGCTGCGTGTAATTCAGGTATCTGCAAGGTGTTTTGAAGGTAAAAGGTACAATTGTCTCCGACACCTGCCGTTTTCTATCTACCTGTTGCCGCGTGTAAAGTGGCCAATAGATATAAAATGCAAAAAAAATAAAAGATGGATAGATGCACAAATAAATACATCTAAAATACATAGATAATTAATAGTGAGATAACATATGATATAGGTATACATAAATACATAAGTGTGATAAATTTATTGATATTTTATATAGTAAGGTGATCGCACATTTAAGTATAAGATGGGAGATGTGTATCATCTAAATTGTTAAATTTGGTGATATGAATCTAGATGTTATGTAATGTTCCAGTATTGTAGATGCTGAGAACTTTAATTTATCTTTAACAGGGCTGGGTTTTTTCAACAGCTAAAAAGATGGGCGGGATGGCTGTTCACCACATCCCCATCTCAAGGTGTGCTCTGTACAGATAGATAGATAGATAGATAGATAGATAGATAGATAGATAGAAAGATAGATAGATAGATAGATAGATAGATAGATAGATAGATAGATAGATAGATAGATAGAAAAAAGAAAAAAAGAAAAAAAAAAAAGAAAAAAAAAACTGCACTCACAGACTAATGTGAACTGGTGCTTGCAGGGACGCTGGGTCGGATAACTAGAAAACGTTCTCTGCAGCACTCAGCTACTACCAATGAATTGCTAACAAGCTATATGTATATGAGAAAAAAGTTTAAAAACTTACCGTATATACTCGTGTATAAGCCGACCCGTGTATAAGCCGACCCCCCTACTTTTGCCCCCAAAATCTGGGAAAACCTATTGACTCGTGTATAAGCCGAGGGTGGACCCCAGCACAGGTATACAGCCCCCAGCAGTGTGGTATACAGGCCCCCGCAGTGGTATACAGGCCTCCCCAGTGGTAGTATACAGAAGCCCCAGAGGTAGTATACAGAAGCCCCAGTAGTAGTATACAGCAGCCTCAGTGGTATATACAGCAGCAGCCCCAGTAGTAGTATACAGAAGCCCCAGTAGTAGTATACAGCAGCCCCAGTAGTAGTATACAGCAGCAGCCCCAGTGGTAGTATACAGCACCAGCCCCAGGGGGTATATACAGCAGCAGCCCCAGTGGTAGTATACAGAAGCCCCAGTAGTAGTATACAGCAGCCTCAGTGGTATATACAGCAGCAGCCCCAGTAGTAGTATACAGAAGCCCCAGTAGTAGTATACAGCAGCCCCAGTAGTAGTATACAGCAGCAGCCCCAGTGGTAGTATACAGCAGCAGCCCCAGGGGGTATATACAGCAGCAGCCCCAGGGGGGGTATATACAGCAGCAGCCCCAGGGGTATATACAGCAGCAGCCCCAGGGGGTATACACAGCAGCAGCCCCAGGGGTATACAGACCCCCCCCCCATTAGTATACAGGGGCCCCAGCTGTATACAGCAGCCCCAGCTGTATACAGCCCCCCCGTGGTATCCAGGGCCCCCCTTGCTGCACCTGTAAGGGAAGATGTCAGTATACTTATCGCTGCCGCCGCCGCTCCGCTTCTCGGTCACCGCGATGCTCCGGGTCTTCATGTTTCCTGTTCCTTCTCCGACGCTCGAACAATGACGTCATTTCCTGAGCGCCGGAGAAGGAACAGGAAACATGAAGACCCGGCCGGAGCAGCGCGGTGACCGAGAAGCGGAGCGGCGGCGGCGGCGGCAGCGATAAGTATACTGATATCTTCCTTTACAGGTGCAGCAAGGAGGGGCCCTGGATACCACGGAGGGGCTGTATATACGGGGGGGGCGGGATACCACGGGGGGGGGGGGGCGCTGTAAAGCCGAAATCCCTCAAGGCTGATGATGATTATAATAAGTGTCAGATCTCACAGTAAATTACCGTATATACCCGTGTATAAGCCGAGGGGGGACTTTTCAGCACATTTTATGTGCTGAAAAACTCGGCTTATACACGATTATATACGGTACGTTTTTTCAAAAAACTCAAAAATCTTATTTTTTATTTCTGAAGTTCTTAGTACATACATTGGCCAATATCTGCTTGCTCATCGACTGCGACAAAGTGACTTCAGGTCCGATGAGTCCTACGCTGATATCCCTATCCTCCTTGTACACCCCCTCACTTCTCAGTGGGCAGACTCCATCTCGACCCTAGATCACCTGCAGGCTATGAGGGTGCAAATTGCAGCATGGAGCCAGCAACTCCATAAGATGCAAAAAAGAAAAAAGCACTCACAGACTAATGTGAACTGGTGCTAGCATTTGACCCAGCGTTCCTGCTAGCAGCAGTTCACATTAGTCTGTGAGTGCTGTGCAGTTTTTTTTCTTTGCACCCTCATAGCCTGCAGGTGATCAAGGGTCGAGATGGAGTCTGCCCACTGAGAAATGGGGGGGCTGGACAAGGAGGATAGGGATATCAGCGTAGTACTCATCGGACCTGAAGTCACTTTGTCGCAGTCGATGAGCAAGCAGACATTGGCCAATGTATGTACTAAGAACTTCAGAAATAAAAAAATAAGATTTTTGAGTTTTTTGAAAAAACTTAAGTTTTTAAACTTTTTTCTCATATACATATAGCTTGTTAGCAATTGTACGTCATTGGTAGTAGCTGAGTGCTGCAGAGAACTTTTTCTAGATAGATAGATAGATAGATAGATAGATAGATAGATACTAAAAATGGAGGCTTAGCTGAGCCTAAGGAAATAGTGATAAGGTAGGATATGGACCCATCAGATCTAAGGTCACCTTGATGCTGGTTGATGGGCAAACAGGTATTGGCCAATATGTGTATTATGAACTTTTATTTTTTAAAGATAAGATGCTTCCAAAAAATCGAAAAATTGAGTTTTTTGAAAAAAATTAAGTTTTTTTTATTTTTTCTCAAATGCATAGGTGTTTTTAATTCTATCTGTATGTACGTATTCACATTTGATTGGCAGTGACTGTGTGGTGCTGTGAATTTTTCTGTGTATTGTTCAGTATTGCACCTTGCACCAGTTCAGACTATGTCTTGAGTGCTGTTTAGCGTTTTTTTCTTTCTAGATAATTGTTGGAGTTGCTGGCTTCAAAGCTTTGGTTTTCATCCTCATTGACCTCAGGTGGTCTTTGATTTAAGTGAGTACTCCCACTGAGAAATAGTAAAAATGGAGGCTTAGCTGAGGTAAGAGTGACAAGGTAGGATAGGGACCCATCAGATCTAAAATCATCTTGAAGCTGGTTGATGGGCAAACAGGTATTGGCCAATATGTGTACCAAGAACCTTAGTTTATAAATATAAAATATCCAAAAAATACATAGACGATAGACACATAGGTAAGTGATAGATAGATATCGTGTATTCCTTGCATTATTGTTAAATCTTCATAAATAAACTACATACATATTGTAGACTACCCATTGCGTTAGAATCGGGCCACCATCTAGTCTAATATATTTATATAGACTTTAACTGATAAAATTCATTCATTCATAAATAGCATTAAAAACAACTAGAAAACTATCTATTCCATACAGGTATTTTATTCTATTAAATCCCATAAAAGAAACCACTTCACTGTCCTTGAAACTTTTATCACTGGCTGTATACCAAATAGGACGTATTGGCAGAGCCAAGTACAAAATAATAGTGTGGTGATTTTATACAGTGGACAGATGTCATGATATGGACTATTAAAAAATTCAAACCTGTGGTTCAGTCAATGTAACAGAACTATAGATTAGTAGCTGATTTCCACTATTTGCAGTTTAATGTAAGTGGAGCCAAATGTAAGGTCAAATGTAAGGTGAAAATAAGTTAAAAGCAGATTTAGTTTTAAACCACTAAAATTTCAGAATAATTTAATAAGAAAAATCCCTTGCCAAGGAAACAGAATTGTATTGTTTAATCAAGGCATTTAACGCTTCTCATGATCAGAGAAAACTAGAGGGTGCTCAGATATGCTTGGTACTCAATCGAGTATTGTGGGTGCTTGAGCAACATGCTCGAGTCCTCATGCCGCATGTTTTGTGGCTATTGCATAGCCAATCAACATATGGGGATTGCCTTCCATACATGGTAATGCCGTAGCTGTGTTGTCTACTGCCATTATTGTGATTGGCCGGCCGCAATCTTATATCTACTTATATAATCGGGAGTTGGGCACTGTAGCCCAATCCCAACATGCTTTGCGCGGGACTGCGAGTGATGACGCGCAGCGTCATCACGAGCCGCAGACCCGCACTACTGTAAAAAAAAAACAACAAAAGTTAATGCTCACCTCTCCCCGAGCCCCCGCTGTCTCCTGCCGTCTCCTCCAAGTTTCCTCCAAGATTCCGGTGGCTGCTGCAGGCTCCGATTGTCTGCAGAGCTCTTCTCCTGCAGTGAAAGACCTGTGGTGATGTCAGAGTCACGTGACACCAGGTTACCATGGAGTAACCTGGTGTCACGTGACTCTGACATCACCACAGGTCTTTCACTGCAGGAGAAGAGCTCTGCAGACAATCGGAGCCTGCAGCAGCCACCGGAATCTTGGAGGAAACTTGGAGGAGACGGCAGGAGACAGCGGGGGCTCGGGGAGAGGTGAGCATTAACTTTTGTTGTTTTTTAACCCCTGCCTTCCTGTTGGGAGACCTTTTACTGTACTGAGCATGCTCAGTACAGTAAATGTCTCCTCCAGCCTCACAGCCTCCCCATCCTCACATCCTCCTCCTGCCTCACAGCCTCCTCCAGCCTCCTCCAGCCTCACAGCCTCCTTCAGCCTCACAGCCTCCTCCAGCCTCACAGCCTCCTCCTGCAGCCTCACAGCCTCCTTCAGCCTCACAGCCTCCTCCTCCAGCCTCACAGCCTCCTCCTGCAGCCTCACAGCCTCCTCCTGCAGCCTCACAGCCTCCTCCAGCCTCACATCCTCCTCCAGCCTCACATCCTCCTCCAGCCTCACATCCTCCTCCAGCCTCACAGCCTCCTCCAGCCTCACAGCCTCCTCCAGCCTCACAGCCTCCCCATCCTCACAGCCTCCTCCAGCCTCACAGCCTCCCCATCCTCACAGCCTCCTCCAGCCTCACAGTCTCCTCCATCCTCACAGCCTCCTACAGTCTCCTCCATCCTCACAGCCTCCTACAGCCTCCTCCAGCCTCACAGCCTCCCCATCCTCACAGCCTCCTCCAGCCTCACACCCTCCTCCAGCCTCACAGTCTCCTCCATCCTCACAGCCTCCTACAGCCTCCTCCAGCCTCACAGCCTCCCCATCCTCACAGCCTCCTCCAGCCTCACACCCTCCTCCAGCCTCACACCCTCCTCCAGCCTCACAGCCTCCTCCAGCCTCACATCCTCCTCCAGCCTCACATCCTCCTCCAGCCTCACAGCCTCCTCCAGCCTCACAGCCTCCCCATCCTCACAGCCTCCTCCAGCCTCACTGCCTCCCCCAGCCTCACTGCCTCCTCCAGCCTCACAGCCTCCTTCAGCCTCACAGCCTCCCCCAGCCTCACAGCCTCCTTCAGCCTCACAGCCTCCTCCTCCAGCCTCACAGCCTCCTCCTCCAGCCTCACAGCCTCCTCCTGCAGCCTCACAGCCTCCTCCTGCAGCCTCACAGCCTCCTCCAGCCTCACATCCTCCTCCAGCCTCACATCCTCCTCCAGCCTCACATCCTCCTCCAGCCTCACATCCTCCTCCAGCCTCACAGCCTCCTACAGCCTCCTCCAGCCTCACAGCCTCCCCATCCTCACAGCCTCCTCCAGCCTCACAGCCTCCCCATCCTCACAGCCTCCTCCAGCCTCACAGCCTCCTCCAGCCTCACATCCTCCTCCAGCCTCACATCCTCCTCCAGCCTCACAGCCTCCTCCAGCCTCACAGCCTCCCCATCCTCACACCCTCCTCCAGCCTCACACCCTCCTCCAGCCTCACAGCCTCCTCCAGCCTCACATCCTCCTCCAGCCTCACATCCTCCTCCAGCCTCACAGCCTCCTCCAGCCTCACAGCCTCCCCATCCTCACAGCCTCCTCCAGCCTCACTGCCTCCCCCAGCCTCACTGCCTCCTCCAGCCTCACAGCCTCCTTCAGCCTCACAGCCTCCCCCAGCCTCACAGCCTCCTCCAGCCTCACAGCCTCCCCATCCTCACAGCCTCCTCCAGCCTCACAGTCTCCTCCATCCTCACAGCCTCCTCCATCCTCACAGCCTCCTACAGTCTCCTCCAGCCTCACAGCCTCCTACAGCCTCCTCCAGCCTCACAGCTCCCCATCCTCACAGCCTCCTCCAGCCTCACACCCTCCTCCAGCCTCACAGCCTCCTCCAGCCTCACATCCTCCTCCAGCCTCACATCCTCCTCCAGCCTCACAGCCTCCTCCAGCCTCACAGCCTCCCCATCCTCACAGCCTCCTCCAGCCTCACTGCTCCCCCAGCCTCACTGCCTCCTCCAGCCTCACAGCCTCCTTCAGCCTCACAGCCTCCCCAGCCTCACAGCCTCCTCCAGCCTCACAGCCTCCCCATCCTCACAGCCTCCTCCAGCCTCACAGTCTCCTCCATCCTCACAGCCTCCTCCATCCTCACAGCCTCCTACAGTCTCCTCCAGCCTCACAGCCTCCTACAGCCTCCTCCAGCCTCACAGCTCCCCATCCTCACAGCCTCCTCCAGCCTCACACCCTCCTCCAGCCTCACAGCCTCCTCCAGCCTCACAGCCTCCTCCAGCCTCACATCCTCCTCCAGCCTCACATCCTCCTCCAGCCTCACAGCCTCCTCCAGCCTCACAGCCTCCCCATCCTCACAGCCTCCTCCAGCCTCACTGCCTCCCCCAGCCTCACTGCCTCCTCCAGCCTCACAGCCTCCTTCAGCCTCACAGCCTCTCCCCAGCCTCACAGCCTCCTCCAGCCTCACAGCCTCCCCATCCTCACAGCCTCCTCCAGCCTCACAGTCTCCTCCATCCTCACAGCCTCCTCCAGCCTCACTGCCTCCCCATCCTCACAGCCTCCTCCAGCCTCACATCCTCCTCCAGCCTCACAGCCTCCTCCAGCCTCTCAGCCTCCTCCATCCTCAGCCGGACTACCTCACATTGCTGCCATCCTGCCAACCGTCGGCCCCGCTCCATCGCCACCGCCCTCCGCGAGGTCCATGCTGCCCGGATGCCGCCGGAGCCTTCCGCCCCTCGCCACTCTCTCACCGCTGGGCTCTCAATGTCGCCATGCTGCTGGAGTAGCGGTCTACGGGCTGTGGCCGGGTGCCGGGAGCCAGGGACGTCGTCCTGTGGCCGGCAACAGCCAATGGGAGTGAGCGGACCGTGTCAGCCTGCAAAGCCTCACACGCCCCGCTCACTCCCATTGCCTGCCCCCGCCGCCCCTGCAAGCGGATTGGGCGCTGTGTTGTACACACAGGACGCCCATCCCATTGCCCAGGACTTGGCGTCCTAGACCAATCGGATGACCGTCCTGTCTTTACCACACACCGCCCAATCCGCTCCTTCCGCTCAGGTCACATGTGTGACCTGAGGGCAAGAACTGATCCCTCTCTGCATCACCCAACCCGCCGCAGAGGACAATGCCGTGTGACTGGGGCTGCGATCAGCCCCAGCACGCAGCCACGTCCTGCCGCCGAGCGGTCATGTCACCCCTCCAGCCGCATCTCTCCTCACCCCTCCATCTAGACCTCTCCTCACCACTCCAGCCTCTGCTCTCCTCACCCCTCCAGCCTCTGCTCCCCTCACTCCTCCAGCCTCCCGCCACATCATACTCTGCTATCCACAGAGCCCCCTCTATACTCTGCTACCCACAGAGCTGCCTCTATACTCTGCTACCCACAGAGCCGCCTCTATACTCTGCTACCCACAGAGCCGCCTCTATACTCTGCTACCCACAGAGCCGCCTCTATACTCTGCTACCCACAGAGCCGCCTCTATACTCTCCTACCCACAGACCCGCCTGTATTCTCTGCTACCCACAGAGCCGCCTCTATACTCTGCTACCCACAGAGCCTTCTCTATACTCTGCTACACACAGAGCCGCCTGTATAATCTGCTAACCACAAACCCGCCTGTATACTCTGCTACCCACAGAGCCGCCTGTATACTTTTCTACCCAGAGAGCCGCCTGTATAATCTGCTACCCTCAGAGCAGTCTGTATACTCTGCTACCCACAGACCCGCCTGTATACTCTGCTACCCACAGAGCCCCATGTATACTCTGCTAGCCACTCACCCGCCTGTATACACACAATTCATTTCACCGCGCTCCCGATGCAATTGCATCGGGCCTTTTTACTAGTACTAAATAAGACCTGGTAACATGATGCTTGGGAAGCTCTCCTCTAGAAACAGTTCAGGGAGAGTTGATCTAGGATGGACAGGTTAGATTAGAGCTGGCTGTAACGCATGCAAAACAGCAATTAGTGTCTCAATAGGTAGATTATAATAAGGTAAAAAATGTTTGTACTGTGTTAGCTAGTAGATAGAAAAATATTAGAATCTGAGAGTCCTCAGTGGTTGATACATTTTAATGGCTAACTGAAAAGATGGTAAACATAGCAAGCTTTTGGGACACTGTGGCCCCTTCGTCAGGCCGATTCTTTGTTCCAGTGCAGTGTTCAGCTATCCTTACCTCAGACATTAGATTGCAAAAGTAAATACCCAGCCACCTACGCACAGGCCAAAATATTATTCAGTTTTTATTTCCAGACTGCTTGCCCTGGAAATGTTGCCTTTTATGTTTGTGTACACTGAGTCTTTCTGCAACCTCATAGTGGTGGCCATCCCTTGGTACTCGGTCCCCAGCCGCCACTGGTTTTCCTTGTGTGCCGTCCCCGCCTTACACCTGCTCATGCTCCATAACATCACTTGTGCCCTGACCCACACAGTTACTAGGAAGGTTCACTTCACAACTGCCAAGTGGAAATGTGCTTGTGGCAAGGGACTCTACATCTCCCTGACAGCACACTTGGTGACCCTTGCAGAGGATGGAACCAAGTCGGACCCTGGGATGGTAGACATGCTACCAATGTCAGGGATGCAATAAAATACATCTAACCAGAGTAGACTGATTTGATAAAGAACTCTACACAGGTATACCGGGTAATGGCTATAACTCAATTGATGACACAGACCCAAAAGAATAGCTCTATCGTTTATTGTTTGTATCAGCTTATATACGTTTACAGAAGTTTAGAAAAAAATAGATTACATCATACAATGACAAATATGATGAGTATGCATTATAGAAAGTTTTGAGATGATTAATTAGTGACCTTTAAGAGAGTTACAGAAGATAAGAACTTGTACACTCTGGCTTACATATGGCTTGGTGGTCTTATCTAGAAAACAAGGACAAATACAAGAATGTGCTTAACTGTGCTCCTCTTCACTGAACAAACTGTTACATAGCTAATAAGTCAGAATAGACATGATCAAAAATGGCTTCTTTAGATACAATATGGCGGAAGCTACATAGTACCTATAATATCGTCTTTAACAGTCCCCTCTTTTTATCATTTCTATTCTTGACCTATCCCTGCCTACCCCTAGGTCCGCAGAGCCCGCCCTACTACACAATACGCAAGGCTACTTCCTACGCATATTATGGAGCGCAATCATTCAGGAAGACCCTGTTAGCCGGCCTATTCCATCCCTAAACACTCCCTAACCTAAAGATTAGTATATTGAGTAATTTGAGGGGTCTATGAATTTAAGGAAAAAACTGTGGAAAAAAACACATGATATATTTTAGACTGTGGGATATCATAAGCCCATTATTGAATGTTTCACACAACGTTGTAGTTCTTCTTTTCTTGTATCTTTGGTAGTGGAGATGAATCCAGAGGATTTCCACAATGGGTGCAGTTGGAAAGTTCTGCCAAAGTCTTTTTGTTGCACAGCACACACTTGCATCTTGGGGTAGTAACATAAGTCAGGAGCACTTGAGTACGCAGTGCTTCAGTATCTTTATCCTTACTCTTTTTCATTTTGTATTTACCTGAAAAACATTTGCAGTTAGTTCTTAGAATTTTCTTAACAAGCATTACAAATAACTTTACCAGTATAGCAATAACCAGTATTATAGATGCTCCCTGGATTACAAAATGAATTATCCCAGATATCCATCCACCTACACCCTTAAAGAGATTATTCAACCTGGAGAATGACAAACTTGTAAGATCCAACAACACTTTCCTGTCTCTTTCATATGTTACCTTCACACCTTTTCACATACTTTTTTATCCTTCCCCACTCCTCTATCAACGCCTGCCAAGTGAACTGATCAGCTCGTAATCAGTTCCCATTATTTTTCAAAACCCAACTCGAACCTTCTATCGACTTTCCTAAATCAACCTTCATTTGCTTCCCGTCTATTGTTGTGGTGGATCCTCATCCCATTGTGAGTTTCCCTGCTTGGCTACCTTTTTCTGCTGCAACCCTCCTCTTTCCCACTGCTTAAGGCTGGGTTCACACTTGCAGACCCCTCCGCAGCGTTCTGCGGAGGGGATCCGCAATGTGACCCCAGCGGCCGCCAGCTCCTATCTTTAGAATGGGGACGCACGGTGCTGCGCTTGACTGCGTATGACCGTGCTCACCCATTCACTCCCATATGTGATCTGTGTGCAGGCAGATGCCCGCGCACAAATCACACAGTCTCGTCCACACCAGGAATGCAACATGTCATGTCCCTGGTGCGGACGAGTCTGTGTAATTTGTGCGCAGGCATCCGCCTGCGCACAGATCACATACGGGAGTGAATGGGTGCGCACGGTCATGCGCAGTCAAGTGCAGCACCGTGCGTCCCCATTCTAAAGATAGGAGCTGGCGGCCGCTGCGCACACATGGCGATTCCCCTCCGCAGAATGCTGCGGAGGGGAACGCCAGTGTGAAGGCAGCCTTAGTTCACCTTCTGCTGTTCTGGGAAGCAAAGTATTGAAGAAAAACAAGAGTAATGAACAATACTCCCCTAAGGTTATCTCTTTAGTCTCTGTGAATCTTCTTGCAGCGGGATGCATGGATCCAGATAGTTATGGACCTTCAAATCTGGGTTGCAAGCTTTCCTCACGGACTGTGACCAGGTTTTAGGGAGTGTGTACCTTCCAAGGAGGAGGGATCTAGATTGGAACTGAAAACACGTTTGTGAGTTTGGTGCAATACATTTTGTAAAGCTGTTGGTACCGATATATGTAAAGTGCTATGGAATTAATAGCGCCATATAGATGAATAGAATCATTATTATAATAATTAAAATTATCACCATAATAATTAAAGCTCCTACATATTAGTCATATCAGAGTGCAATGTCTGTAACTGCTAAGAAAAATACAATCCTGTCTTTGATGGTTCCCCAAATAGTATCTCATATGGACATAACCCAGTATTTTGTTTGGCGTTACCCTTACAGAATACATTGTATAATAATTTCTTTGCAACAGTTCGGGCAGTGGCCTTAGCAGTAGGCCATACTTCTGGCTATCCAGAGAATAGGTCTATGCAGACCAACACATACCCATAGATGCCTACCTTTGGAAGCTGAACAAAGTCAATCTGCAGTGGCTGAAATGGGTAGAGTAGCCTTAGCGCACATTTCTGTCTCAACCGCTATTCCCACCTTATGGCATGCACAGATCACACAACCGTGTATATACTTAGCAGCAGCATAGTGGAACCAAGGTGCCACCCAGTGATGTTTCTATTGAATCCTCTTCTCGGGCATCTTCATGTTTCCATTCTTCTTTTTTCCGTTTAGAGGCCTGTGTTTGCAGGCACCCTAGGAGTTCAGCGTCCACTCTCCCAGAGACACACATAGTGTACATCCCTATCGGGGAGCGGGGCTGCAGCTTTAGCTGTCCTGTCAGCATGGTCATATCCTTCTTTCTTGGTTCGCTCCTTTGAGTGAGCTTGCACAATAACCACAGCTTAATGGGTTTCCCTGGAGATTCCACAAGCTAACTGCTTTTCTATACAGAGCCATAATCATGGCAAATACCAAAATCGTAACGGTTATCAACAAAAATATGCACCTTAAGTCCCCCCACCATAATACAAGCCTCTGTCAGAGCCTTTAGTTCAGTCTGTAAACGTGGAATGGGGTCTCTTGTACATTTGCTAATGGCTGTGTTTCAATGTCAATTAGATCAAAACAATTGTGTTCAATTTAATTTGTCAAGTCATCATTAGTATCAGGTAATAAATGTTTCTGTGTCAATACATCTTTGGCATATCCCTCTAATTCATAACATTAAACCAATACATTTGGAATTCCTAGTGCTGGGGCAGAGAGAATGTCATTCTTCAGCGGTCAAACCCCTCTTTTGCTTCTGGTGTGATTTCATAGGGTTTGTTCTTGTTGCATTCTGCCAACACATCTGCATTTTCTTTGATGCTGAAGAAATCCACTCCCTGCAGTAACCCACCAGCCCTAAGAAGGTGCTTAATACTCTTTCAGTGGTAGGTTGTTTTGCTTTACTGATTGCTTTCTTTCTGTCAGCTGTGATGTGTTTTGTCTGAGTAGAGATGCAGTAATCAAGTCAAAATGACTTCAGTCTGTGAATTCTTCCCCACTTTGCATCTCTCCTCAAACAAAAACCCCAACAGAGACAGTGTTACCTGTAAACAAGTTGGTCTGTCTGGTGTGAATGATCAATTGTACTTGTTCATTTTCTTGGTGCAAGTAAAGAAGTATATAGGTACAGGTGACAGTGGAGCTGCTTTATTTAGTCTATTTTATGTCCAAATTAATTGTTACCATTATCTATAATATATAAGGGGATTGTGGCGTTCAGAAGCCCAGACCCAGGACTTTACCTGGTACCTGTATCTGTACCTTTGAATCCACTGGTCATTCACACGGATGAATTTCCTTCAACAGGCCATATCAAAACAACCTAATTTACCCATCTAGGCATTTCCCACTTTTCTCTAACATTATTACTGCGTCATTAACTGCCCCTGCTTCTCTGCTCCCACTGATCCCACATTATCCATCCTGATCCAGTAAGAGCTTTGGTGAAACTGGTTCCCATAACGTCTATCAAGAGTCGCGACCTCTGTCTTCAGTATCCCGTTATCCCTCTGGACTAGTAATCCTCTAATCTGTCATCCAAACCAGCAACCTGGTTTCCCCAGTAACTGTCAAAAGTCGCTAACCCTGTCTTCAGTATCCTGGCACCCCAAACTAGACCTTTACTAGTTCGTCCTCTAGTTTGTCATCCAAATCATCAACCTGGTTTCCACAGCAACTGTCAAGGGTCGCTAACCCTGTCTTCAGTATACTGGCACCCCAAACTAGACATTCACCGGTTCACTTTGCTTCCAGCTTGTCATCCAAACCAGCAACCTGGTTTCCACAGTAACTGTCAAGGCCGCTAACCCTATCTTCAGTATACTGACACCCCAAGCTGGACCTCTATTTCTGAAGGCAGTGAATGTAAAATCCAATTTCCTGATTATTCTAATTGTAGGGAACAAAAACATACAATGATGAATATAATAATAATTTTCTACGGGAAAAACATACAATGCAATCCCAAAAAAACAATTGTCATGTATATCAGAATTATCTGTAGCAGACACCTCTATTCCTGAATCCACCCTTTCCTCTGCATATCTGTAATTATGTATTACCTTTTTGCATCTATACTTTACACTTTTCTGAATCAACCTTATACAAGAACACAACATCACTGTGGCACATCAAACAATTCACATGTTCACTTTCTACCAGACACATTACCCATGTTATAGCTGTCTGGAATTCCGCGAGGAGAACAAAAAGTCTTGCAGACTTCAAACTGTGTACACCCCTTATCAATTATACAAATATTACAGTTATCACTGACTTCATAAACTTACTCCTGTCTCAGAGGCTTGAATGATCCCATAAAATGTTGTCACTAAGGTCTATTCCAACATAAAGCAGTGTCTATCATACCAGCTGAAATGCTGTCCTGTCAGTTCAACCCCCCCCCCTTTTGCTGTCAGTGAAGCCTGTTATCTATTCCAACTTCACTGAACATCAACAATTTTTGCAAGTTTCAAACCCTTAGAAGACACAGTTAACATTAATCCAAATCTACAATGTGCTTTGATTGAACAGAGACGCAATGACCAAGTCTTCCCCACTCTGCATCTCTCCTCAAATAAAGACATTAGGGCATAATATTATTAGACATTTTGCCGGTGGTCACCCAATCACAATGCAAACATTACAATCAACATTATATTCTTAAACTCCATCCAGTTTCAGAAGTCTGACTCAAAATAACTTATATAATATTCAGTAGCTTTGTAGTAAAATCTATTCCAACATACCGTAGAGTATATCAGTTACCATTACCAACTGTGACGTTGTCCCTCCAGCTTAATCCCCTCCCTTCCCTGCTGCTGTGAGCATAACCTTCACACAAACATTCTGAATTCCACTGACTGGCTGTATCATAAACAATATTCATAAATGGAGAACAAAGCAGTGATTTTAGTACAATACAGGTTAATATATTTCAATGGCTGTTGACAAAGATCAGTACTGTTTCTATATATTCACATATTTAATTAGGAACACCTGTCCACTTGGACTTTAGCTTAACTTAATTTTGAGTTAAATACAGTAATACTTTTTGGAAATACTTTGGTTAATTTTTCTGCTGTCATACAATGCACAATGCAATTCTCATCTAATCTTTGTGAAAACATGCGTCTGTCTTTCAGCAGATCATTCAACAAAAATAGCTCCGCATACAGCTTTCTTTCACACATACTTTTATCACATGCGTACCTTGTACCTGCTACTCGAGTGTACCCCACATCCCATCCTAGAGGATCTAATAAAGATGTCAGTACGGTTTACTGTTATTAATGTAATCAGCGGATCAGAGTTATCCTATTACAACATCACTAGGCTACAAGTCATAATTAGGGCAAGACATAAAACAATCCCAGAGCTGCAGTTACATGAAGAGAAAGAGAGAGGGAGGCGAAAAAGGGAGGGGGGGGAGCCAGCATGACTTCACCGATCAGGCGCAAGCATATTAGGGAGAGGATGGGAGTTGTAGTTCTCGAATTAGTTCTGGCACGATTTTAAAAACAAAGTAGTTTCGTAAGGAGAGAAAGTGATAGAATTAGTAGATTACTAAAGTTAAAGTTTGTGACAAGCACCAAGAATATATGAGCGGTTACAAAAGATTAGTTTTGTCAATTAACAATTAACGCATACAGACAAATACAACAATACTGTGAAGTATGACAAGACAATACAGGGCACAATACAGATAAGCAAAAAAAAAACACTAGGACAAGACAAGACAAAACACAAAACAAGAGTATGAACAAATAACAAATAATCAAATCAGTCTATCTGAGTTTCCCATTTCCAATTCCCCAAAGATTGACTCTTGTTAACTCCTTTCCTGGAGAAGACAGTACCTTGTGACAATGGCTCTCAAACTTACCGCGGTTCTGTATGCTGTTCAGCAGGAGACGGGTAACCTTTGTGTTCAATCCAAGGTGAATATAAAAAGGGGAAAAAATATTCATAACAGATAATAATCACGCGGGGCCTCCATTTGTCAGAGATGCAATAAAATACATCTAACCAGACTAGACTGATTTGATAAAGAGCTCTGCACAGGTATACCTGGTAATGGCTATAACTCAATTGATGACACAGACTCGGTCTTCAAAAGAATAGCTCTATGGTTTATTGTTTGTGTCAGCTTATATACGTTTACAGAAGTTTAGAAGGATTTCAGGCCCTATTCCACCAGGGTTTCCTCCTCCTCCTGCACTAGTTTGTACAACTCCCTCTTCCTTTTCATCCTTCATCTTGAAAATGTTGTTGTCATTATCAGTTGCAAGCTGGAAACATTGCAGTACTGCCTCAGAGAAATGGCAACAGGCTTTGCTGAAACGAATTTGTTTAGGTGACAAACAGCACAGCGCTGCAGAATTGTGTAAAACTGTAATAGACCAGACAAACCTGTGGCTCTCGCCACTGAACCTAAGCCAGGCATGTGTGATAATGGCTAGTGCCAGGTATGAAGCTTGGCAAACTTGCATACATACAGTACCATGGCTCACATGCTCAACTTAGTGGTTCAGCGGTTTCTGAAAACCTACACAGATTTGCCTGATCTACTCATGAAGGTACGCCATGTATACCCCCTGTCAGTGAGGCAGTGCTGCAGTAATGCTTGCAAGTGCAAGCTAACTGACTGGTATGTGAAGTGACCACATGCTGAAACTGTATGTGTCACCAAGGCTCTGTGAACAGCAGAGAGCAGTAGTTAAATACCGTATATACTCATGTATAAGCCGAGTTTTTCATCCCAAAAATTGGGCTGAAGAGTCCCCCCCTCGGCTTATACATGGGTCAATACGGTAGGGGCTGAAAATAAGACAGAGGGTGGGAGGGGGGGTGCTGCACAATATACATTACCTTGTCCGGTGCTGTCCCCGTTCCTCTCCTGGTCTGTGGTGCGGTTCCCGGTCCAGTTCCATGATGATCGGTGCGGTGCCCGGCCGACTTCCTGCTTCCATCTGTAATCTCCGCCCAGGTCAGGCCCTGCACCAATGAGAGCGCAGGACCCGTGCCGTCAATCACCGCCCAGACACGGCCAGATGACGTTGGGGCCTCTGATTGGCCCGACGTCATCAAGGCGCGGCGCCTTGATGACGTTGGGCCAATCAGAGGCCCCAAAGTCATCTGGTCGTGACTGGGCGGTGATTGACGGCACGGGTCCTGCGCTCTCATTGGTGCAGGACCTGACCTGGGCGGAGATTACAGAAGGAAGCAAGAAGTCGGCCGGGCACCGCACCGATCATCATGGAACTGGACCGGAAACCGCACCGCAGACCAGGAGAGGAGCGGGGACAGCACCGGACGGCCGGAGGAGCTGGACATGACAGCGGGGGACAGCACCGGACAAGGTAAGAAACGGTGCATATGTGTGTGTATGTGTGTGTGTGTGTGTATGTATGTGTATATGTGTGTGTATGTATGTGTGTGTATGTGTGTGTGGATGGGGCTGGGGCTGCTGTATATACCACTGGGAGGCTGCTGAATATACCACTAGGAGGCTGCTGTATATACCACTAGGAGGCTGCTGTATATACCACTGGGAGGCTGCTGTATATACCACTAGGAGGCTGCTGTATATACCACTGGGAGGCTGCTGTATATACCACTAGGAGGCTGCTGTATATACCACTAGGAGGCTGCTGTATATACCACTAGGAGGCTGCTGTATATACCACTGGGGAGGCCTATATACCACTGGGGGGGCCTGTATACCGCACTGCTGGGGGCTGTATACCTGTGCTGGGGTCCACCGTTGGCTTATACACGAGTCAATAGGTTTTCCCAGGTTTTGGGGGCAAAAGTAGGGGGGTCGGCTTATACACGGGTTGGCTTATACACGAGTATATACAGTACCAGCTACAACATGCCTGTTTGTGTACCGGTCAGTCTCGGCATATGAGAACAGATGGGTGGGCATGGATGTTTGACATCTGTGAGATCCTACAAAACTTTGAGGAATCAACCAAGATGTGGGCAGTGATGATGCCATAATTAGTGTAACCAATACAGGTATATCTAGCAATTGGAATAATATGGCATAGGAAAATTTGGCTTAGGAAATTCTGAGAAAATGGAGTTTTTAATTCGTGTTTAAATGCACCTAAACTGACAGAGTGAATGCTGCCAGTGGCATACCAACCGCAGTCGCAGGGGTCGCAAGTGTGACCGGGCCCAGAGGTACAGGACCCCTGCTTTACATGGATGTGTGTCCTTGAGGACTTACATCCATGTCACTGCGAGACACTCTGCCCGGCCGGTTCCCAGGCGGCTGATCACAGCCGCCAGTGGACTCGCAGGCACTGCCGCTTTAAATCTCCCGCGGCCGCTGTTGATGCACTGTGATCACAGACAGGATGGAGCTGAGCTGCCGGCGGGAGCGGTGAGGCAGAAGAGCTACAGCTTCCAGAGAGGGGGAGGGAGTGTGTGTGACTGTGTCTGTGTGACTGTGTCTGTGACTGTGTGTGTGGCTGTGTGTGTCTGTGTGTGTGACTGTGTGGGTGTGTGACTGTGTGTGTCTGTGTTACTGTGTGCCTGTGAGTGTGTGACTGTGTGTCTGTCTGTGTGCCTGTGACTGTGTGATTGCGTGCCTGTGACTGTGTGTCTGTGATTGTGTCTGTCTGTGTGTGTCTGTGTGACTGTGTGTGTGACTGTGTGTGTGTGACTGCATGTGTCTGTGTGTGACTGTGTGTGTGACTGTGTGTGTGACTGTGTGTGTGTGACTGTGTGTGTGTGATTGTCTGTGTGACTTTGTGTGTGACTGTGTGTGTGTGACTGTGTGGGTGTGTGACTGTGTGTGTGGGACTGTGTGTCTGTGTCTATGTGACTGTGTGTGTGACTAACTCACCATTGCCTGGTTCTCAGGCGTTGCTCCACTCGTCACGGTTCCGCGCCTGAGGCTGTGGGGCCCGGTGGTCAGATCAAAGGGGGGATGAACGGATGGGAATAGTTCTTGTTTGTCGTGACGCCACCTGTGGGAGTCCGGTGAATGCACCGGCGCTGCTTGGGCCTTCGGGGGATGTGTGGCAGCTTGATGGGCTGCTCCCCACAGGATGAGCAGGAGTCCCCGGGGCCAGGAGCAGTACCTGATGGAATACGGCAGCTCGGGTAGTTGCTGGACAGAGTTAATAACAGTTCTGAAGGAAAGCACGGACACCAGATTCCTCTGTAACGGGTCTTTACTGTAACGGTTGACGTGATACACGGTATACAGTCTTTTAGGTAACGGACCGGGTGGTCCCAGTGATGACTGGTGTTAGTTCAGAGCTCCAAGGTGTTCCTCTTTTGTCTAACCTTCCTATATTGGTTGCCGGTGTTGCCTTAGTGTACCAGTTCAGGGTGCTAGGGAGACTCCTAGTCGATTCCTTAACTGAATTTCGCTGTAAGGTTCTGTTTCCAGGGGTGAGGCCCTGCTGGCAAGACAACTTGGTTGCGGCTGAAGTGAGGTGCTTCCGGAGAAGCGGTTCCTTCACTCCGGTTTGCTGAACAGCGGTGGACGTCCGTTCGCCTCGGAACCGGTGATCCGGTGGTTTGGGCATGGGTATGTTTGAGCCCGTTCGGTATCTGTCCTTGTTTCGGTCTAGGTCACCGCTTAATGGTGCCAGCCAGTAAGTGGTTTTCAGGGCTGCACGGCACTGTGCAGAGCCCTGTTGCTCCTTCTCCTACGTTACTCCACTCTCTTCTCCTAAGTTACCAACTTCCCCCCACACACTACTCCTTTCACTCTTCCCACCAAGACCTGATTGGCCCTCTACCTCTAGTGTGTTGTGTGGTGTATGGAGCTCTGAGTTTAACCATGTCATCACCGAGACGGAAGATATTACATCTTCTGTCAGGGATGCAATACCTTCCTGTGACGCACTCGTTGCGGGGCGCCTCATGACTGTGTGCCTGTGACTGTGTGTGACTGTATGTGACTGTGTGTGACTGTCTGTGTGTGTGACTGTGTCTGTGTGACTGTCTGTGTGACTGTGACTGTGTGTGTGACTGTCTGTGTGTTTCTATGTGTGTATCTGTGTCTGTGACTGTGTAAGACTGTGTGTGTGACTGTGCGTGTGTTTGACTGTGTGGGTGTGTGACTGTATGTATGTCTGTGTGTGACTGTGTGTCACAGTGTAGTGAGAATACTGATAAGGGAATGGCAGTTACAGGCAGGGTGACCAGGGAAGACTAGTCTGATCCTAGTCTGGAAACCCTGAATGGCCCTGATCCTGAAGGTATCTTTGATGGTGAGAAGGTTCGGGCCACCAGCCTCTTCCTAAAACTCCTCCACCAGCCCTGCACTATTCCTCCCTCACCTCCCTCCATAGAACCGGGATACAGCAACTCCAACAGAAAGGACATCAGCCACACAAACACACAGGTCAGGAAAGCACGGCTTCCAGGCACAGAGTGAAACTCTATCAGCAGCAACACCTGGTGGAAGGAGAGGCTACTTAAAGGCTAGGGGGAGGGGAGTTCAGGTGAGTCACACATTAACCCCTCAACCAGCAGTTGAACCTAATAGTGAGTGCAGTTCTGGAGCACAACACAGGAGGCCAGGACCTTCACAACTATCAATCATGCAGCTCTTAAAGACAAACACATACACATCAGCATCCGGCAATGTCAGTGTGTGACACTGTGTGTGTGTGACTATGTGTGTGACCATGTGTATTTGACTGTATGTGTGGGTGACTGTGTGTGTGACTGTGTGTGAGACTGTGTGTCTGTGTGTGACTGTGTGTGTTTGACCATGTGTGACTGTGTGTGTGTGACTGTGTGTGGGTGACTGTGTGTGTGACTATGTGTGATTGTGACTGTGTGTGTGTCTGTGTGTGTCGGTGTGACTGTGTGTGTTTGACCATGTGTGTGTGACTGTGTGTGTGTGTGTGACTGTGTGTGTGACTGTGTGTGGCTGACTGTGTGTGTGTGTGACTGTGTGTGACTATGACTGTGTGTGTTACTGTGTGTCTGTGTGTTTGACCATGTGTGTGAAACTGTGTGTGTGTGACTGTGTGTGATTGTGTGTGTGACTGTGTGTGTGCAACTATGTGTGTGTGTGACTGTGTGTGTGAGTGTGTGACTGTGTGTGTTTGACTGTGTGTGTTTGTGTGACTTGGTGATGGCTGTACAGGGGGCAGTGTGACTGGGTGGGGGGCTGTACAGGGGAAAGTGTGTGTGGGGGGGTGCTGTACAGGGGGCATTGTGTGTAGGTGATGTACAGGGGGCGGTGTGACTGGGTGTGGGGGGCTGTACAGGGGGCAGTATGTGTGTGTGATGGTGGGAGGGGGACTGTACAGGGGGCAGTGTGACTGGATGTGGGGGCTGTACAGAGGGCAGTGTGTGTGTAGGGGGCTGTACAGTTGGCAGTGTGTCTGAGTGTGGGGTGGGCTGTACAGGTGGCAGTGTGACTGGATGTGTGGGGGGCTGTACAGTGGGCAGTGTGTCTGGGTGACAGGGGAAGGTTGTACAGGAGGCAGTGTGTCTGTGTGGAGAGGACGTATGCTATATGAAGGGCTGTGACACTGCATTATATGATATGAAGGGCTGTGATGCTGCATTATATTCTCTGGAGGGCTGTGACACTGAATTATATTATCTGGAGGGCTGTGATGCTGCATTATACAGTATTATCTGGATGGCTGTGATGCTGCACTATATTCTCTGGAGGGCTGTGATGCTGCATTATATTATATGAAGGGCTGTGATGCTGCATTATATTATTTGGAGGGCTGTGACGCTACATTATATTATTTGGAGGGCTTTGATGCTGCATTATATTATCTGGAGGGTTATGAGGCTGTATTATATTATCTGGAGGGCTGTGACGCTGCATTATATTAAATGAAGGGCTGTGGTGCTGCATTATATTATCTGGAGAGCTATGAGGCTAAATTATATTATCTGGAGAGCTATGAGGCTGTATTATATTATCTGGAGGGCTATGATGCTGCATTATATTATCTGTAGGGCTATGAGGCTGCATTATATTATATGGAGGGCTATGAGGCGGCATTATATTATCTGGAGAGCTATCAGTTTGCATTATATTATATGATGGGTTATGAAGCTGCATTATATTAAATAGAGGGCTATGAGGCTGTGTTATACTATAATGGAGGACCATAAATACCATAATAAGGGCCTATTCCAGGAGGAGGGCCATATATAGCAGGATGAGGGACATTAATACATAATGAAGGGGAGAAAGGTCAATTTGTGAGTCTTTATAGGATTTAGAACGTTACATGGGGCCCGTACATCTGATCAATGTGGGTGCATGGGGGAAGGGGGGGGCCCAGATCCAAATTTCACACCGGGGTCCTTCAGACTCAACGCCACTGAATGCTGCATATGTTGTTTGTATAATTAATGTAACCATCACGCTTCTGTGTCTATTTAAACACTTGCTGCTCACAATTAAAGAAGAAGCTTTGCATGTGTACAAGGTGCAGATGAAGGAACAAAGTACACAGTTTGATATTGCGGGGCACTTCGTCTGATTGATGATGCCCCTTGACTGATAAGCCCCTGCTGCATCCCCCTGCTCTCCTCCCTGGCTGTGCAATTGGCTAACATCCCCCTTCTAGTTATGAACTTGTCTCGGACTCTTATAAGCCGGTAGTCAGCCATTGATCCTTCTCTCCACCCACCAGCATCCAGGGTGAACATTGTTGGATGACGGGGAACTCTTTGGAGGCTGCGCTGAGAGAGTTGATCAGCCATGAGGGAGCCGCATAGCTCGCCTCCTTGTGGACACCGGCTCTCTTGCAGTCGGCCTGGCTGATTTGCAGGGAGTGGGTGGTCGGAGGTCTGCCAGACTCTCCTGCACACTGCAGTATTTGAACCCGAACGCTATGGCATCACGGAGCATGTGCAGTGGCTATGCACATGCCCTGAGTGCTCTGACTTCCACCCCCATGACAAGATCATGGACCCAGCCATGTACCGCTCTTTCGGCCACACAATGCAGCAGGCATCGCTTACCTCACACTCCTGCCAGCGGCTGCAGAGCAGTTTTTCCCCGCTCTCACTGGTTCCATTGATAGGACCAAGGTCCCGGTCCTGACCATGGGAGGCTCACAGAGTCTGAGCTCCTCATCTGCAGATGCACCAGTAAGTAGCAGTGCCCCTAGCTCGGCGCTCTCCATGTGCCCCCCCCCTAGGCTGGTCGGCACCCCCAGCTGGGGAAGGGACACCCCCCTTGATATATTTTACTCAGCCCTTGACCTTCCCATTATCCCAACAGGTACCCAGCCAGGTACCACCGGTGGCTTAGGATGGGCACCCCGACAACAGCCCAGCCCCCTGGGACTGCACATTACCAGCTCACCTTCTCCACAACCACCATGCATCGAAATGGCCCAAGAGTCTGCAAATTGCCCGATTGCCACCCTTGCGCACGTCAGACAGACCATAGCCATCACCGGCTCGCCGCCATTGCATGTGGACCCCGCACAGCATAGCACCTTACACGACTGCAGCAACCACAGATTCAAAGGATCATCTTCATCATCGCTCAGCAGTGATCGCAACTACCAGTGGAGACATTACAGAGGTGCGCGTGATGTTATTGAGCCGCCTCTCTCATTACCCCAGAAGCAGCAGGCGCTCCAGGTCTTCCTGCAGGTGGTCATTCACTTCGTCTCATGCATCATCCGACAGGTCACGGTGTGGTAGTTGGTTTACCAACAGATCATTGAGGAGGAGGAAGTCTCATCAGCATTCCGATTCGGGTGCTGCAAGTCCCCCACCGCCAGCGGCAGCACCTGGGGAAGTTCAACAGTCTCCGACTTTGACTAGTGAGTACCATTATGCCGGTGCCTGGGGAGGGGAGAACACAATGGTGGACTTTAGATTTCTTATGTAGTCTGGGTACCAAAAAGATCCTAGTTAACCTGAAGCTCCTTCAATGCCAACCCAATCCTCCCCGTCCTGATTTGCACAAGAACATGTTGTACAGCATGTTTTCACTCTTAGGCACATACTTAGACCAGGAAACTGTCCTAAAGATCTGGGTCAATGAGTACATCGATATTTGGACCCACGTTCTCACCGAACAGACTACCATAGACAAGGAAAGACTGTCTGCAGACCGGCCTTACGAAAGTAAGCCTAAGGTTGCCAAAGTCATCAACAATTGGCTCCAGGCATTTTTTGTCCTCAGTTGCATGATAGGGCAGTGGCAACCTGAGCATTGTTCAGAACTTTTCACTTATTGCGACATCATCTAAAATTCTTATCAAATCCCACGGAGGCTCCGCCTGGTGGAAAAATGAGGAGGAGTTCTGTCGCTGCATCGCACTCCAACCACATTTGGATTGGGATGTGAAGGCTATAGACTCATGGTTGCAGCTGATGATGGCTCAAAAGGTGTACCCACCCTTTTCTGGGATCATTGGCCGTACACAGACCTGGGTGTTGTTGGCTGTTCGATGAAGGCCACTGCAGATTTCAGGGGCTCTACAAGTACAGGCACGAGTGCTCTGTTTGTGGAGCCAAACATACTGCTCCAAAATGTAACTGGCAGCAACATAAGTCCTCCTGCTGCAAACCATTGGCGGTCGATGCCAAGGACGCCGGTGAGTGTCCTCGAGATGGAGCCATGGCTAAAACAGTACCCCAACCATGAGGCCACAGAAACTTTGAGAAAGGGTTGTTTCTCTGAATTTTTCATATTGTTCGTTTACTACCCCAAGTCCTTGTATGCCCCAAATTTAAGGTCTGCCTGTGAACTCCCTCAGGTTTTGCCCTCCAAACTGTTTAAAAAGGTTTTGCTGGGCTGCATCACCAGCCTATTTTACACTATCCCCTTTTCCAACCTCTGCATCTTCGAGCTGGGTGTCTTTCCCAAGGAGACCCCAGGTGAGTATTGGCTGATACACCACCTGTCCTCCCGTTCGATGCCTCTGTGAATGACAGGATCCCCGCCGAAGACTTGATAGTATCCTAGGTCTCTTTCGACATGGCCATTTCCTTCATCCATGGCGCCCATGCCGGCGCGCTTATGGCCAAGTTGGACATAGCCTCTGCCTTCCGCATACTGCCGGTCCACCCAGACTGTCACCACTTACTCGATTGTTCATTTAAGCATATCTGGAGCTGCTACAAGTCTGCTCCAGATGTGTCTGCTTCAAAGTGTCTGATTAAAGTGTCAAGATTTGAAATAGACCTGAAATTGACTGGAAGGTAATGAAATACAGGGCCACTAAAAACAATGTGTATAACTCTTTTCACTACCAATGTTTACCATGTCTATTATTTCATTGTTTGTTTTCCTATGTGCTTTCACCACCCACTTCTACTTCTACCACCCTATTCCCCCTTCATCACCACTCATTCACATTAGCCCCTCTCTCCTTCCCTACTCTATGTACAGCTCCCATGCTATATTCAGTTTACTCAAGAATCTCAGCCCATCATATTCCAAAGTTTTGCATAATACACCATGTCCTAAATCCAAAAACTATTTGCTCTCTCTTTTTGCTGCTGCTCCTTTCAGGTGATATCTCTCCCAACCCTGGTCCACCCTCTGCTAACTTCAACCCCTCCCCCACCTCACATAGAAACCCTACTAACCTTATTGCCATTATGTGCACATCTTCATCTCCCTCTTTGAATTGTGCTCTGTGGAATCCACAGTCTGTATGTGTATCGCCCTCAGGGCTATGGGTTACTCAGGACCGGTCCTTATTCTCTGCTTAAAGGGGGATGTCACGGTTGTGGCCGTGGACCGATTCCGTGGCCCTGGAGGGACCGCAATTAAAAGGGAAAAAAATACAAATAAGAGTTTGTCAGTGACGCCGTCGCCACCTATGTGATGTGGCCGAATATGACCACCGCTGCTTATCTCAGCTTCAGGGGATGATGTTGGGATGCAGCAGGATGATAAACCCTCCACAGGTAGGGCTAGGATGATTCCTGAGCTGCTGATAATAATTGTTATTGGTGTTGATGGGGATGCAGGAATTAGCACAAACAATGATGTGGAGACACAATAGTAACAGTCTTTTCTTTACCTTTAATGGTGGAACTCAGGTAGTACGGAGTACTGTTTTCTAAAGTTCACTGGGTCCGGAGCTTGGAGGTAATTTTAGGCTTTCCACGCCAGGCAAGTCCTGAGGCTTTCCTTTTAGATTGTGTCCGTTGGGCCCTGGCTGCATAAAGCAATGCTGTGACCCTCTCTGTTCTGAACTAGCTGTAGGACAAGCAGCGTAACCCTTCTCTTGGCTGTATTTCTACTCAGCTCTCCTGGGCTCTGTAGTGCGGCTGTGTCTCTTTAGCTTTACAGTGAACAGGGCGGTGTATAACTATCCGTTCTCCGGATTTGACCGCTGGGTGTATAATCCCTTACGATCTCGGTCTCCGGTGACCGTACTATACTTAATTCTGGGCTTGCTGGCACTACTACCAGATCTTCCTTCTTTCCTCCTCAGGCCCTCGCTCTGGGCTCCACACACTGTCAGTTTCCTTGGACCGGCCTAACATGGCTCCTGTCCCCAAGATCACTTTCCTCTCCTCCTTCTGCTCTGCTCAACTGTCACCTCAGCTCTCCTGACAGAAACTGACTAGCTCAGCCCCCTGCACCTGCATATTTAGGGGACCTCTACTGACGTCAGCAACTGACCTGACCTCAGCTGTTAGAGCTCTCCCTACAGGCCCAGTTTGGGATATGTTATATTTGTGCTTCACCTGGTGGATGCCTTGCCTCCAATCTTGTAATGTGATTACCGGACCCCGGGGCACCACATATGCAACAAGCTTCCTTACATTCACAATTACTTTCTTACTAACTCTCTTAACCTCCTGGCCCTCGCTGAAACCTGGATCCAGGATTCAGACACTACTTCCCTGCTATTTCTCATGCCTGCTTACATTTCTCCCATTCCCTGAGACCTGGGAACAAACATGGTGGTGGAGTCGGCCTCCTCCTGTCCTAACAATGTACTTTCAAGGTCATTCCACCAGCCCCATCACTATCATTCCCCTCTTTTGAGGTCCACACCATTAGGCTATTCCATCCCCTCCCCCTCAGAGTAGCAGTTATATACTGCTCCCCAGGGTCACCCACCCACTTTCTCGATCATCTCTCCATGTGGCTGCTGCACTTCATGTCCTCAGAATTACCAACCCTCATTTTGGGAGACTTTAACAGCCCCATAACCAGCCCTGTCTCCTCATTTGCATCCCAGCTCCTATCTCTAACCACCTTTCTTGGCCTCTCACAGCTCTCAACCTCGGAGACCCACAAAGATGGTAACACCCTTGACCTGGTCTTAGTCCGGCTCTGCTCAACCTCCTCCATAGATAATTCACCTCTTCCCCTCTTTGACCATAACATTCTCTCCTTCACGCTCACAAACTCTCGCCCACCGCAGCACACCCCTACCTATCACTCATCCAGAAATCTACAGGCCACTAACCCTCATACATTTACAGACTCTACGCTCATCACTATCCCCAATCTCCTCCTTCTACTGGCAGTAAATCATTACAATGACACTCTCAGAAGCATGTCCTCCCTATGACGATACATTCTATGCCCTGGAAGATTTGTAGGGTCAGTTTATCACTTTGACCAATCCATGTCAGCTGGGTATACTTGCCCTTTGGAAATATCGCTTTCCTGGTCTGTATAGTCATAAGACTGAACAAATAACCTAAACCCCAAAAGCTTCTGATGAGCATGACTCAGGTTGAACCAAGAACCTTACTCTGCTAGAAATGTTTCTCATCACACTTGCGGTATCCCTCTGGGCGGAGCCATTGCGTAATTGACTGATTTGTTTTTGGTCTGACAACATCACTGTGGTTCATGCCATAAACCACCTGGTGTTGTCCTCTCCTCCGGTCATCAATTTGCTGTGTTTCTTGGTTCTTCGGTGTCTCACGTACAACATACAGTTTAGAGCTCGTCATGTCCCCAGCGTTGATAACATCGTTGCTGATTCTCTTTCTCGCTTTGATTTTCAGAGGTTTCGGAAATTGTGTTTTCACGCCAACATAAGGAGCCTACAGTAAGGCCTGGGGGGAGTGGAGCTCTATGGTGGGGGAGGGTAGTGTCTCAGCATCCTCCGACTTCCTAGCACAGCTGGTGCTGAAATATATCTTAAACCTGCATGCTTCCGAGGTCTCTGGCGGCTTTGTGTAGCATTGCCTGTCAGGTTTGGCCTTTCATTTCAGGCTCTGGGGTTGGCCCAATGTGACCAAGAGCTTTTTGATCGCGCAAGTACTTAAGGGTTGTAATGGGCCTCGAACATAGGAGGTCCTTTACAATCGCTATTCTAAAAAACATAGTTGCCATTTTTTGTGCGGTTTGCAATGACCCCAACTAGGTGGCTCTTTTTTTCGTGGCTTTTGGCCTCGCCATTTTCAGCACACTGTGGTTTTCTGAACTTGTCCCGAGGTCGGTTTTCCGTTTGGGTGGCCTGCAATGGGACAACATTATTTTCTGCAGCGGCGGCTTGAAAATTCGCATCAGGCAGATAAAAACGGACCAGCTTGACCGGTGGGTATGGTACTTGCTTTTTTCCATCCCTGGTCCCTTAAGCTGTCCTATTGCTGTCACGTTACTTGGAATCCTGCATTCCATGTTCCTCCTTTCTTGAACATATCTACGGGTCCCCCTTGATGGCTTTCAGTTTTCAGCAATTTTGAAGAGATCTTTGGAGATATTGTGCCTCCCCCCTATTTTGGCATGCACTCTTTTCTGATGGGAGTGGCGACTGAGGCGTCAAGGGCCGTTATGTCCAATGATGAGATCAAGAGGGTTGGGGGCTGGAAGTCAGATTGTTACTTTCACTATATTGGGCCTGATCTTCTTTAAGCGTTGTTTCCCTAAAATATTTCCGTCAGCCGGTCGTTATCCTTGGCGGTTTCGGAAGTTGCCCTATTAAAAAAAATATATATATTATGCAGTGGAAATATTTAAGTGGGGAATTTTGGCTGATCATAGTGAGTGAGACTGTTAACCTACTTTTGTTGCCTTGCTGGGTGGCATCTGGTGAAAGATGGTTCTAACTGCATTTTCTTTTCAGATCCGGCTACGCCCAGTGTGGATTCTAGATCACTCTTATGTATACTGGGTGGCCCAGTGGGCCGGTGAGGGCAGGCAGAGGAGCTCTCGAGTTTCAAGACATAGAGGTCCAATGGAGAGGGATCCAGGGGCTGACCTGGGGTCAGGTCCTTCCGGATGTGGTTAATATCTCCAGAGTAACCCCTGGTCTTTATGTCGGTGATAATAACCATGTCAATTTTAAGATCACTGAGCTTCTCACAATTATGCACAAATTTTTCCCTGAGCTTTGTGTGCTGTGGTCGGAGATCGTGCCCCGCTTGTTTTTGGTGGGATGCTAGAGAAGGGGCAGCATTGGAAAGATCCCATAGAAACCTGAACATCCGTGTTTCCTGCTTTGTGACAAAGGAAGGGCATTGCTGTCCGGCATTTTCAGCTTGAGTCGGATACTGGGCGGTTGATGCCGGAAGTTGGTATCCACCTGAATGAGGTGGGATGGCATAGAGCAGGCCCTAAGGTTGTTTGGTGGGGGTCACAGCTCTGGTCTAGGCCATCACTACTCCATAGCGGGTGATAGAGGGTTTTAGTGTGCGCTAACGTGCCTCGGGCGGCCAGTGGCGTATGGCTTCTTCCTTTACAGTTACAGGCAGGTTTGTACCTATGTTCTGAGCTGCGGCCAAAATAATTCCAAACCTATTTTCAAGTTTTAAGTGGTGTTATGTTGATTCCCTCTAATAAAAGATAAAAAAAATATCTTTGTGTTATTTATTACGCGGCAGAGGGAAGACCGAGAGGTGTGTCTTGGCAGTCTTCATGATCCAGCCTTATCACATCATCTTAAAGCAGATTTGGTGATAATGAGGAGGAGGAGGAGGCTGAAAAGGAGGAGGAACAGGAGATAGTTGCCTATGCTAGAGAGGGTACTATCCACAGCAGATTTATTCCGTCTATTCAACATGCATAGTCTGAAGAGGAGGAGAATCAGGAGGAGGAGGAGATGAAGAGTCTCTTGGTAGAGACAGGGAAGTCTTACCTGTTGGGAGTCTATCACACATGACTGATTTTTTTTCCGCCATTACTGTGACTGTTGCGCAATATGCATTTTGGTCAACACTGATTACTGTTTTTTCAACCTTCTTAACTCATATTACAAGTAGAACTTTTCATCACTCCTTCCTCTGACAGACAGGACAAGCAAAATGGTGCAATACCAGAAGGCCTTGGTTGAATAATTAACATACAAATTCTCATCTGACAATGGCAGAGGTCATAATTCCTTGAGCAACCAAGGATGAGAGATGAGAGAGACACATACCAGGTGTGATAAAGCGATCACGGAGCGGGCCAGGGTACACTCGCTTAGCAGCACAAAATCATAAACACAGCAACAGTCTCTTCTAGGAGATAGGTCCAGCTGGCTCTCCATGCCTCAGTTTCTTTCAGTCTCCCACTTGTCAAACACAGACTCCATTAAAACATCCTGAGACACACCCACATCTCCAGCAAGTTGCAAGTTTAACTCTTGCTATACTGTTAAGCAGACTGTGGGTTCCATGGCAAGACAGTCATAAAACATTGCAGCGGACTTCTGCATGTGCGAAACACACTGGCCATGCACAATGCTGCCACTCACTACTTCACATATTTCCCCCCTCTGCCTAAAGCCGTCCAGCTTGGCACAATATGTTCCTATACAAGGGGGTCATCTGTGTTGCCTCCAAAGTTCAGACCTTGTCAACCTGTCAGGTTCTATCACCTCATGTGTATCCTATCTCTGTGAGGCCTTCCCCACCCCCAGTAGTTAGTACGATAGTGTGCTTCCCTTGCACCTGTGTCTACTGTCCGGCCTTGGCTTGGCTTCTGTCCGTGAGACATGGTCCGTCACTGTCACCAGACTCCTTTCAGTCAAGATACCGTTCGGGTATGTCACTTTGTCCGATCTCTCTCTCCATGGTTGCCTCCAACGGGTAGATTTGTAGTGAGTTGCGTTTAAAGTCAAATCTGATTCTGTATCATCACATATACTGTAAGGTCTTTTGTCTAGGACCCTCAGCATTGGTAGAACAGGGGATTCTCTACCCCTCAACCTATTACACCAATTATCCTCAGGACATCTCAGGCAAGCTCTCAGTTGGCATTTGTCTTCATTGCCCAGAGACCCGTTGCCCCATTTGTCTCTAGCTTCTGCTGTGACTCATCTATTATTGGGAGGACCCCCACTTTGTTGGGTACCATGATGTAAAGATGGCTTCCATCTTCGGCAGCGACGCTGTCTCTTGATTCTCACTCTTTACAGCTTCAACTGCTGTACTTTTTTTGGGTGAGTCACCCTATAAGTGAGAAGAATCCGCATATTGTCAAGACTCTTCACTGTCCTCACCATGAGCAACGAAACCGTACCCACTTTCTTTGGTATATTCTTTTCACTATCATCGGTAATACGTACTCTCGTCACTCCGGACTTATCCACCATTTCCTGCATGACTTGTCCATTTTCCCCGATGACTTCTCTCAGCAGAGTACTAGGCACCTGGACAACATCTTCCAGTAGACTTCCAGCTCTCTTCATCAGCCCCAGCCGTATGTAGCTTCTTCGTTCTTCGGCCTGATCAACCTCTTCATGCGAACACACCTCAAGTGTATGTCCCTCAGGATAGCCGTCCGATCCACGGTGACTTCGGATGTGGGCAGAACCACCAGCTGTTTCGCTTCTGGGGACAAATACACCTTAAAAGCTTCCACATCCTTCTTAAAGTCATCATGCACCGACTCTCTGGCACACTCTTCTCCCAAGTCTTCTGGTACCTCCACGAGGCACTTGTAGTGAGGCGTTTCTGTCTTACTGCTGGTCCCCACATGATCACCCAGCCCAGGTCTCAGGGTCAACTGAATTTCGGCTTCTTCAGTGTGTTTGCCCGGCAGGGACACTGGTCACTCTACCTTCTCCAAGGCGGCCTCGTTCCTCAACTGGCACGTTGCCAGGCGACCTTTGAGCTCTGAGACTTCTTCCTCTAGCTCAACTACTCACCTCTCAGCAGCTTGTCTCCACAGCCCTTCCTGCTTCAACTGCTCCCCTTCTATCAGCATTCTTGCAGACCTCTCTGTCTCCAAAACACCCACTCGAATCTCGACAGCCTGTCTCCACAGCTTCTCATGTTTCAAGTGTGCTTGGAGCATTTTTGTGAGATCCCTTATCTTAGCTCCGACATCCACTGGACCAGGCAAGCTCACAACACTCAAGGAGGTATTCACTTCACCCCTCACCTTCTCAGTGGCTTCTTCCACTTCTGCAGGTACATTCCCTCTTGGGGTCCGACAGCACCCCTGGCAACCTTGGCCACATCTCCTTTTGCCTGTCCAGGGGTCTCCAGTTGTTCACCTATGACCTCCGCCATGTCACGCAACTTTTGGGCATCGTCAGCCCCATCTGTCGCCCTCACCTGGGTCTCAACGGTATCGTCTTCATCCTTCTCCTGGGTCTCGGCAGCAATACCTTTAGCCCTCTCTTGAGTCTCTGTAGTGTCACCTTCCGAGGTTCTCTCACCCTCCATCTCTTCAATCTTCTCCAAAACTCCACCCATCTCTGCCATGGTGCTGTTTCCACTTCCAGTCACCCCTAAGGTGGATCTATTATTGGTCAGCTCTTCATGACCATCGTGGACTCTTGTTTCACTACTTCCCAGGATTTCTTCTCCACCAGTGCACTCTAGGACATCTTCTCCTACAGTGCCACCAGCTGACCGACCATCAGCTGCTTGCTCAGAACCTGGAGAGGAGACACACACCATCGGCTTGGCTGTCTCTGTCTCCCTGACTTCATCTTGTGGAGCATTGTCGTTACACTGTGTCAGTTCCTCTGACAGCCCAATATCTGTCTCAGCCCCAGGGGTTGCTACAGGCAATGATACTTCACCTTCCTTTCTGCTCTTCTTAGTGTCTGGGAGAGAACTCACACAGGAACTAGACATACAGTACATGTCATGTTATTATCAGCATGGGTCACCTGGACCGCTTCTTTGTGGCACTTGCTCCTTTTGCGATGGGAGGATCTGACATCCTTGCCGGGCCCTTCCTTATTGTAGTCCCTTTCTACTTTGGTAGTGTCACAGTCCGTTCTAGAGTCTGTGTCACTCCCCTTCTTGTTGTGAAACAACAAGTCACCTCCCACTTTGACGTCAACCTCTTGTTTTGGAGGTACCCCGTAAGCAACAGTCATGTTGTCAGTTTTCACTTTAACCATCACGTTTTTAGGTTGGGAAGACCCACCATTCTCTTTGGTCACCCCCTAACTCTGGACTGTCACACTTATGAGATATCAACTTGTTTTTACACATTAGTATATCACAGGCAATCCCTTGAGCCTCCCACTGTAATAGCGCTTCTGTAGTACTGCTCTGGCTCTTACCAGAGCAGCCAGACATAAGCCCTTCCTCCCATAAGTCCAAAAACAATTTAGAGTCCCGGCCTATTATGATTGGACACACTAAGTCTGGGAATACACCCATATTATGACTCACAGTGTCCCTGGATCTTTCAATGACCACTCTGGACACTGGATAGTCTTTAGTGTCCCCATGAATGCAGGTGACTTTATTCTTCTTTCCGGGCATCAGGTAGACATCAGGCGCAGCCCTCACTAGGGTCACCAAACTTCCAGTGTCTTCAAGTCCAGTCATGGTTTCTGTATTGACTTCCACGGAACACACACGTGAAACCTCTCCGGGTGGGCAGTCCATATTGCAGAATGGACACATAGTACATTTCTCCCCGGCAACAATGCGTCTGTGCCACCCCTTGGACTTTGGGATGTTTCTCCCATTTTTGGGCAACTACCACTCTTCAGGACCCCACCCCCTTTTGAACCATTTTCCCCCTTTAGTGACACCTCCCCCTTTTGGGACTCCACCTCCTTTTGGGCTATTATCCCCTTTAGGGACATCTCCCCCTTTTGGGACTCTGCCCCCTTTTGGACAACTACCCCTTTTTGGGACACTACCCCTTTTTGGGCAACCCAGTCTATAGGGGATACTTTCTGGTGATACTCCACAACACGTTGTTGGCGCTGCTGCTGCTGCTGGCTCTGCAGCAGGGGTTTCAAGAGCTCCTCCATGCTGCCAGGCTTCTCTAGCTGCAACGAGACAAAAACAGGGAGAGGCGCTCCAATGGGTAATACCCGGTGTTCTGGGTGAAAAGGGGGGGTAGAGTTGCACTAACCTCTCCTGGTTGTACTGCCCGTACAACTAGGATTTCCAGCCTGTGGTGTGTTACTGCTCACCAAGCAGAGCCCAGACGCTTGACTCCTCCCACGTGCATCTGGGTTGAGTGCGTTGTTCACCTTCGTGACACTGCCGAGCCACCAGCCAGATGCTTGTATGCGACGTCTTAGTGACCCCACCGAGTCACTGGAAAACGTGCTTGGGTACGTTGTGAAGTTGCCTGTAGCAACCAATGTCCATATAAGTGCACTTGTACCGTTACCACAATCCACAACCGAACTTGTAGGCCTTGTCCGTTGCCTCCAGCAATAAGGCTGCTGCATTGCCTGCAATCTCCACCACATGTGATAAGGCGATCACGGAACGGGCCAGGGTATACTCGCTTAGCAGCACAAAATCATAAACACAGCAACAGTCTCTTCTAGGAAATAGGTCCAGCTGGTTTATTCAGGACAGCATAAACCACACGGTGCAAAATAAACATGAGCCTTCCTTCGGCTTTCCAAAAGCATACAGTCCGTTACCTCACACACGGCCTGAAGTCAGTCCACACAGGCCTCCAGGACCTTAGCTCTCCATGCCTCAAGGTACCGTCACACGCAGCGATATGGCTTCCATATCGCCGTGTATTCGTGGAAACCACATCGCCTGTACTTAGTGGTGTGAGACAGGGAGAAATCAGGCGATAACCACCAGGCAATATCTGCGCATCTTGGCATGTGACAGGGCAATAGTGATGTAGAAAGCGAGCTCAGACCATCTGGTAGCAATTCCAGAGGCGTGCCTGAGCGTTCTGTTTGGCTCGCCCCGTCTGCTGCGATTGGTGGTTGCTCCTGCATTACCATTGGCTGGCCATGGGTAAGGCGCCATATTTGAATAGCGAAATAGTAGAAAGGACACATGCGTCATGTAGTGCACAGACATCCTGACAAGGCTGACCAAAGGTTACGCAGTTGTGTCAGCCAATCGGAGTGGTAGGGCGCCGTGAAAAACACTCTGGCACGTCTGTCTCCTCGCCGTACTCACACTCTACGCCCACATCGCTGATGAGATGGTGGCGTGTGACGAGGCAATGTGGAAAAGGGAAATTGCTTCCGGTCTTCTTCAGGCGATTTCCGGAACGTAGGATCGCCGTAGAGCGCTGTCGAGATCTGATGTGTGACAGGGCAACGGCGATGTGCAAAAATGTTCCCGAAACGTATGCGCTCACGTCAAATTGCCGGTGATATGGAAGCCATATTGCCGCGTCTGACGGTACCTTCAGTGTTTCTCAGTCTCTCACATGTCAAACACATACTCCATTAAAACATCCTGAGACACACCCACATCTCCAGCAAGTTGCAAGCTTAACTCTTGCTATACTGTTAAGCAGACTGTGGGTTCCATGGCAAGATAGTCATAAAACAGCGCAGCAGACTTCTGCATGTGCGAACCACACTGGCCATGCACAATGCTGCCACTCACTACATCACACAGGTCTAACAGAGGCAAGGCAACACTATCAAAGGCCTATGAAAGTTTTACATACCTGTCCAAGCTGCACTTGTCCACCGTTATTTCTCTGTGACTTACAACTACATACATATCCAAGCTACACACGTCCTCCATGATTTCTCTGTGTTGTACAACTACACACATATCAAAGCATCCCACGTTGCATGAATTGTCCCACTATCAAAGGCTTGTGAAAGTTTTATTCGACCCTCCCTGCACCCAGGCCCTAATGCATCGGGTAGTCACACTGTGTCACGATGTAGAGAGAATACTGATGAGGGAATGGCAGTTATGGGCAGGGTGACCAGGGAAGACTAGTCTGACCCTAGTCTAGGATCCCTGAATTGCCCTAATCCCGAAGGTATCTCTGATGGTGAGAAGGTTCGGGCCTCCAGCCTCTTCCTTAAAACTCCTCCACCAGCCCTGCACTATTCCCCTCTCACCTCCCTCCACAAAACTGGGATACAGCAACTCCAAAGGAAAGGACTTCAGCAACACAAACACACAGGTCAGCACAGCACGACTTCCAGGCATAGAGTGAAACTCTATCAGCAGCACCACCTGGTGGAAGGAGAGGCTACTTAAAGGCAAGGGGGAAGGGAGTCCAGGTGAGTCGCACAATGATCCCTCAACCAGCAGCCGAACCTCATAGTGAATGCAGTTCTAGAGCACAACACAGGAGGCCCAGGACCTTTACAACCAGGGGCGTAACTACAATAGGTGCAGGGGTTGCGATCGCACCTGGGAACTGCAGCCTAGGGGGGCCCCAAAAGTCCCTTTGGCCTATAGAAAAAGACTAATACTATTAAACATTTACAATACTTGACGGCCCTGCTGGAGCTTTCGCATCAGGGCCCATGGGCCTCAAGTTACGCCACTGTTCACAACTATCAACCATGCATCTCATAAAAGACAAACACATATACAGCAGCATCCAGCAAGGTCAGCGCCAACTAAGTGCGTGACGCACAGGGAGGTAAATGTTGTGGAAGATGGTGAAGGAGTACCTAGCTGACCAGTATCCTCCGTGATTTCTCCGTGACGTTAAACTATATACATATCCAAGCTACACATGTCCTCCGTGATTTCTCTGTGTTGTACAACTACACACATCAAAGCATCCCACATTGTATGAATTGTCCCCTCTACCCTTTGAAAGTGCTACCCTGCCCTGCGGATAGCACTTTATCAGAGCAGGATTTTAGTTGACTCTTTTCAAAATGAACAAGGCCTGAATTAACCCAAACTTCTCAACACCAACGGATGTCAGCAGCAGAACCTAAAGCCAAATTAAATATTCATTTTTTTCTGCTGTATTCACATGCACCTAGGGATGAGTGAGTATATTCACAAGTATTAGGTATTCGGCGAGTAATGCGGTACTTGCGGTACTCGAAACATAGCAAGTATTTCACCACTCGCCTTGCAATATTCAGATCTCCGGCCAAGCATTTGCCAATTACAGTAATGCCACAGCCTTCTTGGTTGTGGCATTACTATCATTGGCTGGCCACCCAGCGTCATACATGAGTCATAGCCTATGACTCATAGGCTTTATATAAGCTCTGCCACCGCCATTTTCTGCACATTGCATGCAGAACACAGCTAGTGTAGGGAGAGTGTGAGCAGCTGATAGGGAAAGTTGTGCTCGTGCAAATTGTCCAGAAATCCTCTGAAAAGGTACCTTTACATGCTGCCACTGCGTGGTAGCAACTGCCTAGCAATGGGGATTTTTGTGACTGTTGCCTTAAATTGGTACGAAGCGGCGGCGTGTAATTTAGGAAAGTGATCGGGTTTCTCACAGTTGCTCCAGGTAGCTGTTTCCGAGCCGTGTTCTATAATCCAAGGCAACACAAAGGGACAATTGCCCTGGCATTGGCGTGTAAATGGGGGGCACGGATGGAATCAGCGTCTCCTAGTGATTTCCCATAGCCATGCCACAGCGTGCTGGATACTGTGCCCCATCAGCGATGATTGGTGGGGGCTACTGTGTTACCATTGGCTGTCCCTTCACAGGGCGCCATATTTAAAGGGCTGTCCATTCACACTACTCAATTGCAATGGCGTCATGTATTAGCCAGCCTTCCTGCGCAGGCTGCCCAATCATGACGCTCTTGCGTTGTCAAATCAGTGTGTTAGCATCACGGAATACACGAGTCTGTCACGCCTATGTATTAGCGCCGCAGAACATGTACGCCCACATTTCCCTACTGATTGCGGTGTGTAAAGCGGCGAAGGGATTCAACCGGATGTTTCCCGCAGGATCTGTGGGAACTTCCGGAGAACCACGATACCTTCAGTTGACAACGCAATGGCGGCTTGTACATGTGGTATCGGCGATCGTTAGAAACCGTTCAAAATGTGCACGTGCACGTTCAGTTGCTACCGATTGCCAGGGATAGTGGTGGCGTGCAAAGGTACCTTAAGGGTGTGTGCTCACGGTCAGTATACGCAGCGTTTTGGATGCAGCGTCTTGCCCCTACGTCCAAAACGCTGCGTAGTACTGTATAAGCATAGTGGATGGGATTGTAAAAAATTCCATCCTCACTATGCTTAACCGCCCACAGCGTGTTTGGAGCTGCGGTGCGGTTTGCCGGCAGTCCGCTCCTCTGCAGCATGTTCATTTCATGCTGCGGAGTCAGAAGTGGCTGCCATTAGGTGACTGCAGGGAGAAGCCACCCCTTACCGGCCGCACACGGTGATTACAGGGCTGCTGCAGTCTCCCTGCGGGCACCCGCGGCTTCACTCAGGTCCAAAGGAGCACCGTGAGCGCAGACCCTAAAACCCAAAAGCTCTTGTAAGAGCTACTAGTATTAGGTACTAGGTGTCTGTAGTGCAGGGAGACAGGCAGGAGCATTACAGTACCACATAGTACAGTCAGCATTATTTCAGCTCTTCTCAGAGCTGAAAGTATAAGGTCAGAGAGTAGTGACAGTTTTCCCAGCTATTTTTGGGTCACATTTACCCCTGCAAGCCAATTTTTTTGCCATTTCGGTGCTGTGTTCTCACCGAATAGCACGCACGGTACTGCACAAGTGACACACAGCCAGCACCGCTGTCTTGTGTGGTGACTGGTTTTGCGTAATATTTAGCCTTAAACCTCAGGACAATTTTTTGGGTGCCATTGCGGTGCTGTGTGTAAAACACAAAGCAAAACTAGGCTGTAGTGCTACCTTTCACAAAGCACTAACTACTCCTTGTTCCCCAATATCAGCATCTGAACATCTGCAGCTATGTCCGAAAAAACCCACATTCCTAGAAAGGCTGTTGTGAAGGGACAGGGACACGGACGTGGGTATGGGGTTGTCAGTGGTGCCCTACAAGACACAGAGTCTGGGAGACCGAAGAAGGTTGATGCATCTTTGTTCCTGGTGAAATTTTAAGGTCTGGAATGTAAACGGGTCTGGAAGCCAGAAGAGCAAGAGCAGATAGTCTCTTGGATGGCTGATAAGGCCTTCACAAAATTATCTAACAGCACCTAATCGTCCACGACCACACAGTCTCCTGTCCATAGAGAGAACCCTGGGTCATCCTATTCTCAACCTGTTCCTAGTTTATCACTCCATCAGGAGTCACAGGAAACATTTGACCCCAACCTTGTCCTCTCCAAGGATCTGTTTGGTCCATATCCTTTCATTGCCTCTGGCCTCTCACCACGCGGCATTGAAGAGGACCATGAGGAGGTATTGTCTGTTCATGGCCAAATATTTGAAAACCCATGGCCAGAAGAAAGCCGCTTTCATCCATGTGATATACCGGGTGAAGAGGTGGAGGCTGATGGTGATAACACACAGTTGCCATCTGGCCAGTCGACAATATCAACAGAAGGAGGAAGACATGGATGACGAGTTGGTCGATGATGAGACCCTTTATTCTCCAAAAATGCGTATTGCTGACTCTATGTAAATTACTTCAGCCACCATTGTTTGTTGTGACGGATGGCTGACTGGATGGGCTTCACTTTGGCCCCTCTCTGTCCACATCATTTAAATAAACATTGTTCAGATAGCTTGAAATCTAGCCAATGAGACCACAGTCTTTTTCCACCAATCGTGAAGTCTCCAAAATCCTGCAACGAGTGCTCAGGTATATAAGGAGGACTGTTCATTTTGTCCAGGAGACTTGATACATGCTGCTAATCTAGGATCTACAGATCCGATTGGCATAATCCCAGGCCTAGGCACTTCGGTGTCGACCAACAGGATCAGAATCTGGATTATATAACAACCTGAACTTCAGCATTGAATGTTAGGATTCGGCTGGGATAACAAAGGCTACAAAAGAAAGCAACACAGATTGGGACAATCCAGTCACCTGGCTACAGACTTTGCTGTACTAGCTCAGCTTCATAACTATGGCATTATTCCATTTCTCAGTGGGTGCCCACCAAAAGTAGAGTGCTGCTGGTTTGGAGTAAGTAGTCCTGGAAGCTCTGAGGCATGAATATTCTAATCCCTGGTGAGACAGCAGAAGGGTGATAAATTGTTGCTTTTTACATTTTATGTTTTGCTGGTTATGTGTTATATATTGTTAACCAATCCAATAAAGCCTTAATGTTGTGGTTCCCTCACCCTGTGTTGTCTGAGTAGTGTTCGGCCCATGGGTAAGGATCTCGGGCGTTCAGTTGGGATGAGCCGTGGTCCATATCGTCTTTCGAAAGGCGGCTGGGCCAGCAGACAAGAGCACCCACTGACCCCTGTGTCTCCACAGGATTCTATTGTGAAACCCCTTGGTGACTACAACAGTGGCAAAGGAAATTTGTTCTTGTACCGTGGGTCTAGGAAGGTGGACAACCAGTATAGATTGATGTTGAAAATGTGGATCATACGAGTGTCTTGGCACAGACAGTTAGATATGAAGTGTACCATTTGTGCCAAGCTTCAAAGAGGCAAATGTTCTGTGACCCCAGAGGAGGAATAATACCCATGCTCACACCACACTGAGTCTCCTCCTCCAACTCCTCTTCTCCAGCCCACCCATGCTGGACAGACATGAAGCTGGGGCTGGGAGTCCCCTGTGTAGCATGAGGGGTCCCATCGGTTCCACTGAAAAAGAAGTCCTCTCCCTCCTCATCTTCTTCATTATCTTCATCCCCCAATCTTGCCTGATAAGATTGGCTGGGCTGGGTAGGATCACCCATTGTGAAATCTAGCTCCATACCCAGCTGTGCTGGGCACTCAAAGATTTCATTTTTAGGTTATGCAGAGATTCTTTCAGCAAACATAGCATAAGGAGGGTTACGCTAATAATAGCCTGATCACTGCTCACCTGTGCGCGGATGAGAAGCAGCCGCCCAGCAGCTCTGTGTGCAGCTGCTACTAAGGTAAACATAGGGTTTCTATGGACGCACGTTTCCAGCCAGCATTTGCCGTTAATGTTGTCCGGTTTCAGCACTGGCTGGAAACGTTGGGTCCATATCCAAGTCTGACCCCAGCCTATACCTGGACATTGGGCACTGCAACTACTGTGCTAGTAGTCCTAGTAGTCCTAGCTTCATAATTGTTTGGCCCTTGAGGCCTGCTTCCTTCATAGACCATGATACAGCACCTTGGGCTACATTTTGGAGACACTATGGCTATGCCTAGACGTTGGGCACTGCAACTACTGTGCTAGTAGTCCTAGCTTCATAGTTGTTTGGCCCTTGAGGCCTGCTTCCTTCATCAACAAGGATACAGCCCCTTGGGCTAATTTTTGGATACACTATGCCTGCACATTGTGCAGTGGCAGTGGAACAACAATGTCAGTAGTCCAAGCTTTATAATTCTGAACCCCTTTTGATGATGATCATGATGTGTGGCTTCTTTCTGCGTTAAACATCACACAGCCCCTAGGGCAGATTGCTCTCTTTACACCACTTACACACTGAGCTGTCAGAAGATCTCCATCATAACCTGCTCTTATGGTGGGTTTACACACATCAATCATTGTATCCAATATCTGAACAGATCTCTGGTTGCAGTGAAATCATGGACACATAGTTCCATTTTGTGGCTGTGTACAACATGGAGCAATCTGTCCATGATTTCACTGCAACCAGAGATTGGTTCAGATATTGGATACAATGATTGGTGTGTGTAAACCCACCATTACTGCAATCATGCACCAATTTCATCCCTTTCCTCAGCCCCCGGACCACTTTTTTGGCTCTAGCAGACAATTACTCGCATTTCCCATTGACTAACATTGGACTCGCTACTCGCACCGAATACCCGAGTATTACGATGTACTTGGCACAAGTATAGTATTTGACTACTCGCTCATCTCTACTGATGGATTAATGCCTACTAAAGGATTAAAGTATTTTTCCTCACGGCACGGGGTTTAAAGGGCAGGTGGAAGGCAAGTTCCAAATGATGCAAATCAAGGAGAAAAGCCTGGCACTGCTCACAGAAGGACACAGACACCTGTAGGCAGTTTAGCATGGACATGCTGGTGCAGAGATCAGGGTCATAGTGCCAGTTGACTAAAAGATAAAAATTATCATATTGTTTTTATAAGTGCTGTCTTTGTGTTTTTATAGCCTGTCTCCTAATATGGTTGCATTTTGTATTTTAAGTATTGTTTTTAAATTATAGTGATGTCCTCATATGTTCGCTTGTTAAAAGGAAGTGGTTGTACGTCACTAATTGCTAGGACCCATTAAGGCACAAATCATGTGTGAAACAGCTGCCGTTGTCATGTGCCTCCAATTCCCACGACCTACTGCCGATGTCCTAGGATGTCTCTGTGAGAAATCAAAATAAAAACACCTGAATATTATACTTACAGTTAGTGCCTCTTCATTTCTTTTCATCTGCGCTACTATATGAGGTTCGAAATGCTATTAACTTGCAGATTGACCCCTTATCTGACCCCTTAATAGTGATTTTTACATGACTGTTTAAAAACACAGCTGCACAACTGCGTATTTTAAAAGCATTTTTTCAAGCTTCTCTCTCTTTCCTATGGAAGCATATAGAGAAAAGCTCACCTAAAAACATATAGTTCTATAGCATCCATAAACATATAAAGAGCACAAACTCTCAGAAAATCACATCCACTTTGTTTGAACAGTTAAATGCATTTTCTTTAAGGGTGGATTAATTATACTTTGTAAGCCCAAATTTATGAAAATGAAAAGACATACTAGATTAATTAATTATTTTATCCATATTCCAAAAACATATTGTTATAGTAATTGTTTTCCAATGGTCTATTAAAACCCTGCTGTTTTGTTCCCATGTACTATACACCTGTATTGCTCCTGGGTCACTAAGACCCGGTTTATTAAATCTTGATTTTAGATACTCTAACTCAATTATTTTTATACCTTTTGCTTACTAGACTGTATGGGAACATGTTTGGAAATAAGAAAAAAAAGAAAAATGAAATTGAAATCTTTTTTTTTTTTATTCAGAAAAAACCTAGTAATAAGCAAAACGTAAAATAGCAAACTACACATATGCGGTAAAAAAAACAAAAACAAAAACAAGCAAATCAAACATTTTGTGAAAAAAATGAAGGATAATAAACCCTTCAATTTGAACATATTCACATGGTAATATTACTTTATGTATTCTTGCATGAAGAACAATAAACATGGGCTTTGCATAAGAATTTTTGGCATCCAGAACATGTAATACTTGTTTTATTATCACAAGAATAAGGGCAATAGCTGCACCTTTTTCTTTTTATTCTTGAAGCACCGCTGGTAGAGCCCATGGGGGTAGAAGTAGTTGTGGAGGCCATGGTTTCACTTTCCTGAGCATGTTGCTGGATGCTCTGTACAAGGCATGCTGCTCCTTCCGTTCTGGTTGTTACCTTTCTTTCCTCAATATACGGCCTAACCAGTGCTTTTCCAAGTTCTTCTATATAATAATAATAATAATATTTATTCATTTATATAGCGCTGTTAATTCCATAGCACTTTACATGAGTAATGCTGTCTCTCTTGGAGCTCACAATCTAAACATCCTATCAGTATGTCTTTACATAAAGAGTCTTCGTTTATGGAGTTTGTTTGTATTCCAATTCGGGTTGATTTCCCTCCACAGCACAAAAGCATTGTATGCCGACAAATCCAGAATGTTGTAAAACAGAATCATAGGCCACCGATTTGTTTTTCTTTTGCAGGTATATGTACTAATGAGCTAATCTAATGTGTCTACACCACCTTTGGTTGCGTTATAGTCCAAGATCATGTTAGATTTTTTATCTTCCCGGGTACTTACTGCATTATCATGGTGATTCGTACTCATTACTTGTTTATTTTTTTTTTGGAACATACGCAACAGACTTACTTAGCAAAAAAAAATCATTTGGAGGCCTTTAGAGCACAGCTTTACAAACTAAGGCCCTCTTACACAGCGCGTTCTGCGCAGTCCGTTCTGCACAGAATATACACGTGTAGTGCACACCTAGGGATCTCTCTGGGATCTCCACATTTTAGTATAGACTGCGCACCAAAAATAATCAATATAAAGCCATTTTTATGGTGTGCAGATCTCAGTGCATACACCCGGCAGATCGTGTGCACGACCCCATTGAAATAATTTAGGAAATAAATAAAATGATATACAATAGTAAATGCAATAAATAGACCCAACTGTGGTTATAACTCCTTTATTTCACTGAAAATATGGCCTCACAGCTGTAAAAAATGATGCTAGGTCACTATGACCCGAACACGACAAGTGTACAAATCGGCGTGTAGCTAAAAGTAAACAAAAAAAAAATACTCGTAGATAGGTCCCCCCAAATGAGGAAAAGTCAAGTAACCTCAAGTTTTAGAAACATATTGACAATATCTACAGGGCCACAAAAATTGGCAACGGGTCACAATGACCCTAACAGAACAGCAGGGTTTTTAAGCAATGAAAGCAATGAAATTTAGGCAACCGATGCTCAGTGCGACAAGGAGAAGTGTAGTATACTATCACTTACTGTAAAAAGTTGAAAGTGGACCCAATACTTTGTAAAATACCTAAACTAACTTTCCTGGGTCCAGTTCCATCTCCATAAAACTGCTCCAGTCTCACTGTTTTGGCTATAGCTATCAATATAAATGACCTGGCACTCAATGAGGTAAATGAAGAAAGAAAAAATTATTTTTATGTCCTTTTATTGGTGAAATTCAGTGATCTTGTGGCGCCCCACTACGTAGGTGCCACAAAAGGGGTACTACACCCAGAAAAGCGGTGTAGTCACCCCACTGCAATTGGGACTATGGTCACTAGATGGAAACCTAGAGCAACAGCCACACATTAGGATAGTAGGTGGGAGGGTATATAGTGGCCTCTAGGGGGAACTAGTCAGTCGCTCAGGAAGGAGTTGGACAAACAGGCAGAGAGCTGAAAGGAGTAAGAGCTGGTGCAAGAAGGGTTTTCTCGGCTGAGGGGCCCAGAACAGATCCCAGAAAAACAGAGGGAAGAAACAGAGGCAGTGAGAGGAGAGAGAAGGAGCTGGAGGTCCGACGATCTTTAGGAGTCAGACTTCACTGCCACTGGGAGGCAAAAGGAAAGAAGGAGAAAGAAAGGCACACAAGGAGGGATCTGCCTACAGCCAGAAATCCCAATTGCCGCATCTGGAGCATTTGCCGTTATGCCACCAACTGCTACTGAAAGACTGTAATGCTGATTGAAAGTTTTACAGTAAAGTTACCTGGTGAAGTGAAGTCCCGACTCTGCTGAATCCTTTTACTATAAACTGTTTGCCTTACAGAATCACTGCCCCGGTGGTCCAGTCCCACCTGCGGGGACCAATCCATCTAAGCCGCAATACCACCGACCACCGGAGGACTGTGGCGGCGCTGGTGAGCATCACCAGACTCAGCAGGTGGCGTCACGAATACAAAAACTGTATATAATCCCTATAAATAAACCTCTTTTCCATTGACTACCAGGGCCACGGCCTCGGGCAAGCCACCCGTGACATCCCAGACTGCACCCGAGCCCGAGATCCGAGTACCCTGCCCTAGGGCGAGTCAATTCAATATCTCATACAGTTGTAAAATGTCTCTTTCAAAACAATGTAGTCTTATACCCGACGTTTCAACCCAATCCCAGGTTTTTACCAGGGGTTCTGCAGACTGCTTCATTATATACAAATAAAAGATAAAAGAACAAGAATCAGTGGTTCTAACAACATGGGTGATATATACAATCTCTAAAATATACATGTTAAGGAAATTACAGTTAGAGGGACTATTAACGCAGCATCTCCTATCAAAAATGCAGGTTCAATTCTAAAACAGTGAGTCTTTTCATTTGAACATTATACATTAAAAATAGATGAATGAGATAAAAAAGAAGATTATTCTGGCCTTATGTTATGTGAACCCGCTGGCTTGGGCCCTTATGGTATATGTTACAGGGGGAGTGTCAGTTTGTGAAATATTAATCCAGATATACAGGTAAAGGATGATATATATATCCAAAGTTGTTGTCTGATCTCCTAGTGGGATGAATGGATGATCACCTCTTGGTGCAGTGATATATAGATTAACCTGTTGTAAAGCCAAGAGTGAGAACAGGTGTCAAAGCTAAAAATATTAGCTTTCGAGAAGACTAGACTCAAAAGGTATGGAATACCTGTTGTAAAATAGGAACAGGGAAATATGGCCACTCACTGGTGAGCTTGTTATAAGGCAAGTACAAGCTTCACTATGAGGAGAGAAAAGGGTTAAACATCAAAGATAGTGTATATGATCTCAGGTAAATCAGGAAATCAGACAGCTCATGGTATAAAACGTCTTTCATTACCTGTAGGATAAGGTAGAACTAGGAAAGCAGGTATAGGCAAAGACCTAAAATGCAAAGGTGCCATTAATATTCATCTAGACTGATGCTCCCTCAAGGTGATGCAGGACACAGAGTCCTGTGGTTTACCTGTGCAGGCGGAGAGGTTCATTGGTGGTGTGGCACTGCAGTAATGGCGGTGCAGGGTTAAATAGCGCTCTGTGGGCACACTGGCTTCCTGCATCCAGTTTGGTGGAACGCAGGATCCGGTGTGTGGAATGCATGCTAGCGAATGCGCACCATGCGTATCGTGGTAGAGACGCATGCGTAGAGATCCGGTGGAGGAAAAGTAAACCTCAAAGTGCAGGGGAATGTCAAATAGCACTCACATAGTAGCTAGTGACTATAAAAGGATACAGGATTTGTGTGAAAGAAGTGTGGACACCACTAACAATTGGTGTGATTCAGTGCAGAATAGGAATTCTATGAGGTGGTAAAGTTCTGTAAGGAAAAAGAGAGAGAACAAAGGTTAATATCAGGATTAGTATTATAGAATAACAAATTCCAGACAAAGCATCATGACACATTGGACTCAGGACAGATCAAAGGTATAACTGTGGTACCTCAAAGCACATATTATGTCATAAACAATAATGCAGTTACAGGGATGCAGTCAGGCTCACAGAATAATGATCAGAGGTGAATCTCATATTTACGGTTAAGGCCGTGGAGTTCAAGTGTTCTTAGTCTGTAAATCTAGAACGCTTTGCGTTCCTTGAGTTTCCTTATTCTGTCCCCTCCCCTTCTTCCCATGGGTACATGATCGATCACTTGGAATCTCAGTTGGGCAATGTTGTGGTTGTGATTGATGAAGTGGTTTGGGATGGGTAGCAATGTTTGCTTGCATCTGATGGTGGTATGTTTCGATATGCGATCCCGGATATGCTGGGTTGTCTCCCCAACATATCCGAGACCATACGGACATTTAATCAGGTAGATCACAAATAATGATTCACAGGAAAAAAACCTTTGATGGGGAACTGTTTATGTTTTACTGGTCATAGGATGTGTAAACATGCTACCCTTCGTCAAGTGACTACATTGCCGACACCCCAAACATGGGAAATTGCCCATGCGTGGTGTAGACAGTCTTGTTTGTCTAGTGTCTGGTTTGAGACTCCCAATGTCTGCCCTTACCAACTTGTTGCATAAATGTGAAGGTTTTTTTATGGCATAATAGTATTGGTGTCACGTACTTAGTTTTCGCTGACATCGCTGTATGTTGCTGTAAGTGTTGTTTTCCTTTAAGGGCTGCATGAGGGATTGGTGTGAAGGTCCTGACTCCTGTGTTGTGCTCCAGAGCTGCATTCACTATTATGTTCAGCTGCTGGTTGAGTGGTTGAAGTGTGACACACCTGGGATCCCCTCCCCCTGGCTTTAAATAGCTTTCCCTCTCCTCTGCCAGACGCTGTTTGGCTCTTGGTCATTGAGCTGAGAAGACGTCTAGATGCTGTGCTGAAACCTCTCCTGGAGTTCTATTGCCGTGGGAGAAGCTGTGATCCCGGACCCATGGGTGGAGGTAGGGGCCCTCAGCCTAGCCCTCAGCCTAGGGTTAATTAGGAGTTTAGGGTTCAGGGTTCACCATCAGAGGTACCTCCGAGATCAGGGAAAGCTAGGGACCCCAGCATCAGGGTCAGATTAGGCTCTCCTGACCCCCTTTGCCCATCACACCATCAAGTTACCTGATTTCCTCACCTCCCAAGCGTGACAATTGGTTCCCGGAAATCTTTTATGTTAGGATAAGATTGTCCGAATAGAGGCCAGTGCCATCTGATGGCATTATGTATCAGTGTCTGGTAAGGATGATAAGTGTTGACAAAAGCCATCCTTTCAGTACATGGTTGTGTGGTGGAACTTTCGACAGGGTTAGAGACAACTGAATGGGGATATCCTCTTTCAATGAATTTCTCACTCATTTCTTTGTCGGACCTGCTGTAGAGCTGGATCAGATACAATGCATTTCACTCTCAGTAATTGTGATTTGGGAAGGGATTTCTTTACATGTTTGGGATGGCAACTGGAGTAAATTAAGAGGGCGTTTCTGTCTGTGGGTTTGACATACAGATCTGTGTTAAGTTTACCCTGGTCTTTAGCTATGAGCATCACGTCCAGAAAATTGATTTTAGTAGGCTGTTGATGTAGGGTGAAGGTTACTTGTGGAAATACGTATGAAAAAGTGACAGATCCCTATCGTCACCCCTCCATATCACAAAAATATCATCAATATATCATTTCCATGAAAATATATTGGTCTTAGCAATCCTGTGACTATAGACGTACTCTACCTCAAAGTGTGCCATCAAGATATTTGCATAGGGGGGGCGCCACGTTGGAGCCCATGGCGGTCCACCTGCGCTGCCTGTAGTATTTGTCACCAAAGAGTAAAAAAAAATTTCTCAAAATTATACCCAATATGTCTACACAGAAATCCTTTTGTTGAGGCGAAAGTATGCTATATTTATTTAGGAACCATCTGATATCCTCTATTCCTAGCTCATGGTCTATGCCAGTATACAAGCTGTTTACATCAAGGGTAACCAGGCTTGATTCAATAGGGATACTGCCTTGTTCCTTGATGTGTGTTAGAAAATCCGTTGTGTCCTTAAATGTAGGATGTTATTCTAGGAACAGGTGGAGTGTGAATCCTTTCTGCTGTTTTTGCAAGGGGTGAGAGTAGTGAGTCTGTGGACGCCACAACGGGACGTCCCGGTGGGTGGTACAGGTCTTTGTGAATTTTGGGTATATAAAACCATGGTTACCGGATTGAGATGAATCAGGTAATCTGTCAGTTTTTTGTCTACAGTACCACTTTGAAAGTGTTTCTGTACACACTCTTTGATCTCTGACATGATAGTGAATGTGGGGTTGTTAGGGATCTGTGTATATGTCTCTTAATCCCTAAATTGTCCCACAATTTCTTCAATATAGTAGCTGCTATTCATAACTACTATTGTGCCCCCTTTGTCAGCAGGTTTAATCATTAAACTGGTGTTGTTGCGAAAGGGAGTCTATAGCTTGTTTCTCCTCAGAGGATATATTTACTTTAAGAGGAAAATATCCCCCATCAATGTCTTGGTTGATCTTCATGATATCTTTATCAACCAGGGAGATAAATGTCTCCACTAGGTGATAATATTTAGATGGATTCATTTTAGAAAGAATCCGCAGGTCGAGTTGCCTTAAAGAAATTGTGTCGGGGGTCATGTCAGTGATGGGTTGTGTCGTCTTCATTGGGCATAAAATGGACTTTCAGTCTTAGGTTCCTATAGCACCTCCTGAGTTCCTGGTCCAAGGTAAATTTATCAAATGTTGGGGTTGGAGAGAAGTCCCTTCTGTAGAACTGTGAACTCTGCTGATGACAGGATATGTGATGAGATGTTATAGATGAGGTTAGTTGTCCCACATGTGACTGAAGTACCATTCTGTTGCCCTCTTGGTGAGGAGGTAGTGAAGGTGGAGGAAGGTAAGGGGGTGCAGGTGGCTGAGGAAATTGGCCTCCTCCTGCCCCGCCGCGTTTTCCGAGTCTTGTTGGCTTAAAAATTGTTTGGGCCGTGGTGCACCTGGTTCCCCTTTGCTGCCAGATGAGGAATAATATCTTAGACCCGGTGTGACGTAACCAGGACACCATCTATACACTTGTTGCACTTCGTAGTCTTCTTGATCTCTACGGAACTTGACTTTTTTTCTCTCCTGTAGATTCTTTCAATATGTTACAAGGATTACAAGGATGTTACAAGGATTTCTGAAGTTTTCTTTTTTAGACCCTCGTACTGTTCTGGTGGCGTAGTATTTGCCAGTTGTTCTTCGATTGTCACGATCTTTTCTTCCAGTGCTGAAATTTCTTTCTAAAGATATTCAATAGTCAAAAGGATCAGGTCCATAGAACATTTATTGATAATTGCTTTAAACTTATAGCAAAACCCCAGATTTTCTGCGAAGAGCGTGGTGTGTAGTTGTACCCGTATTCCCCTGGGTATCCTTTTGACCCTGTGATATTCAGCAAGAGTTGTTAGGTGAAGACCTAATGCAACCAGTCTCTTCTTCTCCTTTTCGTAGTCCCTTGTTTTAATCTCTTCTGCGGATGTTGTTAAGAAACTTGTTTGGTTGATTACAGAAAGGAGTGCTGCTGTCTCATCTTCATTGTATGAGAAAGAAGTGAAGGACATCAGGAAAAGTATAATATCACGGTAGGGGCACAGATCATAAAAAATCGCAATATATTAGGAATAGATCTGACTCAACCACCTATTGTGAGGTGCTCAGGTGCAAAAACCGTAAGTATCAATATAAATGACCTGGCACTCAATGAGGTAAATGAAGAACGAAAAAATTATTTTTTATGTCCTTTTATTGGTGAAAATCAGTGATCTAATATCTCATACAGTTGTAAAATGTCTCTTTCACAACAATGTAGTCTTATATCCGACGTTTCAACCCAATCCCAGGTTTTCATCAGGGGTTCTGCAGACTGGTTCATTATATACAAATAAAAGATAAAAGAACAAGAATCAGTGGTTGTAATAACATGGGTGATATATACAATCTCTATAATATACGGTACATGTTAAGGAAATTACAGTTAGTGCTATAGCTATGATGTCACATCAAAAGCACAGCTCACCATTTTAGATAATGAGCGCACTGAGCTCAGCGGCTATGACTAGGTTTAATGTGCTGAGGTTGATGTGTTGGCTTGCTATGCTGCTGAACTACATAAGCTGCTGAGCTAATTGACGGACTAGAGTAGTGATGTGCGCTTTTAATGTGAACTCACCTCTACTGGAGCAGCGTGCTGAAGCCAAGGCGGGTGATTATTTATTTAGTTTCTTTCTTTAAGTATTTTACAAAGTTCAGGGTATAGATTCTTGAAAGTGGACAACACTTCGAAAAGCTGCTAAATATTATATAAGAGGTTTGAAGACATGTTATTGTTCTAGAAATTGAAGGATTTAAAATCTAATTCATATTAGCCACCATAAGGAATAGAGTAAAATCCATTGTTAATCATCATCTGAAATGTTAAATTACCAAGTCATGTTACGTAACCTAGGACAGTAAAGTTCATATACCCACAGGTTCTTTTTATTCTCTGTTCTCTGTTGTGGTGGCATTACCAATAAAAAATGATCTCTTGCTCTCTGGTAACTGGGAAAGGGACTATCTGAAAACATCAAAGACTTTGACCGGCTGTTCCAAGAAGACATTTTCAAGCAGTCAGTACAACAAGCAAAGAAACAAAGGCCTCTCCATCCCACTGAGGTATCTTCTCGTTACAGAACATGTTTTACCCTCTTTCTGGAATAAAGTTACTTTAATGGGAAGGACACATTCTGCCACAGTTGTGTCACTGAGGCTTTTTATGAAGCGGATATGGCCAGTTACAGCACCATAAATCAAGACTAACCATACATGAGCAGCTGGCACATGTGCTAATAACTATAATTATTAATCATGTCAATTTCACACCCTTCAAGTTTAGGCGCAGCGTTTTCTCCAGGATGCACATCTCTGGCGCCTAGAGCTATTTACAGCATGAAAATATGATATGTCAAAGGTCTTGAATAATTGTTGTATGACAGTATTAATCGGCATACAATTGTTTCTGCCTAACAAAAGTGGTGTTCTTATCTTCCAGAATACATCATTGTCACACTTCCTCTATTGTAAATGCTCCGAGTTACTTTCAACATTCTAAGATGCTAGCTGCTAGGACACCATTAAGTATGTTGATGTGTATGTGGGACATCCACTTTGATGTATTCTGCATGCTTTGAAAAGGATGGAGATATTAACTTACTGCCAATAATATATTATATATTTAAATTTTATGATGAATGAGTAATTTTGGAATTCAAGTGACATGTTAAAAGATGGACATTTATTTTTAAATACAATTTACCTCTGCAGATACTCTATTGCTTATTTTTCTAACACCAATAGCAAATTTGCATCAATGTTTTCTATGAGATTTGCATGTAGAAGGGTGTTTTCACATCTAAGGATGGTGTGTGTTTTGCTTAATTAGCGTTTCTAGGCGTTTTTACTGCTAAAAACATATAAAAACGCTAGCGTTTTTGGTCCTATTGATTTTACTAGAAATGCATGTAAAAAGTTTTTGCAAACGCCGCGCTAGACGCATTTCCCGACGTTTTGTGCAGTGTTGGCAAAAACGCATGCATTTTGCATTTTTTAAAAACGCTAAGGCTGCTTTCACATCAGCGTTTTTTTTTAATCGCGGCAATTGCGGTGAAAAAAACCACAACTGCCGCGATTACCGCATAACGGCTGCACTTGCGGCACACTTGCGGCAAGCCCCATACAATGTATATGCGGGCTTGCGGCAGGTGCGGCAAGTGCGGTTTTGGCACTTGCGGCAGGTGCGGCCGTGAAAAAAACCGCGGTAATTTTTTCAGTGTGTCAATTAAACTTTACCTCTTTAATTGCACAGCTTATAAGACTCCTTACACTACTTTGCTCTCTTCAAAAGGAAAAACTCCAGCTATTGCTTCCTCTATCAGAGGCCTCTCATCCTGTCTAAAGAGATCTCCTGCTTAGAGATGAGCGAATCTTTTAACGTTCTGGTTCGATCGGTGCATCTGAACTTTCTGGTGCACTGTTCGTGACCCTTGTTGTTTGATCTGAACCTCAATGGAGATCACTGATTGGGCAGTTCAGCTCTCCGCCCACATACAGCCGGCCATAATTATAACACTTCCCGGGTGTAAGGGCCAAATCTTTTTTTTTTTTAATTAATTTTGGACACACAATATTATTAAGCAACTAAATTAAAAATGTAAATTTTCCCTTCCCAATTGTTTATTTTTGACTGTAAAAGAGAGAATAAAAAACAACTCAAAATGTTCAAAAACACATTTCTCACATTCTTTTTAATAACAGTCATTAGCCATGGAGTCTGTTAGGGGCCTTTCAAATCTAATGCTTTCTGCGTTTTGCTTTATTTGCGTTTCCATGCGTTTTTACTGCAAAAGCGCATCAAAACGCATGCGTTTTTTTGTTTCCATTGATTTTAATGGAAACGCATGCAAAAACACATGTAAAAACGCATGTGCGTTTGCAAAAACGCAAAACACATGCGTTTTTGCAAACGCAGCCCAAAATGTGACAAACAACGTTTTGGGCTGCGTTTGCAACATGCGTTTTTGCCTGCATTTCCATTAAAATCAAAGGGAACAAAAAACGCATGCGTTTTGATGCATTTTTGCGGTAAAAACGCACGGAAGCGCAAATGAAGCAAAACGCAGCAAAGCATTAGATTTGAAAGGGGCCTTAAATTCCTTATCTGTTGACAATCAACTTTTTGGGTAGTAAAAATCACACTGTTCCGCACAGTGTTCAGAGAGGTGTACTGTTTTCCTACACCGTAAATCTACCATTTAAGGGGCCCAGAGGTCCTTAATAGGGTTCAGTTCAGGTGAGTTAGGCCTCATTCACACACTGCTTTTTTTGCTGCATATATTTACGCACAAGCTCAAAAAAAGTCAGGAGTGGAACAATCAAAACCGGGAGTGGCATACTCAGAGGAAAGGTCTAATGGACAGATATGTTGGTGTGTGTAAAGTGGCCAACTTCTGAACAACTTACTGGTTGCAGTGAAATCATGGACACATTGCTCCATTTTGTGGCTGTGTACAGATGAAACAATGTGTCCATGATTTCATTGCAACCAGTAAGTTGTTCAGAAGTTGGACAGATAAGTTGGTGTGTGTAAAGTGGGCCTAATGGGGCCGTCACACGCATCAATATCATCAGCAATCTGATCACTGACGACATTGACGGATGATCGCTGGTGAGCTGTCACACAGGCAGACTCACTAGCGATCATTTTACCAGCGACATCGTGGAAATGATTTAAATATCTCTGGTTGCAGTGATTTAAATATCGTTTCCACGATGTCTGCAGGCTGGTATCCAGGGTAAACTGCGGGTATCTAGGCAGCGCGCGCAGCCTAGTTAACCGCAGTTTACCCTGGATACCAGCTCCCAGCGCTTCCTGAGAGGCGCTGGGAGCTGGCTGATCGTGTCTTCCGATGTCACACGCAGTGTGTCCACCGGGCGACCATCGCCAGGTTTTAGAGCAGTTTCTAAAACCTGGCGATCATCAACCAGCGATTTATCGCTGGTTGATGTGCCCTGTCACACGCGTCAATATCGCTGCAACGTCACATGCAGCAGCGATCGTGCAAGCAATATTGATCCGTGTAACAGCCCCTTAAGGGCTGCTTTACACACACAGATATCTGTGACCAAGCGCAGACTCGGCTTCCGCCTCTGCCTTATTTCGCGCAGACTTGGCTTCCACCTCCACCTTCTTTTGCACAGACTCGGCTTCCGCCTCCGCCTTCTTTCGCGCAGACTCTGCTTCCATGACTGCTTTCTTCTGAGCGAAGACAGCTAGTACGTTTGTTGTTTCTGCTTCAGCATGTGCCTTTAAAAGCTGCTTGCTGAGGGTTGAGTACCTTGGTGAGCCCGATTTGAGTGACTGCCTTGAGCTCTTAACAGACCTGGATTTGTGAGATGCCACTTCTGACATCGGTGCTATTTTTACTTTGGTCTGGTTCACGATGTCGTGCACAGTGCAGTCTCATTTGGCATCGAGCTGTTGGAATTCCTGGAGTTCCTTTAGAGACTCGGGCGTATTTATTTTCAACAGGGTAAATATGTATTTTTTGCAAGTGTCCTTGTAAGACTGGTATGCGGAATACAGTTGTTCTAGGGCTCCCTCTGGTGGTAGCTCATGAGCGCCTGGCACAGATAACACAGTGACTTGTTTTATCACTCTTTGCCAAAGTAGTGTTATGTGGATAAGCTGTTCACTTCTGGCTGTTTCTAAGTTCTCTTTAACTCTCCATGTTGGTTTGGTTAACTGTTTAGGTCTTTCACTATGAGTAGACTGAGAGTCCATCATTTCTGATTGATTCAGGATGGGCAGTGAATGAGAGCTTTGCATCTCAACAATTGTGCACAGGATTGCAAGGGGGCTTTCTGCTCCTGGTGGTCAGGGAGACCGATGACAAAGTATCAGTTCTGTGCTTATAGAATCTATGCAGGCTGTATTGAAGGTATATTAACTGCAGCCTGACGATAGTTTATAGAGGATCACTTCTCAGGCAGGATTTATAACCTGTATACTTTCTTAGTGACGAGTTATCCTCTCTCTGAGCTTATGTCTGTTTGCAGGCTCATGAAGACTGCTATACAGTTATGCTGTGGCTTGTTATCAGTCTTATTTAGGCAATCTTGTCTCTGGATTGCATGCAGTATACTGCTCCTGGTAACAGGTTCTTTTACTGATCGTGAGTTGTATACAATTCCCAGTCACAGCTAATCCTTTTTACTGTTCTGTCCCCATCTGATGGCTGTAAATCTAAGCGCTGTAATTACCAGTCCCTTAGATAATTGTATGCTCAGTACTTACCCTATCAGGGGCAACAGACAGTTTTCAACTCGATCGCCATTGCAGCTGTAGTAAGACAGGAGAAACGCTGTAGTTTTCTTCCGTATCTTGTATTACTCACAATAAACGATAGGTAAAAAGGAAAAATCTATACAGGGGATATACACATGTGTCTTCAGTAATGGCTTCTGCAGACAGACTGAGGAAGAAGGGAGGGACATCCTGTACAGACACAACTAAGGGAAGAGGACAGGGACAAACTTCATAAGACTACCTAGCAAACAACAGAAATTTCCTGATTGGAGAAAATATATACAATGCAAGAGTAGGCATTACAGGTTGTTCCCATTCGTGGGACACAGCAAGTACCCCACCTCCACTTTATTGGCATGTGAGTCTAAAGACCCCGTTACATAGTATGATGTCCCAGCGATCCGACCAATGATGGGGGTCACTGGGACATCGCTTTCTGATCACTGGTGAACTGTCAAACAAGCAGACTCACCAGCGATCAGGACCAGCGAGAATGCTGGTAACCAGGGTAAACAGCGGTTACCCGATGTTTACCCTAGTTACTAACTCCCAGCGTGTGCTGTGCGGAAATGGGAGATCGATGATCGTTAGTCTCCAGCTGTCACACACGCCGATGCTGACCGACCAGCAGGAGACCAATGATAAAAAAAAATGGTCCGGCCCATTTACCAACCACCAACGATGAACAAACTTGTCATTGGTACATGTCACACAAAACGATGTTGTTTCGACGTTGCTTCAACGTCACCAAACCGGTGACGTTGCAACAATATCTTTAACAATATCATAGCGTGTAACGGGATCTTAAGGCTGCCTTCACACTTCATAATTTTCACATCCGTGTGGTTCCTTGAATTTCAAGTACCATATGGACAGGCACTGATCTGTTCAAACGGATGGCAACTGATGAACACAGATTGTTTTTTAAATAGATCCGTCATCAGTTAGCAGAGATGGGGTGGGCGGAGCTGTCTGCGTACAGCAAAACAGATATGTGCTCAGTGCAGCAAAACAGAACCGTTTCACGGATCTGTTATTTCTCATGGATCTGTACAGATCCACTCTCCATAGACATCCTTGTTATTTGACACGGACAGCTGTGCGGAAATGGGAGTTCGATGATCGTTAGTCTCCAGCTGTCACACACGCCGATGCTGACCGACCAGCAGGAGACCAATGATAAAAAAATGGTCCAGGCCATTTACCAACCACCAACGATGAACAAACTTATCGTTGGTCGTTGGTACATGTCACACAAAACGATGTTGTTTCGACGTCGCTTCAACGTCACCAAACCGGTGACGTTGCAACAATATCTTTAACAATATCATAGCGTGTAACGGGATCTTAAGGCTGCCTTCACACTTTATAATTTTCACATCTGTGTGGTTCCTTGAATTTCAAGTACCATATGGACAGGCACTGATCTGTTCAAACGGATGGCAACTGATGAACACAGATTGTTTTTTAAATAGATCCGTCATCAGTTAGCAGAGATGGGGTGGGCGGAGCTGTCTACGTACAGCAAAACAGATATGTGCTCAGTGCAGCAAAACAGAACCGTTTCACGGATCTGTTTTTTTTCATGGATCCGTACAGATCCACTCTCCATAGACATCCTTGTTATTTGACACGGACAGCTATGGATCCGTGTCTGTCCATTGGTGGCAGTGATTTTCAAGGCAGCCCAAAATCGGAACAATCTCCAATTCTGGGTGCATGAGAAAAACTGACACAAACGGATCCATGACAAAACTGACACACACGGATGGCCACTTAGGCCAAATCCATGCCCATAGGCAGGGCCGGCGTCAGCACCCGGCGCACCCGGGCCAATGCTGTGGCCCGAACACTAGGGGAGGGCCCACTGGGCCCCTAAGCACTGTATACTTGGGGACTCCTTGCTCCCCCTCCCTCCATTCTAACCTTACCGGCAGTTGTGCTGATTTCAGCCTGTCATGGTTAGTGTAACGCAGCAGCAGCTCTATTTCGTGTGTGTGCGGAGTTACAGGAAATAGAGCGGCGCCGGCTGCAGCTTACACTAACCATGATAGGCTGAGATCAGCACGACTGCCAGTAAGGTTAAAATGGAGAGAGGGGGAGCAAGGCAGCAATAAGGGGGCCCTCGAGGATGGTGTGTGGGGGCAGCAGTCAGGGGTCCCTAGGATGACATGTGGGGGCAGCACTCAGGGGCCCAAAGGCCCCGAGGATGAGTGTGAGGGCAGCTCTCTCAGGGGCCCCCTAGGATGACATGTGGGGGCATCTCTCATTGGCCCCCTAAGATGATGTGTGGGGGCAGCTCTCAGGGGCCTCAAAGGATGAGGTATGGGGGCAGCACTCAGGGGCCCCAAGGCTGAGGTGTGTGGGGACAGCACTCAGGGGCCCCCGAGGGTGAGGTGGGGTAAGGAGGCAGCGCTCAGGGGGCACCTGGGGGTGGGGGGCAGCTCTCAGGGGCCCTCGGTGGCCCCCTAAGATGACGTGTGGGGGCATCTCTCATTGGCCCCCTAAGATGATGTGTGGGGGCAGCTCTCAGGGGCCTCAAAGGCTGAGGTATGGGGGCAGCACTCAGGGGCCCCGAGGCTGAAGTGTGTGGGGACAGCACTCAGGGGCCCCCGAGGGTGAGGTGGGGTAAGGAGGCAGCGCTCAGGGGGCACCTGGTGGTGGGGGGCAGCGCTCAGGGGGCTCTGTCAGGAACAAATTACACCCAGGGGGGAGACAGGCACTGGGGGGGAGACAGGTGCGCATGGGGGACACAGTGCACAGGAAGGAGACAGGCACAGGGGGAGACAGGTGTAGGGGAGAGACACAGCACACAGGGAGGTGATCAAGCACAGGTAAGAGAGAGGCAGAGACAGTGCACAGGGGAGAGAGACTGCACAGAGAGAAGAGAGACCACACAAGGGGAGAGACATGCACAGTGAGAAGAGAGATAACGCACAAGAGGTGATGGGCACAGAGAGGGGAGAGACTGCGCACAAGAGGGAGAGACTGCACACAGGAGGGAGAGACAGACAGTGGGGTGAGAGACAGCATGGTAGGGATTTGCGAGGGATATTTATATTTATATATCTAATATATAAAGCTGAATGTGTGTGTGTATGTATGTGTGTATGTATGTGTGTATGTATGTATGTATGTATGTCCGGGATTGGCATCTTCACCGTCGCAACTACAGCCACAAAATTTTGCACAATCACACGTCTGGACCCCGGGAGCGTCATAGGCTATGTTGTGAGGCGAAATTTTGACCCCGCGCATTCCAATTCACCAAAAAATTTTGCCCCTATCTACATAATGGGGAAAAAGTGACAGTGACCAGTTGACAGTTGTGAATGAGAGGGGCTTAATGATAGCGCCAAAGACTAACAGCACATAACAGCATATAGTCACTAAGGTGGGGCCCCAACATGAGATATTCACCACGCACGGAGACATGTATACACACCAAACGCCCACAAAGAGTAACAGCAAGTGTATAGTCGCTAAAGTGCAGCCCCAATATTGGATACTTACCACGCACCCAAACAAACACACACCACAAAGAGACACACACAACACAGAGACACACACACCCCCACGGGAACACACACACACCCTATAGCAACACATGCACTCACCCCACAGGGACACACACACAACACAGACACACACCACACAGACCTTCCCCCACAGGGACACACACACATACACACCCTATAGGGACACATGCACTCACCCCATAGGGACACACACACACACCACAAAGAGACACACACACACCACACAGAACCCCCCCACAGGGACACACACACATACACACCCTATAGGGACACATGCACTCACCCCACAGGGACACACACACACACCGCAAAGAGAGACATACAACACAGAGACACACACAACCCACACAGACACCCCCCCCACAGGGACACACACACATACACACCCTATAGGGACACATGCACTCACCCCACAGGGACACACACACACCACAAAGAGACGCACACAACAGAAACACACACCACACAGACACCCCCACAGGGACATACACACCCTATAGGGACACATGCACTCACCCCACAGGGACACACACATACACACACCCCAGGGACACACACACCACACAGACAGACACAGATGTGCACAAATCGCCTCACACAACTTGCCTCATACGTCTGCTATCTTTAATTTCCAAATATAAACATCTGATTAAAAACAGCCAATGTGTAACTCATGTGCCATATAGGGAATTAAGGCAGATGTCAGTCACATGAGCTGTCTATTATGTGTATGTGTGAGGTAACATATACTGCCCGGCCGGGGGGAGGGTTTACTGTTGGCTGGAGATTTATTAGGCTGCCTATAGCAACCAATCACAGCTCAGCTTCTATTTTCTTACAGGTCATTAATATGACATATTCAAATTCTATTTTGTTATAGCTAACATCAGCTGTTTATTAACCCCGGCGTAGCCAGGTAGTACAGCTAGTATATATATATATATATATATATATATATATATATATATATATATATACATATATATACAGTGTTGGCCAAAAGTATTGACACCCCTGCAATTCTTGCAATCACAAATTCTTTGGTATTATTATCTTCATTTAATTTGCCACTGTTGTGTATTGGCACTATTAGAAAAATCATGTGATGCTTCTCTAATTTGTGTAATTAACAGCACCTGTAACTTACCTGTGGCACCTAACAGGTGTTGGCAATAACTAAATCACACTTGCAGCCAGTTGACATGGATTAAAGTTGACTCAACCTCTGTCCTGTGTCCTTGTTTGTACCACATTGAGCATGGAGAAAAGAAAGAAGACCAAAGAACTGTCTGAGGACTTGAGAAACCAAATTGTGAGGAAGCATGAGCAATCTCAAGGCTACAAGTCCATCTCCAAAGACCTGAATGTTCCTGTGTCTACCGTGCGCAGTGTTATCAAGAAGTTTAAAGCCCATGGCACTGTGGCTAATCTCCCTAGATGTGGACGGAAAAGTAAAATTGACAAGAGATTTCAACGCAAGATTGTGCGGATGGTGGATGAAGAACCTTGACTAACATCCAAATAAGTTCAAGTTGCCCTGTAGTCCGAGGGTACAGCAGTGTCAACCCGAACTATTTGTCAAACATGGCGGAGGTTCCCTGATGTTTTAGGGTTGTTTTGCTGCCTCTGGCATTGGACTGCTTGACTGTGTGCATGGCATTATGAAGTCTGAAAACTACCAACAAATTTTGCAGCTTAATGTAGGGCCCAGTGTAAGAAAGCTAGGTCTCCCTCAGAGGTCATGGGTCTTCCAGCAGGACAATGACCCAAAACACACTTCAAAAAGCACTAGAAAATGGTTTGAGAGAAAGCACTGGAGACTTCTAAGGTTGCCTGCAATGAGTCCAGAACTGAATCCCATAGAACACCTGTGGAGAGATCTAAAAATGGCAGTTTGGAGAAGGCACCCTTCAAATATCAGGGACCTGGAGCAGTTTGCCAAAGAAGAATGGTCTAAAATTCCAGCAGAGCATTGTAAGAAACTCATTGATGGTTATCGGAAGCGGTTGATTGCAGTTATTTTGGCTAAAGGTTGTGCAACCAAGTATTAGCTGAGGGTGCCAATATTTTTGTCTGGCCCATTTTTGGAGTTTTGTGTGAAATGATCAATGTTTTGCTTTTTGCTTCATTCTCTTTTGTCTTTTTTCATTGAAGACCAATTAAATGAAGATAATAATACCAAAGAATTTGTGATTGCAATTATTTTCAGGAAGAAACTGAATATTATCTGACAGAATTGCAGGGGTGTCAATACTTTTGGCCAACACTGTATATCTACTATATAATTGTCTATGGCGTCTGTCGGTCACAGAAATTGTGCGCCAGACAGAGGCCGTTCATTGGTGCCTGCTGGAGGCGAGCGCCAATGAGCGCAGACTATGCAAATAGGCGCGAGAATTCAAAGAGTGAATTTCGCGCCTAGTTGCAACCCGGCACACCGCTGTCACCGGGATACACGGTGGCCGCAGTGCCGGCTCTTCTCACAGTCCCCCGCTCCTCCTGCCCCCGCTCCCCGAGGCACCCCCTCTCTTCTGTCCCCCCCGCTCCTCCTGCCCTCCTCTGCTTCTCTCGGCACCCCACCCTCTGCCCCCCCCCACTCCCTGTGTCCACTCCTCCTGTTCCCCCGTTCCTCATGTTCCCCCACTCCTCCTCCCCGGTGTCCCCACTCCTTCTCCCTGGTGTCCTCGCTCCTTCTCCCCGGTGTCTCTGTTCTTTCTCCCCGGTATCTCTGCTCCTTCTCCCCGGTGTCTCTGCTCCTTCTCCCCGGTGTCCCTGCTCCTCCTCCCCGGTGTCCACCGCTCCTTCTCCTCGGTGTCCCCTCTCTTCCTCCCGGTGTCCCTGCTCTTTCTCCCCAGAGCGGGGACACCTCCTCCCCGGTGTCCCCGCTCCTCCACGTTCATATTAAAAATAAAAAAATCCTCAGTGAGGATACTCACCCATCTGCGGGCTCGCTCCACATCCGTCTTCTAGGTCCTAAAGGGTTTGAGGACCAGTCATTGCCTGGGAAACCGATCAGGTGATCGGTTTCCCAGGCAACGACAGGTCCTGTCCTGGGAGCTACAAGACGGAGGTGTAGCGAGCCAGTGGACGGATGAGTATCCTTACATCCTGCCCCTCCCTGCCGGCACCATCCTGCCCCTCCCCCGCCGGCACCATCCTGCCCCCCCCTGCCGACACCATCCTGCCCCCCCCGCCTGCACCATTCTGCCCCCCCATGCTTGCACCATCCTACCCCACCCCCTTGAATCCATTCTGCCCCCCCCCCACCGGCTCCATCCTGCCCCACCGGCTCCATCCTGCCCCCCCGCCACCATCCTGCCCGCCCTGCCACCATCCTGCCCCCCGCTACCATTCTGCTCCCCACCCCACCATCCTGCCCCCTCGCCACCATCCTGCCCCGCTGGCTCTATCCTGCCCCGCTGGCTCCATCCTGAACCACTCGTTCCATCCTGCCCAGCAGGCTCCATCCTGCCACGCTCGCTCCAACCTGCCCCGCTTTCTCCATCCTGCCCCGCCGGCTCCATCCTGCCCCACTCGCCACCATCCTGCCCCGCTCGCCACCATCCTGCCCCCTGCCACTATCCTGCACCCGCCGGCTCCATCCTGCCCCGCTCGCTCCATCCTGCCCCGCTCGCCACCATCCTGCTCCCCGCCACCATCCTGCTCCCCTACCCCCATCCTGCTCCCCGGCTCCATTCTGCCCTGCTCGCTCCATCCTGCCCCCCCGCTCCATCCTGCCCCGCTTGCTCCATCCTGCCCCGCTCGCTCCATCCTGCCGCGCTCACCACCATTCTGCCCCGCTTGCTCCATCCTGCCCCCGCCACCATCCTGCCCCGCTCTCTCCATCCTGCCCCCCGCCACCATCCTGCCCCGCTCGCTCCATCCTGCCCCCGCTCACTCCATCCTGCCTTGCTCGCCACCATCCTGCCCCGCTCGCTCCATCCTTTCCGCTCGCTCCATCCTGCTTCCCGCCACCATCCTGCCCTCCCACCACCATCCTGCCCTGCTTGCTCCATCCTGCCCCGCTCGCCACCGGGATTGCTGGTAAAGTTAGAATGGAGAGAGGTGGAGCCTGGCAGCGCTAAGGGGGCCCAGAGGATGGCGTATGGGGGCAGCGGTCGGGGGCCCCCTAGGATGATATGTGGGGGCAGCATTCAGGAGACCCCGGGCCCCGAGGATGAGTGTGGGGGCAGCTCTCTCAGGGGTTCCCTAGTATGACATGTGGGGGCAGCCCCCTAAAATGATGTGTGGGGGCAGCTCTCATGAGCCCCCTTTCAGGGGCCCCTGAGGGTGAGGTGTGGGGGTAGCACTCAGGGGCCCCCGAGGCTGAGGTGTGGGGGCAGAACTCAGGGGCCCCTGAGGCTGAGTTGTGTGGGGGCAGCACTCAGGGGCCCCCGAGGGTGAGGCCCCTGAGCCCCTGTCAGGGGCAAATTACACCCAGTGGGGAGACAAGCAAAGGGGGGAGACAGGTGCATAGGGGGGACACAGTGCACAGGAAGGAGACAGGTACAGGGGTAGACAGGTGTAGGGGAGAAACACAGCGGACAGGGAGGGGAACATGCACAGGTATGAGAGAGGCAGAGACAGCATACAGGGGAGAGAGACTGCACAGAGAGAGGAGAGACCACACAAGGGGAGAGACATGCACAGAGAGAAGAGAGAGAACGCACAAGGGGTGATAGGCACAGAGAGGGGAGAGACTGCACACAGGAGGGAGAGACAGACAATGGGGGAGAGACAGCATGGTGTGAATTAAATTTGCAAGGGTATATATATATATATATATATATATATATATATAATTATTGTCTGCAACCTTTATAAAAATATATATGATATATATATATTAGGGATGGGCGATTCTACTCGTTAGGACTCCAATGTAAATTAAGGGAAATGTAATTCCTCTGCTGCTGGACCCTATAAGGTCTGGCAGCAGAGGAAAAACCTGCAATTTCCCATTTCATTGTTTAAAAGCCAGCGGTAAAAAGCCGCTGGCTTTTAAACAATGCTGACAGCTTGCAGAGGCTGTCACTATTGTTCGGGAGGGGGAGGTGGGTAGCGCCGGTGTTCACTCACCGTCCTCCTTCTTCCCTGTGTCTTTGCGACTGCAGCCACATAGCACGCCTGCAGCCGCAAAGCACAGCCGCTGTCACTGAAAACCGATTCTCCCGGATTGTACTGATCAGGGTTCAATCCGGCGCCCCATAACATGGGGCTCTATGGTCCCTGATTGCAACCTGACCGGGTGCAATCTGGTTTTAATCAGGTTTTCTATTTTTGACCTTCAAGGTTTGTCATAGCAATAGTGACTTTTTTTATTGACAATGGCATACACAGATTAAAACATGTCTTGATGTCACTTACTCTTGTCACAGCAAGCCTTGTGATCCCAGGGGTCATTTTTATGACATTTGCACATCTGCCCTGCCATGTACATCTGGAGGTACAACTGATCTTGCCACTTTTGGATTTGAATCTTTCAGCGGGAGCAGCTTAAGCACCAGTGACCTCCTCATCAGACTGATCAGAACGGTCTGTGTCTTCCGGTTGATACGCCACAACATCTACCTCCTCAGAAACCTGTTCATCTGTATCAGTTTGCTGCAGTGTGTCCTCTGATTCATTATCATCTAAAGCGGCCGTCACACGCTAGAAAGATATCTCTAGAACGCGCCCGATTTAACATCGCGTCAACGATGTCTCTGCGTGTGACGGCAAGATACGATGAGCGATGAGTGATGAAATCGCAAAATCGTGATCTGAGCTCCGGAGCTCAGATCTGGCGATTAGCGATTTCACGATCTGCCTCATCGTGGTGTATGACACCACGATGAGCGATCTCCCAGCGGCAGAGCCTATGCTGGGAGATGGTAACTATGGTACACGTCGGGTTACTAAGCGATGCGCGGCGCCTAGTAACCCGATGTGTACCATAGTAACCAGCGAGATCGCGGATCCACATCGCTGGTGAGTCTGTCTGTGTGACATCTCACCAGCGATGTGAGCGATATCGTAAGCGATCGCGCGTGCACGTGATCGCTTACAATATCGCTAGCAATGTCCCCATGTGTGACGGCCGCTTAAGATATAATCCAGAATTTGGCTTACATCAAATCTTCTCCTCATTGTTGCATGTGTAAACTGGAGATGTATACCCTGCAAAGTACCAACTCTAAGCTGATTTGGCCATACATGCCTGGACATGTCCCTAATGGCCACTTTACACACACCAACTTATCTGTCCAACTTCTGAACAACTTACTGGTTGAAGTGAAATCATGGACACATTGTTTCATTTGTACACAGTCACAAAATGGAACAATGTGTCCATGATTTCACTGCAACCAGTAAGTTGTTCAGAAGTTGGACAGATAAGTTGGTGTGTGTAAAGTGGCCCTGACTCAAGTTGTTGGAGGTAGAGCTGGCTGTGGGCTGTTGGTTTATATTGTGTTTATGAGTTCAGTTTTGGGATTTATTATTGTTTTTTTCTCTTATATTAGACCTGGGCTGAAATTGACCCAACAACACAAATGTTATAATTTTAATAAGAGCATTTTACAATTTAGTAAAATAGTTTTATTTATTGTATTTTGTTTAAAAATAAGTTCCTGATAAAGTCAAAAAGTCTTGATGCAATAAACAAATGTATGTAGAGTTTATATGCATTTAAAACCTAAAACGGGTCGGTAACGACCCTAACACTAGAGGAAGGCTAAGTGCAAAAAGGGTGTTATTGTAGTAACAAAACAATACAAATTATTATTGGTTCACTCACCTAGCCAGCTGTGTAACACACAACAAGTTATATTTGCATATAACAGCTGTTGCATAAATCCACGTGCAGCATGGAAATTGAGTGCACAGAAAACTGGATATGAGGGGTAAATGAGAAACCTGTGCTGCTGTGTGATGAAATGAAGGACTATGGCGGCCGTCACACGCACAGATATCTTGAACGATATTGTAAGCGATCACGTGCACGCGCAATCGCTTACAATATCGCTCACATCGCTGGTGAGATGTCACACAGACAGACTCACCAGCGATGTGGATCCGCGATCTCGCAGGTAACTATGGTACACATCGGGTTACTAGGGCCGCGCGTCGCTTAGTTACCCGACGTGTACCATAGTTACCATCTCCCAGCATAGGCTCTGCTGCTGGGAGATGGATCATCGTGGTGTTATACACCACGATGAAGGAGATCGTGAAATCGATCATCGCTAGATCTGAGAACCGGACCTCAGATCAGCGATGTCACGATCAAGCGATTTCACATCGTGAATCGCTTGATTACATGCATCGATTTCAAGCCCGATATCGCTTAAGCGATCAAAAAGGAGATCGCTTAAACAATATTGGGCAAGATATCTGTGCGTGTGACGGCCGCCTAAAAACTATATATGTAAATCATAGGTGGTTTTATACCACATGTTTAAAAGTGCTTTCCTCACTTCTTCCTAAAGAAACCAAAGTTAGTTAGTTGGTTGGTTTCCTGAGGAAGGAAGTGAGGAAAGCACTTCTACACACGTTGCGGATTTCTCATCCATGGCTCGTATCCAGTTTTCTGCATAATAAATGATGGGAATATCCTTTGGCCACACCATCCCTCATTACAGAAATACAAATCACCTTATATGCTTGAAAACATTAAGCATTCAAGCTTATACAGCGTGGAGCTAGAAAATAGGAACAAAAATGAGGATATTGTCAAAATTGCATGATGATTGTGAACACAGTGTGTACCAGACCTAGGTGAGGTATCACCCACAAGCAATAGAAGGCTTTATGGTTGTTCAGCTGTGGCCACAGACAAGGACAGTCAAAGGACTCCCTAGACAGAGGCATCCCTCACCATGCCGCTGTCTCCTGACTGGCATCTCACCTTCATGGTTTCTTTATTCTCAAGACGCAAATACCAGTAAATACTTTGACGCAAAAGGAAGCATTTAATACCACCACACCATTTAGCCTATGCGACTGAATCTCTGCTGATGATGTGACTGGATGGGCTTGCTGTGTGTGGAATCAATTCACACAGTGTACGGAGTGAAGCAGCGCATTTGAGACAGGGATGAGATGAGTAGTTTTATTTTGTTATCTTATTAGTAAGTATTTGTGCAGGGAAAATGTAGGGGGCCATAATACTGTAGGAGGGGTTATGGGGGCATTACACTTGTGTGATTAGCAAGAATACTGTCACATACCAGCAGGAAGGACAGTGCCACAGGCATGGGTAGTGATGAAAACAAACTTCTTTATTCTATGGTCGTGCAGCAACGTTTCGACCATCCACACGTGGTCTTTATCAAGCTTACAATGCAAGACAAATAACCCCATTAAATGGCTGGAAAGACTATAAATAGAGCCCGTAAGATCACCTGATACGGTGACCGTTTTTTCTTATTATATAGACAGAATACTGTGTGAGGGGCTGTGGACATATCATATTTGTGAAGGTGGGGGGCATAATACTGTGTGAGGGGTTATGGGACTTTATACATATGTGGGGGGGCCAAAATACTGTGGAATGTGCTGTGGGGGGCATAATACCTTCTGTGGCTGTGGGGACATCATACATGCAGGAAGGACTGTGAAGACATCAAACTGTGTGAGGGGCTGTCAGACATAATACAGAGTAAGGGGCTGTTGGGATGTCATTTTTTAAACTCTGTGAGGGGCTATGGGGACATTATACTTTTGTGGGGGGCCTTATTGCTATGTGATGGACTGTGGAAACATCAACCTGATTGTGAGGACATCATACAGTGATGTGTTATGGGTAGTGAAGAGCGAGGACCGTAATATTCGTAATAATTATACTCATTACGAGTACTTTGTAATAATTACGCATTTGTTCCAAATAGGGAGTACAATGTAAGTCAATGGGAAAAGCGAGTAATTTTCTGCTGGACCCTAGAAATGGGTCTGGGGACCTGAGGAAAAGGCTGAAATGGATGGGAAAGTGATGAAACTGAAAGGGAAGAGCCTGGAGAATATGCCTGCATCATGCATTTCTGACTCACATATGGTTTGTGGGAATAACTTTGTTGCAAGTTTATGGCACTGTTAAAAACCCAGTTACACACACAGATAACGGTGCAGAGATTGTTTGCAGATCTCTGGTTGCAGTGAAATCATGGGCACATTGTTCTATTTTGTGGCCGTGTACAAATGTGTCCATGATTTCACTGCAACCAGAGATCTGCGAACAATATCTGCACAATTATCTGTGTGTGTATGTGGAGCCCCTCGGGACGGGGCACTTGGTGCCGGACCGGGGTGCTGCTGGGGGATGTCACGGCGGTCCTGGTCTGGACCGTGTCCCGGGCCCGCACAATAAAATGGGGGGTTATTTACAGGGGATTTGTCACTCGTGACGCCACCCACTATATGCGGCCAGTAATTTGCTGCAAAACACTTAACACTTTGGAAAAACATTTCTCAATGACATTCATTCCAATCAGCATCACGGGTTCATGGTCTCGCCGGTTAACATCTACAATTATAATACCCTGGTTCTGCAATTCTACCTTCCCAACCTGAATATTCATCTCTCTAAATCCAACCTTTGGTATTACCAGTCCATTACCAGCCCATACTTCAAAGTTAAAGTCATCTGGCGCATTAGTAATGTCTGAATCAGCCCAGTACCTTTTATAAAGAACATGTGGGATGGATGTTATCTGGGACCCAGTATCCAGCAAGGCACTAAAGGGAATGCCGTTCAACACAATAGGGATCACCGGTTTTCCTCCCACGAATCTGTCATACCAGGCTGAGGGGCCTCGAGTGTTCATTCCTGGGGAGCGGCCCGCCTGCCCAGGGAATTGTCGTTTAAAGGACACTCACGAGCAAGATGGCCTGGTTCCTGGCAACGACGGCAAATGGGCTGTCCATCTGGTTGATAGCGATCGCTAGGTCGTCCTCTTGCTGCTGGGTATCTTCTGGGCTTCATCCACGGAACATCCTCTTTGCTGGTCGCCAACTCAATCTTGGGTGCAGGTCTTGACTCTCGCAGTTCCTTGATGACCTTGGCCATGGAGATCACGGTGTCTGTCAGGGCATCTAGCTTTTGATTGATGGCTGCATTTGAGATATATTCCCCGGCCTCAGCAGCAGTCGCTGACATAGCAGATGTCACTGGCGCTGCCGGCTGCTGAGGTGCTACTGCAATGTCCAGGACAGTGGGTAGCTCCCGTGGCTCTTCCAGCTGCTGCAAACGGGTAGCTCTATCTTTCAGCTCAGTAAATGTCATGTCAGGGTTCTGCAGCAGTATCATGCCTAACTGTCCTCGATGGGAAGGGGAATGGAGGCCCTCTATGAATTGATCAAATAGCATTTTATCAGCTCCCGGGGCTAAAGCAGGTTCTGCCAGTTTAAGGGCTCTGAGTGCTTCCTGCAGGTTCAAGGCAAAGTCTCTAGCACTCTGTTTAGGTTTCTGGTGGCATGCAAAGAACCTCATCTTAGCCCGGGTATCAACAGCAGATTCAAACGTTGCTTTTAGTCTAGCTGCTAGATGCTCTACAGTGTCCTTATCTGTGTCCAGCCAGGACACAGCCTCACGCCGTGCATTGCCCGTTAATTGTCCTATTATCATTCCTACACGCTGGGCTTCAGTGAGGGGGTACATCAAATAATACTCTTTTATCTTTTGCATAAAGTCAGTTAAAGTATTAGGCTCACCGGAGTATTGGGGCAGCCACATTGCCCCTGGAGTATACGGCATCAGGAACGGCATTATTGGTGCTGTTCCTTGCGCCGCTGCACCGCCGGGTACTATCGCTGGGTCCGGCGCTGCAGCTCCACCGGCTGCTCCGTCTCCGCCTTGTACATTGGGCTGCGACATCTTGGGCCCCCTTAGTTAAGGTCCGCTCTCCGTCTTCCGCTTCCGTCCGGATGTCTAACAAAGGTTCCGCTGCGCACCAGGGATTCTCTTCCCTTCCGGATGACGTCAGAGTGGTGAGCGGTTTTTCTTCCCGCGTGTCGCTCGCTCTGCAGTGGCGGATTTTGAAATTTTCAATCTCTGTGGCGCAGTTACAATTCAGCTTGCGCGCGCCCAGCAATGGCGGCAGATCCAAAACAGTCACTAATCACGGCACACAATGCCCGGTACCGGGCACGGTAGATCCTGTTCATGACGCCAGGATGTGGAGCCCCTCGGGACGGGGCACTCGGTGCCGGACCGGGGTGCTGCTGGGGGATGTCACGGCGGTCCTGGTCCGGACCGTGTCCCGGGCCCGCATAATAAAATGGGGGGTTATTTACAGGGGATTTGTCACTCGTGACGCCACCCACTATATGCGGCCAGTAATGGGGCCGCCGCTGCTGCAGAACCTCTGGGGATGATGGGTTAGCAGCTTGGATGGAATAGTTCCTGTGGGCAGAACTGGGTTCCCCGGGGCAGTGGTAGAGGTAGTTAAAGTCTGTGAGGATGTTATTGATGCTGCAGGAGAGTAGGAGTAGCAATAGAGATGATAAGAGTAGAGGCAATGGCAGTCTATGAGGGCAAGTGGGGCTTCAGCATAAGGATGACACACACACTCACGGTTTCTATTGTTCTTCAAGTCTTTACTGGCAGATGGTATTACACAGTATTGTCCACAGAGTCTGTACCAGGTTGCTCTCACCCTGACCGGGTCCTTGACTTCCTACTTAAACGCTGTGTGTGGCCCTGCTGCTGCTTGTAGCTATACTGCTGGCCCTGTCTCTGCTCACGGGTACCAATATGCTGGGCAACTTGAGTCCTCTGTGTCACTGACTCCTTCGTGTTGCTTTGCTATGGTGTGGTGAAGATGGTGGACCTTCACTATGCCGGTGTTTACTGTCCTGTCTGTCTCAGGCACAGCCTCGGATCCGGTATCCGTCTTAAGCGCCTCCCCGGGACCAAGCTTTTGGGGTAACTCTTTATCCCGGGTATGTTCCTCTGTTAATCTGTCTCCTTTCCTCAGACCTCTCAGGACCTCCACTGACACTTTGCTCTGCTCCTGCTCCAGACTAGACTCACCTGCAGACTGACTAACTGTCACTCTTGTTTTGTGGTAAACAACTTTAGCTCCTCCCACTAGTGCAGGTGCCAGCTAAGCTCCTCCCACTTTCTAGTGTAGTGTTGTGTGGGGATTAAACCTGTGTTGTTTCTGTGGCATATTAACCCTTGGGGTGCCACATGTAACTGGGCCTTTATTACAGATACACAAGAACAACTACCAAACCTAACCTAAATTGCATTTAATAGGCCAATAAGGTTCAGAAACAGTTTTTTTCCTGCAAAATCACTTTCATATAAGGCTAAATAAACCACAGAAACAAAAAAATATTGCTTTTAACGTTTGTTCACACATACTGTTGTTGCTTTTTCTTCACCTTTTACAATTGGGAGGGCCCTGACTTACACATTTTATAAGTTTCTCAGTCATAAATCACTTTTAGTTAGCTATTCCCCAGCACTTTAGAAGGTCAGCTACAACTTACCAGTAGGTATGTTGATCTTTGACCTCAGAGGCTTCAGGTGGCCCTATAACATGCATTTTGGAGGGACTGCTCTCAATTAGACACTTGTGCGGTCCCTCCCTCATTGAGACTCAGATAGTAGAATACATATTCCATAGCAGTTTACAATCTGCCCATTGTTGGGCTTGAGCCTTCTCCTCAATCTCCTCCTCCTTCGCCTCCTCCACCACCATGTGATACTTCAGTCATGCATTCAAATGTTTAGAGGGCTTGCAGTAGACAGGAAACCTGAGTTTGGTGAGGCCTGTATCGTACGTTTTGGAGAGACTGCTCTTACTTAGACAATTGGGCAGTCCCTCCCTCATTGACACTCAGATAACAGAATACATATTCTAAAGCAGTTTACAATGTGCCCATTGTAGCGTTGGGCTTGACCCTCCTCCTCCTTCACCTCCTTTACCGCCATGTGATACTGCAGCCATACATTCAAATGTTCAGAGGGCCTGCAGTAGGCACATACCCTGAGTTTGGTGAAGGTCCAGACATGATAGTGTAATGTACATTTTGGAGGGACTGCTCTTACTTAGACATTTGGATGGTCCCTCTGTCATTAACACACATTAATACATATTACATAGCAGTTTACAATGTATCCTTTGTAGCGTTAGGCTTGACACCCCTCCACCTCCTCCACCACTAGGTGATACTGCAGCCCTAAATTCAAATGTTCAGAGGGTCTGCAGTAGGCAGTAAACCTGAGTGTAGTGAGAGTCCTTATGTGAGCCCTGTAACATACGTTTGGAAGTGCCCTTCACTAGAACTTTTGGAGATCCCTCATGTGTACATTTTAGAGTGCCCTCACTTATTCATATTGTAGGGCCCTCACTCTATTATTTAACTCATTTAGGAGCAGAGACTACATGGAAAAAGGGCAAGAGACTTTGATTAGTAGTAGGTTGCAGTAAGTTCACCTGCATTCCGCAGGTTTGACTAAACTCTGTTAAAAGGAAAAATTAAGCTGCACTAGTCAACAGGATGATTAGCTCAAATATATCTCTTTGCAAGCCAATGGACAAAGAATATATGTTGACCCCCCTCAAGCATGGGTTGGAGAAGCTTCTACAAATGGCTCCGAGATTTTGATTGACAATATTCCCCTCATTATATAGGAAGAGAACACTTCTTGATTGCTTGGTCCAGTGCAGAATGTGCCTCGTATTTCCAAAAATTACTCCTGGGGGCTCTGTCATACAGTTGTGGCCAAAAGTATTGAAACCCCTGCAATTCTGTCAGATAATACTCAGTTTCTTCCTGAAAATGATTGCAATCACAAATGTTTTGGTATTGTTATCTTCATTTAATTTGTCTTCAATGAAAAAACACAAAAGAGAATGAAGCAAAAAGCAAAACATTGATCATTTCACACAAAACTCCAAAAATGAGCCAGACAAAAGTATTGGCACCCTCAGCCTAATACTTGGTTGCACAACCTTTAGCCAAAATAACTGCCATTAACGGCTTCCGGTAACCATCAATGAGTTTCTTACAATGCTCTGCTGGAATTTTAGTCCATTCTTCTTTGGCACACTGCTCCAGGTCCCTGATATTTGAAGGGTGCCTTCTCCAAACTGCCATTTTTAGATCTCTCCACAGGTGTTCTATGGGATTCAGGTTTGGACTCATTGCTGGCCACCTTAGAAGTCACGCTCCTTCTGCCCCAGCACACAATTCCCTGCAGCCCGTTGCCCTGGTGACACATCCCGGGTGTCAGCGTGCTGTGTGATGTGTGTGGGAGGGCGGGGGTTGAGCGTCATCACTATGACTACGCTCCACTTGCAGCCAGGTGACAGAGCGACGTGTCAGCCTGCCCCTCGGTGACGTGGGTGTCGGCATTACGTCACGTCCGGTCACCTGACTGTGGACCGAGCGTCACTTCCGGGTCGCGGTGGCGTGGTTTTAGTGGCGGTATAAGAAGGGGACTTCTGACGGTCATGGTACACCTCCCCCTGATGAAGCGGCTATAGGGGTCTTCCTGGGCCGCGAAACGCTTTGGGGTCCACTGCCCTAACTCTCCCCTGCCCTGGGTGCCCTCTTTGCAGCAGTTGGTAACTATTGGTACTTTAGGCTATATACTCTTGCAGGTTACGGGCTTTACAAGTAATTTGACTACTGAGATTATATGACCTGTTATATAGGTATTGTGGTTACTTTAAATGGTAATCTCCTTTGTTTATCCTCATTGTCTAGAGCTGACAGCTCTGATTGTGTATGTATGCAAATAACCTATGTAACTATACAAACATATATCTTGGTATCCCCTCTGGGGCTGATGTATTAACCCATGTCTTTGTAACTACCTGTATAAATCCTATGTATATGTGCCAATTATCATGTATATGAACCTGTTACTGGTGGTCACATAACCAGTGCTGTATACCAGTTGCTGTATTTTAGGGGCTCCTTGCCATTCTCATCTGCCCTCCAAATCAGCTTTACAATAAAAAACACTTTTCGATCTAAGCTATACTCTCTGATCCATCCCTAATGGGTACCCTGTTTTATTTGGGAGTAATCTTCTTAAGAATTGCTGGGGTGTCAATACTTTTAGCCACAACTGTAGGAGCAGGAAGATTCCATGACAAGGACTTTCCTAGACAAACATTGTCTACAATGGACTACTGTAGTTGTTGTGGCCCTCAATTCATGTTTTCAGAGGGCCATCAGTCCATCATCAACAGTCAGTGTAAATTTCTATTGGATATGTATCCCCTATCTCAGGCACAATGTGACACAAAGTATGCATGTTTTTTTTGCCAAATATGGTGACTGACAGTACATTTCTATTGGATATATATCCCCTATCTCAGTCACAATATGGCACAAGCCAGACATGTTTTTTTGCCAATAGGGTGACTGATAGTAGATTTCTATCAAATATGCATCCCCTATTTCAGTCACAATGTGGGACAACCCGTGACAAGTGCCTTCAATGACAAGGCTAAGAAGGAGTGGGTGCACCGCTCAAATCAAAAAATCAAGGTGAAAGTGGTGCTGCTTGTCAACAGAGCAGGAATAAATATTGAAGAAAAAGAGTTGACAAGTACATGCAGCACTCCACAAGGTCAATAATAATAATATACAAAATCATTTTTATTAGGACACATGAACACACAAGTTAAAAAACATTTAAAAACAGTGTAAAGATGCAAAAAAAAACACAGAATAACCCATGATAGGGGTGGCCCTGCAGGTGAACATAGATAATAAGCCCAAATCAATGCATGCAGATGTCAAATCACAAATGGCAAAACTAATTTTATTATATGAGCCCTAAGCAGTGTCAAAATTTGAAATCACTCTAGTGGTTGTCATGCGGTGCATGGACCTAAATGAATATGTAATAAGCATAATTACCGGCTGGTGCGATCGGTTGCCAGGCACCATTTGGCAAACAGGAAGTGATGTCCCGGAAGTTGGGTGTCACGTGCACGGTCACATTAGACAAGGCCTCTCCCTTCTATTGCTTCTTTAGTCCAAACGCCAACATCATGGTTTATCAAAATGGTTTATTCTGTGTTTTTTTCCATCTTTGCACTGTTTTTAAATGTTTTAAATGTGTGTGTTCATGTGTCCTAATAAAATTGTTTTGGATATTATAATTGACCTTGTGGAGTGCTGCATGTATCTGTCAACTCCTTTTCTTCAATGTTTATAAGAGCCTTCACTGACACATAGTAGTTAAGCTGGAGTAGGAGTACTGTCCTAGTTTGTCCAATGCACAATTTCCAAAAATTTGCCTTATGATTTGCCGTACAATTATATTATAATTTGCTTATAAGTTGCCATACGAGCACCAACAATTTGGCCTTTTTGAAAATCCGAAAGGTCTGCCATTGGTATCAGTTAATTAAATCTACCAGGATGGGGGACATATATAGTAGTATGGGTCCAGGATTTAGGACATATATATGTGCATCACAATGAACTAGAATATCCTCAAAAAGTTAATTTATTTCAGTAATTCAATACATAAAGTGAAACACATATATTATATAGTCTTTGCAAACAGAGTTATCTTTTTAAAGTGTTTATTTATGTTAATGCTGATGATTATGGCTTCCAGCCAAAGAAAACCCAAAGATCATTGTCTCAGAAAATTAAAGTAAAGAGTGTGAAGGGTCTGAAAGATAAAGTATTACCTAAGTAGGCATCAGAGGCTTCACCATGTGGTTGTGAGAGTCAAAATCACTATAAAAGCATATCACAGCTGCTGCAATCCCCAGCCTGGTGCATATAGAGAAGGGAGGATGAAGAGTAAAAAACTGCATTATCATATTCCACGAGACATGAAAGGGTGAATACATTATTGATTTTTTAGTCAATTCACGTTTCAGGGCTCCCTAGCTCCTTCCTCAGGTCTAATCAATATCATATTGCCATGTTTCTGTCACAATCTCCACACTGTCCTTGCCAGATATGTTACTATTGTGTGGAGGCTGTCAGTCTGTTTTGGTTGTGCTGGGTCTGTGCTGCAATCATCTGTGTTCACTTCCCTTGATTAGTCCTCTACTTAAGCATGCTAGCTCCTCCATCCAGTGTCAATTGTACTCTATGCTCTGTGCCTGACCCAGCCTGACTTTATTCTCTTCCCTGGACTTTGACCATTTGTAAAAGTTTTTTATTCATCATATAAGAGACTTTTTGCACTTTTTATCTATCCAGGGTGCAGTTGGGCCCCTAGGGGCGCCATTCATCTAGTGGTGCAGAGGTATCGTACTGTGCAGCCCAATGCTCATGCAGCAGAGTGTTTGGGTAGCTTTCAGACACTCTGCATCATTTGTATCAGTGTGAATGGTGCTCTAAGCAGGCCCAGTGTATGCATGGCAAATCGCCTCCCACACATAGCTGGTCGAGGTGGTTTATTAGCCTGCTCCTGGGCTTGCTTTACAATTGGGCTCTGACTGCATCCTGAGAGTGCATTTTGATTCTGTTTTTGGCATGGATGGTATGATAATTACATATACACAATAAAGACAGATAAAAAAGGAGAATGTCAGTATACCACCAAACAGGAACCAACCCCTATACAAAGTTCTCCTCATATACAAGACGTATTAGCATTTAATAGGACAAATATCCATATTTAGTGGGTGTAATAACAAAATAGCTCAAGTCAGCAACTGAGTATCGCCGCGACACTACTATATTAATGATTAAAGTGGATGAATGAGTGGCACCAACAAGCTCATTCATCCACTTTAATCATTAATATAGTAGTGTCGCGGCGGTTCACTAATCTGTAAGTATATATTTTTTTCTGCCAGCACCTACACCTGTGGTAGAAGCCAGTCTTAACCTTATTTATTTATTTATTTATTTATTTATAGCAACTGAGTATCAGCAGACAGTGTAGAAAGGCTTCCTTCACTGGACCATCATTGGGAAATCCCTCTCCCTATCCTTGTAATTTGTCAGAGTTGATCCTGCTCAACTCTTTCTTATAGGTACTATTGACCTCTGATTCTTTGCCTTTCTGCTCTATCTGCTCATACTTAGTTGCTGACATGTGCAGACACTTCTCTGTCTTGAATTCTTATGAGTACAGATTATTTTGCCATGGTATGTTCCTGCTCAATGCAACAGACATTTTTTTTACATCCCTTGAACGTTTAGTGACTAGTACCATATAGTGTGGTGTAGATTCCATCGTACTCTACAATATTTATTAGAGTGTTAATCTTTATGATTTTAATCGTCCTTGTGAGAATAGATTGGAATTTTCTATTTTCTTGTTACACCCACTAAATATGGATACTTGTCCCATATAATGCTAATGAATTTTGTATGCGAGGAGAACTTTGTATAGGGTTTGGTTGCACTTTGGTGGTATACTGACATTCTCCTATTTTATCTGTCTTTATTGTGTATATGTAATTATCAATAAAAAGATTTTATATTTTGCTAAATTTTAGCTCATACTCTGTTTTTTTGTTGTTGAATATGTTATGGAGAGCCTAATTATTTAATGGTCTCTGGGGATTTATTTTTTCTTTATGTCAGGGAAAAGATACTAGAACTGCCCAAGGCTGAAATGAGCTACAAAACCATAAGTAAGACACTGGGTGAGAAGGAGACAACTGTTGGTGCAATACTACCAAAATGGAAGAAATACAAAATGAGTGTCAATCGACATAGATCTGGGGCTTCATGCAATATTTCACCTCATGGGAAATCCATCCAGGATTATGGGGAAGATGAGAGATCAGCCTAAAAATACACTGGGGAACTTGTTAATGATCTCAGGGCAGCTGGGAACACTGTCACCAAGAAAACCATTGGTAATACATTATGCTGTAATGGATTAAAATTCTGCAGTGCCCACAAAGTCCCACTGCTCAAGAAGGCACATGTGCAGGCCCATTTGAAGTTTGCCAATGAACATTTTGGTGATTCTGAGAATGATTGGGAGAAGGTGCTGTGGTCAGATGAGACAAAATTTGAGCTCTTTGGCATTAACTCAACTCTATGTTTGGAGGAAGAGAAATGCTGCCTATGAACCAAAGAACACCTTCCCCACAGTCAAGCATGGTGGTGGAAACATTATGTTTTGGGGTTGTTTCTCTGATAAGGGCACAGGACTACTTTACCGCATCAATGGGACAATGGATGGAGCCATGTACCTTTAAATCCTGAGTTACAACTTTCTTTACTCCACCAGGACATTAAAAATGGGTTGTGGATGGGTCTTCCTGCACAATAATGACCCAAAACATACAGCCAATGCAACAAACGAATGGCCTAGCCAGTCTCCAGGTCTTAATCCCATAGAAAACTTATTGAGAAAACTGAAGTTCCAAGGTGCCAAGTGACAGCCTCAAAATCTTAATGATTTAGAGATGATTTGCAAAGAGAAGTGGAGCCATGTACCTGGCCGGACACAAGAATATAGGGGAGCCCTTTTTTTTAATTATTTCATGAATTTCATGAAATAATAAAAAAAAAAATGCGTGGGGCTCCGCGCAATTTCTATGTCTAGCCAGGTACAGCTAAGCAGCTGGGGGCTGGAATCCGCAGCGCAGGGAGGCCCAAGCTTTCTGGGCACCCCCCGCTGCAAATTGCAGCCCGCAGCCGCCCAGAAGATGGCGCGTTCATTGAAGCGCCATCCTCTGGCGCTGAACCCCGCTCTTCCAGCGGCCCTGATGGCGTTGGCATGCTGGGTAATAAAGCGGTTAATACCAGTTTTGTTATACAAGCTGGTATTAAGCCCGAGATTCTTAATGTCAGGCCATGTTTGACCCAGCCACTAAGAATCTCCAATAAAGGGTTAAAAAAACACAACACAGAGAAAATTTTTTATTAGAAATAAAAAAAAAAAAACATTAGGGACTCCATCTTTAATTAAAAAAGTCCTCTTCCGTCCGACGTAGTCCAAAATGCGATGTCCTCTCTGCTACATCCCCTGTGCATAGATATAGATGTCTATGCACAGGGATGAGCAGACTGAGAACAATCGCAGCTCTGCTACATCATCTCTGTGAGCAGGCGAGCTCTAGGACCCTGGAGCTGCGGCAGCCTGTACAGAGCAGACAGCTGGACTCGGCTCGCAAAGTAACAGCAGTTACTTTGCGAGTTTCCCTGTGATTACTTGCACAGTAATCAGACCAATGCAAGTCAAAGGCAATCCTAGTTTTGTCAGAGTCTCTGACAAAACTAGGATTGCCATTGATTTGCATTGGACTCGTTGCTGTGCGAGTAATCGCTGGGAAACTCGCAGAGTACCGAGTCCTGCGAGTCCCTTACTACTCGCCGAATAACTAGTCCTAGCGAGTAGATTCGCCCATCCCTACTCTCTAGGCTTCAAGCACCACATTGCGCATGCGGTGCTTCAAGCAGTACACAGCAGCGTGGGTGTAATGACGTCACCCGATGCCGGAAATGACGCAATTTGCGTCATTACAGCCCAGGCAGAGCCGTGGAGAGCAGGAAGGCGCTGAATACAACATGAATAGATCATGCCTATTGGGGCGAGATCTTATGATGAAGAGGGCACACCCTAAGGGCTAAAGAATATAGCCCCTGCTAATTAACATCGCTAATGAGTAAGTTATAAAACATTTTTCTCCACTTTCACAGAATGCTTTTCTGAGACAAAAGGAGTGTTAGATTAGTGATGGGATGCTGCAGGGTCATGATTTTGAAGCTTAGGTGGCGTTTTGGAGGAGACAGGATCCCTTTAACGATGTTAACTTTGGCAGCTCTCCAAAGTCGGACAGAAAATGTTCTGTCCAATGTCCAAAAAGCAGAGCAATGGCAGTACAATAATGTGCCAGCACTGTGACAGCAGCACTGGCACATTATTGTAAGCCAAAGTCATTAATAAACTTTTATTTCATAATGCACTTATTTATTTAACATGTAAAGCCGCTCCTGCAGCTCTGTGGTATCTGTCGGCACAGAGCTGCAGGAGCGGGTATATAAACTCGGTGTTTAAGGGGTTAATGTTATTGAGCTACATGGCCCCAGAGAGTGGTCACATTCCCCTGGAGCCATGTAGCCCAAAACATTGGCAGCTCAGGGGTTAAATCATGTATTTAGCAGAAGCCGCATACTATCGGCTCTGCTTGATTTATTCATTAAAAACCAGCGGTTATTAAGCCGATGTTTAATGGTTTAATAATACTGAGCTATATGGCCCCAGAGATTGGCCACACTCCCCTGGAGCCATGTAGCCCACAACAATGGCAACTCAGGGGTTAACCTAGCCACTTTGCAGAAGCCGCACTATGTTGGCTCTGCTATAATCCTGCAGTAAAAGCCGGCGGCTACTGTCACTTGACAGTGCGCCGTGAAAATTTACTAAACAGCTTCCTGAATAGGGAGCTGTCCAGGGTACTAACTGTAAATGCGTTCGACATCCATCGCTCTCCGAGGTACTGAGTGCTTTACCACTAATAGTTATGGCCCACACACATTGAAACTGCGGTGCGCTGGCCATAGCTATTGGATCCAACGATCTTTTCATCCTATATCGATCGTTTACATGCAAGGATGCACAAACAATATCTTTGGAACGATCACATATCTGTGACATTTCATCGTTCAGGATATCCTAACGTATAAACCCACTATTAGTCTGTGTAAAATCCCTCTAAAGGTACCTTTACACACCGGAACTTTTGGCGGCGATCGGAGGGAACCGAACGTGCGCGTGCACGTTTTTGACGGTTGCCTCCGAAGTCACATGTACACGCCACAATTGCGCCCTCAACCTAAGGTAATGTATCGTCCCGGAAGTTCCCACACCAACATTGGGAAACATCCGGTTGACTCCTGACGCCGCTTCACACGCCGCAATCCCCAAAGGAATGTGGGCATACATGTTCAGCACCGCAAGAACATAAGCGTGACAGACTTGTGTATTCCGCGTCCCAAACAAGCTGATTAGTCAACGCAATAGCGTCATACTTGGCCAGCCTGCACAGGAAGGCTGATTAATACATGACGCCATTGCCATTGTGTAGTGTGAATGGACAGCTCTTCAAATATGTCGCCCTGTGAAGGGACAGCCAATGGAAACACAGTAGCCCCCACCAATCATCGCTGGGGGGGTATCCAGCACGCTGTGGCACGCCTCTGGGAAATCAGTAGGCGACGCTGATTCCATCACTATCGCCCTTCACACGCTGAAACCAGGGCAATTCACCTTCAGGGTTGCGTCTGGTTTTTGAACAATGCTCTGAAATCGCAACCAGGAGCAACTTTCAAAATCACCACCGGGTTCAACAATTACACACCGCAATTTCGTAGCAATTTCAGGGCAACGGTGATGGAACTCCGGATTGCCCCTTAGTTGCTACATCGTAGTGGCGGCGTGTAAAGGTACCTTTACAAAATCCTGTGCATGCCCCAAGTGGTGATTATTTATAATAAAATAAAAACTGGATAGAGAAAGCTTGAATTTTGACTAATCGGAAGTACACAATTTCTTACAGTATACAAGAATCCACTTAAATGGAAAGTCCCAAAAAGTAAAATGTATACATTAAGCTCTAATCATTATAGTGGAGTCATAATTTTTTTTTTACAGAACAATATTATCTTTGACAGAACCATTTTCAAATGGATTAAATACACCTTAATAGATGTAAAATTACATATGGATTTACTGCTTTATTTTTTAGGAACCTACAATTTTTCTACTGTACATTGCACGCTAGCACATATGAAAATATTTTGCCATCTGCTGGACAAAATGGTAGTTGCATGCAACAGCTGAACATTTTAGATATGCTGAAAATCTTTTTATTTAGACTGTAAGGGAATTTGCACATGTTCAGTATTTGCAGCATAAAAATATGCTACAAATCCTGGAATGTTGGCAGGAAAAACGCTGCATAAAATACACATATTCAGCACTTTTTTTTATTCATTTCATTTTTTTCCCATTCTTATGAAAAGGTAAAAAACACTATAAAAATGCGAGAATTGACAGGCTGCAGATTGAAACTGCTTCAAATCTACAAGTAAAAAATAAGTAATATTCAAGAGATATCAGAAAAACGATTCACTTTGTACAGCATTTTCTTGTGGAAAAAAAGTGAGGATAACGTGGCAAAAATGCAACATGTGAAAATATTGTAATGCTATTTTAATTTGTATTGACAATAGTAAAACATGACTAAGGCTGCCTTCACATTTGCGTTTGGAAGGCAGCGCACCGAACGCAGCCAAACGCTTGTTCACATGCGTTCCTATGTTTAACATGGGAACGCATGTTCCTGCATTTGGCTGGGTTCGGTTGCATTTGCGTTCGGATGTGCACAATTTGTGCACCCTCCGAGCGCACTCCGAAGCATGCAGCATGTTGCATTTTTTGTGCGGTCGTGGGCGCTTGTTTTATCTGCAAGTGCACAAACCATGCATTGAAGTAAATGGGATCCCCAGTGTCCTCCGTTATGACAGCGCAGGAGAACGCTGCGGATCTCATTGAAATCTCTCCCAGTGGCCACCGGGAGATCAGCTAGAGCCGCCACTGATCTCCCGCCGGTGTCGGTGCGGGAGATTTGAGGAAACTGCTGATCTGACAGCTGTTTAAATTTCCCACGCCGACACCGAATAGGTGAGGTCAGCACGGGAGATTTGAAACAGAGATCAGCTGTTTCTTATCTCCTGCACTGATATCACTCTATTCGGTGTCGGCGCGGGAGATTTAAACAGCTGTCAGATCAGCTGTTTCTTTAAATATCCCGCGCCGACACCGGCGGGAGATCAGCTGTGGCTGGGAGGAAGAGATCTCCACCGCTGATCTCCTCCTCCTGGCCACCCCCGAGACAGCTGCATTCACATCAGTACAGGCTGCGTTTGCACTGCAAATGCGTCTGCATGCCATAAGCATGCAGACACAAACGCAAGTGTGAGGGGACCCTTAATATGGTTCAATACCACATATTACCACAATGAAATTCTGTACTTATACAATATACAGTGAAGTAAATAATTATTTGATCCCTTGCTAATTTTGTAGGTTTTGCCACTGACAAAGACATGAGCATTTTAATTTTAAGTGTAGTATAATTTTAACACTGAGAGAATATAAAAAAATATCTAGAAAATCACAGTGTCCAAATTATATAAATGTTTTTGCTTTTTGAAGAGAGAAATAAGTATTTAATCTCTCTGGCAAATAAGACTTAAAATACTTGGTTACAAAAACATTGTTGGCAAGCACAGCAGTCAGACGTTTCTTGTAATTGATGATGAGATTTGCGCATATGTCAAGAGGAATTTTGGGCCACTTCTCTTTGCAGATCATCTCTAAATCATTAAGAATTTGAGGCTGTCGCTTGGCAACTCTGAGCTTCAGCTTCCTCCATAACTTTTCTATGGGATTAAGACCTGGAGACTGGCTAGGCCACTCCTTTGTTGCATTGGCTGTATGTTTTGGGTTATTGTCATGCCGCAAGACCCAACCACAGCCCATTTTTATGTCAAGGCAGAGGGAAGGAGGTTGTCCCTCAGAATTTTACGGTACATGGGTACATCCGTTGTCCCATTGACAAGGTGAAGTAGTCCTGTGCCCTTATTAAAGAAACACCCCCAAAACATAATGTTTCCACTGCCATGCTTGATAGTCAAGACCATGTTCTTTGGATTATAGGCAGCATTTCTCTTCTTCCAAAGAAGGCGAGTTTAGATAATGTCAAAGAGCTCAATTTTTGTCTCCTCTGACCACAGTACCTTCTCCCAATCACTCTCAGAATCATTAAGGTGTTCATTGGAAAACTTCAGACAGGCCTGAACATATGCCTTCTTGAGCAGTGGGACTTTGCGGATACTGCAGGGAATGTGTTACCAATGGTTTTCTTGGTGACAGTGGTCCTAGCTGCCTTGAGATTATTAATAAGTCCCCCCTGTGTAGGTTTAGGATGATCTCCCACTTTCTCCAAGATCCTGAATACACCACGAGGTGAGATTTTGCATGGAGCCCCAGATCGATGTTGATTAACACTCATTTTGTATTTCTTAGATCTTCTTAGGCTGGTTTCACATTGGCATTCAGTGCCGCAGTGTATAGATTGCATATGTGGTGCCCCGCTATGCAGGCATCACAGGGGGGTACTACACCCATGAAAGCGGTGCAGATACTCCAGCTGCAAGCAGATTCTGGGATGGTGAGTGTGACCCATAGACCAGCACCCCACACTAGATCACACAGTAGGAGGTACCCGGGAGGGAACAAAAGCCCTTCCAGGGGGAGAAAGGAGGTCTTTTGCCTCCAAGGAGGAGGTCAGGCAGTGAGTCTGAAGTAGCAAGGAGATGGTCTCTCGGCTGAGGGACCAGGAGAGTGGGAGAAAGACAGATCCCAGGCGCAGACAGCCAGTTGGGGAAAGGACTTGAGAAGGTCTAACCACAACAGCTCAAGGGGCACCGGAGCCCGCACCTGTGGTATCCTCCAAGGACCACAGAAAATCCAAAGATCCGAGGAGTATATATATACACTGCCCAGGCTCTTAAGCGAAAAAAAGAGGATACCAGGCACCGCTTGATGGTTTGGCGGCCAGCAGAAGGTAACCCGACGGGAGCGAGAAGAGAGAGACAGCAGGAGGTCAGGTTCGCTTTATGAGATCAGACTTCATACAAATTACTGGGAAGCAGGAAGGAAAAGACGAGAAAGAGGCACACACCGAGGGTTCCATCCTACCACCTGGGATCAGCTGGCAGCCACCCGTTAGCTTGCTGAACTGAGAACTGTAATCAATGCTGCTAAAGTTTCAAGTAAAGTACCTGGAGTGAAGTGAACTCGACTCTGCTGCATCTTCCTTTGCATGAACTTATTCTTTCACAGGAATTGCTGCCCAAGAGGTTCCAGTCCTGCCTGCGAAGGACTACACCATCTCAGCCACAATACCACCGACCTCTGGCGGACTGTGGCGGCGCTGGTACTACTACTTCACCAGTCACTCCAGGTGGCGTCACGACAACAAACTTGTACATAATCCCCTGTATATAAAACCCCTTTTCAAAAGATACCCCAGGACACGGAGTTATCCCCTGTGACAACCAGACAGTTAACCCTTGCCGCCTGACACCCTAGTACCCCAAACCCTGGGTGCTACAGTGTATCCTTTTCTGGCATCACAAACAGGATATCGTGCCCGGTAACACCGGGTACAGTGCACCTTGAATTTGGACTTTGTGTAAACACAAAGGAGACAAGCGAGGCGCAGAGTAGTGCAATGATGACACTTATTAGACACGGTGATATGCAGTGTCAACTCACCTTTTTCGGTTGTGTACCCCCACAACCAGGCGTGAGTGCCTTAATACAGCTGCCGCTGGACCTCCACCGCCACTGTACGTGTAAATCGATAATCTGTTGTTAGGAAGAGGTGTACCTCGGTCCGTGCTGCTGTGACATAAAAGGATCACAGGGAAGACAATGCTTCGATAAAAACTCCTTTATTCTTTCTCTCTCTCCTTCTCTCCTACGCATTTCGGAGCCACATCCGAGATCCTTCCTCAGGGATATCAAGATTACAATGAGCACATTCCATATTTTACCTGGCTAAGGCGCCAAAAAAGTGCAGTGTAATGCTGATCGTGACGTCAGTGAACAGGGAGGATCCCTGAGTGACGTCACTAAATTTGTAAACAATACCCCGTGGACATTCGCCCCAGCTTGAAGAATAGGCACATAAACAATTCACTAAAATAACATCACATAATAAGAATTAAATTAATTAAAAACAATTTAAAATACAATTACATTATTACATTCTAAATAGCTAAAAATTCCTTAATATGAGTATCCGATGTCAAAAGGACTTGAACTCATGAAGGACAAAAAACTACTATGGTAGTGAACGTATCAAGGTATACATATGACTAGCCTGTGACTCAACTGAATTTCAACAGAACCCTTTATAATGGGTCCACAAAAGCTCTGGACATATAGAGTCACAGGCTAGTCATATGTATACCTTGATACGAATGAAGAGTGAGGATTTTTGGGAGGTGTTAGAAGGTATAACCAAGTGATACCTGTATATTGCTGTTTGAAGGCATGATGTGACCCTACAGTGGATCCAGAATATAGTATGAAGGTTGACAGTCCCTTGTGTTGGGATTCTCGGTAAGGTATACTCTAAGATCCAAAGGTAGTCCATTCAGGGTGTTATAGCAAGGTATGATCCAGGTGTTATCCTCCTATATGTGATCCCAGTGCACCCATCTATTAGGTGGTATATATTCAATTCATATGATGCACCATGGTCTGTGAAGATTCTAGTGTCAGGGTCTGCCAGCACGTCTGTGCTTGTGTCACTCCCAGCCACAAGCACAGACGCAAGCACAGACGTGCTGGCAAATCCTAACCCCAGAACATTCACAGACCATATGAATTCACCATATACCACCTAATAGATGGGTGCACTGGGATCACATAAGAACATATAGGAGGATAACACCTGGATCATACCTTGCTATAACACCCCTGAATGGACTACCTTTGGATCTTAGAGTATACCTTACCAAGAATCCCCAACACAAAAGACTGTCAACCTCCATACTATATTCTGGATCCACTGTAGGGTCACATCTATCATACCTTCAAACAGCAATATACAGGTATCACTTGGTTATACCTTCTAACACCTCCCAAAAAATCCTCATTGAGTGATAGCCCTCTATTGCAACATATGCGTTTTGATAAAGGCCTAATGTTGGCTGAAACGTTGACCTGCCTGTCACAACTCCTCATCTGTCACCTGTGTTTAAAAATAAAAATTCACTTTCAAGCAAACCTAATAAACTGTACGAGTGCTTGGATTTCATAGACATTTTTTTCCACTTTTGTAGGCAAACTGACCCAAAGAGCCATTAACCCACATATGCATGAGCTAGTATAGCAGATCGTGGTCCCGAGAAAGGACATGCCTATGGTCCTCAAAGCCTACCACAAGCAGGACACTTTGGTTGGATAAAGCTGGAAGTTTTCATCCGTGACTGCTTCTACTGGACATTATAAGACAGTCTATTAAAAAGTGCTATAAGGCGTGTTGTCCATGTAATCTCAGAAGGAAGAACCTCGCCCATCAAAGAGCCCCCTTGCAACCGATCATCACTAAGCAACCTCTGGAGCTAGTGGTCCTCAAACATGTGCAATTATCTCCAAGTCGGTCAGGGTACACCTATGCCCTAACAATGGTGGATCACTACTCCTGCTTCCTAGTGGTTGTTCTAGTGAGAGACCAACAGCAAGAACAGCTGCTAAGGCATTCCAAGAATATTTCTGCAGATCCCAGGGATATTGTCATGCCGAGGACTAGGGAGCGTCCGGATACAGTGTGTGACAGTGGCACACAGACCAATCGTGTTCAACATACTACAAAACAAACAGGGGAAACATCAGGGACATGAATACAATGAAGGGCCTTGCTTGTAGGGATCGGGGGAAAGAAGACCTCTTGCACTCACCTGCGGGTGTGCCCTGATCTCCCTACTGTCCCTATACAGGCTTTTTTACCCCATCACTGAGCAGGAAACCTAGTTCCTCATTGGCCCTGATGTTAACCCTCTATAGGGAGATGGCCAATGGAAGCACTAGTCCCAACCACTGCACTAAATTAATAAGAGGGGAAGGACAGACAGAGAAATGACAAAACATCTTAACACCTGCTGTCACCCTCCTAGGCAGCAGACAGCTTAACAATGGTCAGCCCCAGATTAGCTCCTTCACCAATGTTGCTAGGCCAGGAATGGATTACAATCATCAGCAAGGAATGCTGGATCATGTAACCATATAAAGGAGATGGGAGTGATCACAAAGTAGCCACACCTGGGAAGAGAACTAAGGAGCATTGCAGCAACAGAAAGGCAAAAGGAAGAAAGAGCCTTTAAACATCATGCTGTTGCAACCTCATTATCACCAGGTGTACAGGTGATGAAAAAAAAGAGAATACATAAGTTTGATAACAAATGGGAGACCCAGCCTTACACTATTCTATGATCTCACCATGACAGCAGCATAGTGTGCTTTAAAACGAAAGACAGGGGAAAAACGTGCACTACCGTATCTAGAGACATCTAAAAGTGTGTCCAGCCCAATTGCGTAAAAGAGATGAAACTGAAGAAGAGGCTGATATCAAGATTTACACTGTCCTAGATGAATTTCCTTATTCATGACTGCAAGTCAACAACGCAGTCGTCATCCAAGTGATGTTGTTCCCACCACAGCCATTACCAGAGACACCAAACCCTTTAGAAGAAGAACAGCTAATGCCATCCACTGACAATTTTCCTGTTCAAGAACCATAAAACTTGCCTCATGTCAGCAGTAGGCCAGCTGTACCTGTAGTAAATTCAACAAGTCATAGAATATCCTGTAGCATCCCTGTTTTGTGCAGATCACAACATATCACACAGGGACCAACCCCTTCTCACTATAAAGATGATTTATAGAGTACTAGCTGTAGTACCCGCTTAATAAATAACTGATGTTAGCTATAACAAAATAGAATTTGAATATGTCATAATAATGACCTGTAAGAAAATAGAAGCTGAGCTGTGATTGATTGCTATAGGCAGCCTAATAAAGAATAATAAGTATTGTTCGCTGGGTTGTGCGAATGATAGCTGCTCACCACAGCAGGGATGAACAAAGTAGACGGTAGCCGCATTGCTCAGGATTACACATCCTGAGCAATATGGTTACCGTATTGCGGGTCAGAGAATCGCTCTGAAAACTTGAGCCTGCATGATTTTTCACGCAGGCTGCAGATCCGGAGCCGGTAACCGAATTGCAAGTAGAGTATTCCAGTTACCATAATGGGCTCCTAAGGGGAGCGTTTCCTGATCTGGTTTTGAGCTTTTTGAAAGCTCAAAACCGGATCAGATTTCAAAAATAGAAACGCAGATGTGACCCTAGCCTTAATCTGCCTCATTATAGGGAATCTTCTGTTGGGAGTTAACAGATTTACATGCAAACACTAATGTAAGTGCTCAGTGTAGAATGCCAAAAAAATATGAATAGAGCCGTACTGCGATCTTTGGGAAGATGAATGAATAAATCAACAGCAGATTAAGAATTAGTATTATTAAGCTTTTACGCCATGCGGTATAAGTGATTAGACAGCTTTATTCTTCTAGTCAGTGCTCTCACAGCAATACCAGATTTCTAAAGTTTTTTAGGTGTTGTTAACTTAAAAAAAAATGTGTGTACCGTGTTAGCCAGTAGATTGAAAAGTATTAGAGTCCTCAGTGATTGATACCTTTTAATGGCTATCTGAAAAGATGGTAAGAAAAAGCAAAGCAAGCTTTTGAGATACTAAGGTCTTTTAGGTTTTGTTACTATCACATACTAAAAAAAACAAGATTTTTTAACAAAAAAACCCTTTTGCATCACAAAATAGTCTAAGAGCTACAATTTTTATACATTGCTGCTAAGAGAGTTATGTGAGGTCTCGTTTTTTTGCAAGATAAGTAAAATAACTGATTTGTCTCTGTGTTGTGTATTATTTAGTATTTACTTAAAGGTTCTTAATGGCCAGATTTAACATTTGTCTGATATAAGGAACCTTGAGCTTAGTGACGGCTGCCCATACAAAACTGGCATTAACCCTTTTATTACCCAGTTTGTCACTTGCACTAGGGTAACTACATGAGTTAGGTACAGCGCCAGAAAATGGTGCTGCTATGAGTACACAATTTTCTGGGGCCGCTGAGGACTGTAATTCAAATAAGGGCCTAGAATGCTTGGGCTTCCCCACACCGAGGATTTCAGCCCCCAGCTGCCTAGTTGTACCTGGCTAGCAACCAAGAATACAGCAAAGTTCCATGTTATTTTTTATTATTATTTCAAGAAATATTTTTTTTTTTTTTTAAAAGGGCTTCCCTTTATTCTGATTACCAGCTAGTTAAAACTAGACAGCTGGGAGTGGGTGGCAGACCGTACCTGCCTGCTGTACCTGTGCTGGTATCAAAAATATAGCAGAGCCCCATCAGCACAAAGTAATGGACATATGCTATTTTTATCTGAATTACTAGCAAATAAGTGTAGAAGAGGTGGCCTTGCAGGCTGCTGACACTCTGCAATAATAAAGGTTTGCTCTTCAGAAAAAAAATAAATAAATAAAATAAAAAATATTAAGCTCTCTTAAATCGAGGTTTAAGGGACATTTTAAAGTTTCTGGACTTCACACAGCTGCTGCCACATCTGACTCTGTTGCAAAAATTCACACCTCTCAGGTGTCAAAAACACCTGCAAACACCAGGAAGCTTGCAAAAATGAATTTAAATCTCAAAAAAATTCTACAGCTTGATACAAGCCAGTAGACCCGATGGCAGGATCTATCTGAACCATAGTATTAGGTGTCGTTGCCAGCCAACGGGTGTTCCTGCGAATGGTTAGGCCCCAAAAAAACAGGGAAAGTTTTAGGGCAATTTTAAGTTTCAAAATTTTTCTCGAAAAAGCCGTGTTTGCCATTTTTTTTGGAAATTGCTCAGGTTTCCAATTCTGAACAAAATCTGCATTGCTCGTGCTGAATGTAAAATTGCTAAAAGGTTCAGGGAAAGATCTCTACTCGTGACAATCAACACAACTTGATCGCAATCTTGTTGTGCCGATGGAAGCAAAGAGGGAGTCCCCTCCCTCTTAAGCAGATTGATGCCACTGTCATTATTGACAGCAGCATCAGAGGGGTTAAACGTCTGTTCGTGGGTGTTACAGCAGTGGTTCAGCAACGATACATAGCTGACACTCACTGACAATTTCACCAGCACTGCATGTGAGTCAGAGCAATTGTAGTGCTATATATGCATGGTAGTTTGGGTTAACACACCTCCAACAGCATCCTATTTGTATGGTGGATGTCGTGAATGGGTTCATTGCTGAAACAAAAAAATGTCGGAATTACAGAATTGCCATTTTTCAGTTCCTATAAAAGATGCAAAGAAAAGTGACCAAAGTGCGTTATTTACACCAAAATGAAATAAATAAAACTGTCAACTCAGGGCAGAAAAGACAAGCCCTGACCTTCTTCCATAGATGGAAAAATTAAATTTCAGGACTAAGAGAATGACACAAATTATTTTAATTACAACTTTCAGATATTTTTCTAATGCTAAAGTAAGACTCCTTTCACATCAGCGTTGAATGTAATTTGTGGCAGATCAGGCAGATGTCACCGCGCACTTTCTGGATCTGCCACATAACAGCCGACTTGCGGCACCGATCCGGGAAGCCCCATTTATTCTCTATGGGGCTTGCGGTCAGGTGCAGCAAGTGCGGTTTTGCCTGATCTGGTACTTACAGCACTGCAATAAAACGCTGCTAGCAGCGGGTTTTTTTGTGCAGCCACAAATGCCGGATCTGCCAGATACTTCAAAACCGCACTTTCCGCACCTGCTGGATCTGCCATGAATTACATTTTACTGCTGATGTGAAAACAGCCTAATACAACAATTCGACAAATGTGGTATCACCGTAATATTACTCACCTGGAGAGTCATGTTGGCAGGTTATTTTTTTCATATACTGAACTCAATAAAAACAAAATCCCAAAAAATTATTTTACTTCACAATATGTATCCTGTTTTCTAGTACATTGTAGGGTAAGTACAGGATGGAGGACATTACTATATAATGAAGGGGGGGCAACTCGTATGTCTTTATAGAAATTAGAATGCTATAAGAGCCCATATATCTGACCAACATAGGGGGTGCAGGTACACATTTTGTACCAGGGACCACTGCTTGCTGCCATTATTGGGCTGCTGTGGTCTGACTTCCTTTGGAAAACCTCAGACAAGTAGAAGAAGTGAGATCGCAACAGCCCAATACTGACTGATGAATGGCTGCAGAGCTCTTGTGGTATAACAGTATCATTCGAGCCCCGGTATGCTTTGCATCAATAACATTGGAATGACCCAATTGTGGGAGGTGGGTATATGTTATTTTTATTTTACAAAAGAACTACTTGATTGGAGTTGTCTGGGTTGTTGACAACTGGTTTAAAGCCAAATTAGGACTGGTTATTAAGAGGTAATAACTTTCCCATATAACACAATTCAAATTCATATAAGTCTTTAGCCCCATACCCATCATATCAGGTTAAAACACAGGAATGGGTGTCCGGCAGCTCTTCCTTATTAATAAAAATCCAAGACAAAACATACATTTGAACTTTATTTTTTTTTACCCATAGAACACGAGTTGTTACTATTTTTTACGTAGTAGATGGCATTTTATTTGACATGCTATTAAATGTGTGTAAAGCATGCCTGACAGTAAATACCTAAAGTTTATAAATTGTACATTAATTTTTTTTATTCTTCATGATTTATTTCACTTTTTTCTCTCTCCAGTTTTGAGATTCCAGAAATATTTCTTTATGTTCACTATCTTGGGTCAATCAAGAAATATCAGATTTACCAGTAGTAAGTCCACCTTTCTATATATTTTATTGCTGTGATCAGAAATAGTACCGTATTGTCAGGGAAGGATCATGTAGACTCACTTCCAGCACTTCAATATCCTGCAAACAATAATCACAAAATACAGAACATATGTAGTCTAATTAAATTATCTATTACAAGATGTTCGACAGTGTGAGATGTCTACCATATCCTATACCATGGCCATCAGTACAGTAACCTGCTGTCAAGTTGTCAGAGGGTTTGAGTGACAGATTTCCTCCTGTAGAGTTCTCAGCATGGGATGTTGATGACATTGATGGAAGATGATGAATGACTGTGACAACCCTCCACCCAGCCCACTTATCCATGTGCATCACAGAAGCATCCTGTAGTCTAAGGCTGGCAATTTTAACAATACCTTCAAGTCTGTGTTAAAACAATGCATTTGACTCCAACAGTGTTTCAGGTAGAAAAATTGTGGCTATTTGTGAGTTGCTAATGGGAAAATCATTTTCTTTCCTGAGTCCGAATAGTAGGAGAGAAGACTGATAGAAGTAGGCTATACAACTTATAATGACTCTAATAAAGATTGAAAGCTGCTCTTCAGGAAATGTAAAACCTTCAGCCTGATGTTGTCAGACGTAGACAGGAACACACAGAAACTTTCTTGACAATTCCTTTCTTTCTCCCTTATTATAGTACTTCCAACCAAGGGTAGTCATTACAGTGCAGGTAATTAGTATTGAAAAACCAAAAGACTTATTTCAAGTATAAATGCAAGCATGTAATGGGAGGTGAAGGGATTAGTGAAGTGCCACAATACCAATAGGCCTCTGACTGTGCAAATAACAGATTGCTGCTAATAGATCACCTTGTCAAACCACATGTCAAAATCAAATCACACATTTGAAGAAAGGATGCTAGTGAGCGCTGCACACTTTCTTATTCTATTCATGATGGTGCATTTTCTAAAGTCACTTTTGGAAAATAAGTTTATTTATTGATGATTTTTTTTCTATTGCAGGAAAAAAAATAATCCACTGTGGACTTTTCTTTGCATAGCAAAATTTATCAAGAATGATAATGTATCCATAAAAACAGATGGTCTAAGGATGGTCCGGGTTCCATCCATCTATTTTGCACCCATAGATTTGAATTTGGCATTTTACCATACATAGCATGCTGAGATTTTTTTTCCTCACGCCGAAATCAGCTGAGGAAAAACATTGCAAATCAGTGCCTCCTTATTATTTAACATTGATGCGAGTGCAATCCAATTATTTATACCCTGACCCATAGATTTATATTGGTGATTTTAATTTGAAACTTGGATCAACAAGTCTCTGTGCTTTGTACACACCACTGTATCTTTTGAAAAAAATATGACATTTGAATTAACCCATAAACTGTCATAGGTGCGAGTGCTATCAGCGAAATACACAGCTAGAACTTGTATATGAAATAGGGCCATATTACACACACAGATATCTGTGCAGATATTGTTGGCCGATCTTTGGTTGCAGTGAAATCATGGACACATTGCTCCATCTGTACACAGCCACAAAATGGAACATATGTCCATGGTTTCATTGCAACCAGAGATCTGCGAACAATATCTGCACAGATATCTGTGTGTGTGACGTGGCCCATACTGACATATCAATGAGCTCAAAAACTGGCAGGGGCGGGCTGGCCCAGGTGGCAGGGGGGCAGGTGCCCCCTGGGCTGGTGGTATAGTCCACCATTAGGGCCGCCCCCTGCAGAAACGGGCCGGCCGCGGGTGTTGCTTTGCGGCCGGCGCGGTGCCTTGCGGCTGGGACGGCACGGAGACAGCATGAGGCAAGGTCAGTGCTGACAGCCCGACAGCACCCCCCCCCCCCCCGCTTCTCAAGTCAGCCCGACAGCACCCCCCCCCCCGCTTCTCAAGTCAGCCCGACAGCACCCCCCCCCCCCCCCCCGCTTCTCAAGTCAGCCCGACAGCACAAACCCCCCCCCCGCTTCTCAAGGCAGGGCTGGCTGTGGAAATGTGCCACCCGGGGTTAGAGGCTCCAGCCAGCCCCTGAAAACTGGTAACACAGACCAAACTCTGATGGCAAAAGTGACCAAACTGATAAAACTGATAAATAAATAATGAAACTCAGACCATTTTCTTTTGTTTATGAGAAAAATGTCTGAACGAGGCTTTATCCAGATGAGATCTTCTGACAGTTTTTAGCACTATTGTACATTATGCAGACCTACAAAAGAACCTAAAACAAAGGAATAAAATTATTGGCCAGTTCTGAAAACCCAACAATTACATCATGTTCCTAGATAGCCAGCGATGTATAGAACTTAAACTGTATAGTAAAGCCAATCCTCACTTTGATAGTATTAACATACATACCGTATATACTCGTGTATAAGCCGACCCGTGTATAAGCCGACCCCCCTACTTTTGCCCCAAAAATCTGGAAAAACCTATTGACTCGAGTATAAGCCGAGGGTGGACCTCAGCACAGGTATACAGCCCCAAGCAGTGTGGTATACAGGCCCCCCCAGTGGTATACAGGCCTCCCCAGTGGTAGAATACAGCAGCCCCAGTGGTAGTATATAGCATCCCCAGCAGCCCCAGTGGTAGTATACAGCAGCCCCAGTGGTAGTATACAGGAGCCCCAGTAGTATACAGGCAGCCCCAGTAGTATATACAGCCCCAGTGGTAATATACAGGCAGCCCCAGTAGTATATACAGCCCAGTGGTAGTATACAGGCAGCCCCAGTAGTATATACAGCCCCAGTGGTAGAATACAGGCAGCCCCAGTAGTATATACAGCCCCAGTGGTGTATACAGGTATACTGCCCCAGTGGTAGTATATTGCAGCCCCAGCGGTAGTATACAGCCCCAGTGGTAGTATATTGCAGCCCCAGTGGTGTATACAGCCCCAGTGGTAGTATATTGCAGCCCCAGCGGTAGTATACAGCCCCAGTGGTAGTATATTGCAGCCCCAGTGGTGTATACAGCCCCAGTGGTAGTATATTGCAGCCCCAGCGGTAGTATACAGCAGCCCCGTAATCCAGGGTTCCCCCAGCCTGACTCCGGTCACCTGTAAAGGAAAATATACTTATCACTGTCCCGCTGCCGTCCGCGCCCGCATCTGCCGACATCCGCGATCCTCCATTTTTGAGAATTGCTCTGAACTCGGGGTGATCGGAGAAATATTTAGGTGGCTTCTTAGTCCTCTGGAAAGCGATCTTGTGCTCTGGGGCATCTGGAGGAGGTTCAGATACCTTTAACACCTGGTTGATGGAAGTGATTACGTCCTCAACTAATGCATCGGCGTCCGGCTGGTTTAGGTCTAGGGACCTATCTGGATCCAGATCTGAGCTGGAGTCACAGAGTCCTTCGAACTCCTGCATACTGCTGTGGTCTTCTCTAGAAGGGGGTGACCTGGACCGCCTGTGACCCTCCCTGTCAGGGGACGGTTCTGGCGACCTGGAGACACGGCGACTCTCCCTGGTGACCGTGAAGTATGAGAAGGCACTGGTGAACCTGATGTATGGGGTCATTTCCGTCCTGCCCTAGAGGTGGACGTTAGTTCAGTACGATCTCGGTCCGAGCGTCCGTTTTGCTGAGCAACGGTCCGGGAAGAAGTGTGACTCTGCAGAGCTAGAAGCAATGTAGAGGACAGCCTCTCTATGGATTGTGCCATGGATTGTGAGATGGATTGGGACATAATTGTGGCCCATTCCGGCATGGCAGGGACGCATCCGTAATGGCTGGGGTCACAGGCACAGTAGTCTGGGCGCAGTCCTGGCAGTGTGTGGACGTATAGCCACTGGGCAGAGGTTTCTGACATGCTGTGCATAAAGCATAGTAGGATGTGTGAGCCCTGGTCCTCTTATTCTTTGAGCCCGGCATAGTGATATATATAGGTGCCTGTGCAGGGGTGCCCTGGAGAAGAATAGTTCCAGCAGAGGAAATAGAAGACCTCTGCTGGCAACTTACCACCACCTATGTGCCACCAGCGTCCAGCATCCGTGATCTGTGCCCCCCAGAGACTGTGCAGCTGTTATCCTGCTGCTGGCGTCATGCTGCCTCCACCACGAGGCATGTATTGGCCGCTGGGATGTGTAGAGAGGAGGAAGAAGGGGGCGGAACGCTGTAAAAGAGCGCGATTTACTAGAGGGAGCGCGCTCTGGTGATGCGGTCCGCTCCCTGCTATGACGCTGGCAGCGTCATCCTCGTCATCCGGGGGGGCGGGCCGGGGTGTGTGTAGAAGGCGGCGGCTTCGGTGTAGGCCGAAGCCGCGGCCTAAATTTGCTCCCTGCGGACGAAAAAGACTCCAGGGTGGTGCGGGGGTCCGGGGGGGGGGAGTCCGGAACTGGTCTGGACCCCACCGGACCCCTTGGGCAGGCAACGGTGGGCTAGTGTGGGCCCCTGCAGAGGACCCAGAGTGCTGAGTCCTCTGAAACCACTAGTAAATGCAGCCCTTAGTGCTGGCTGCTGCAGGGACACAGGCAAGCTGTGTCCCTGCCAGTGCTGGCTGCCCCCAGTGCTGGTCCCCCGACCCCATCAGGAGTACACAGCAAGCTGTGTACCCTGGAAGTGCTGCGGCAGGCACGCTGCTGCAGAAGGTGAAAGGAGTTGTCAGCAGGGCTGATGACTCCTGGGTGCCAGTAGCAGGTCTGAGCTGCTGCATCAGAGGCTCTACCTGAGGTGTCTCGACCTAAATGAACCCCAAAGGGGTATTTAGCGAGGGATGCTGCTCCACCGTAAGGTGCCTTGTCCTTCACCTCAACCTCAACCCATTAACCCCAACCTTGGGGAAATGGGGAGGGAGGATCGTCGTCTCAACCTCAACCCGGCGTCCCCAACATTGGGGGGCCGAGGAGGCAGCGGCATGTTAAGGGAAACAGTCGACCTCAACCAGGCGCTCACAATAGTGGGGGGCCGAGGAGGGACCATGCCGGGAGTCTCGTCAGAGACCCACTTTTCTTCTTCTTGAAGAAAAAATTCAAAAAGGAAAAATTTTTTAGGAGCACTAAAAAATCTGTGTGTGCCTCCTAGACACTAAGAAAAAACTGGTCAGGACAGTGCCTGTCCAGGGGTGTATACTGCAGAGCAGGAGCCACTGTTAATCTTTTTCAGATTCTGCCTAGTGTCACCTCCCAGTGGACAGCAGCATAACACCCACGGTCTGTGTCCCCCAATGAGGCGAAGGAGAAAGGTGAATATAATATTGATGAACTAGTTAACTTTTTGATGATATTCTAATTCATTGAGATGCACACGTGTAACACCCCAGGGTCCCGTTGTTACACCTGGAAGCAAAAAAGGGATTCCAGATCACCTGGCCTACCTAACACCTGGAGCACAGTAGTATACTAGAGCCGGGGGTCTCCACAGAGGGAGCAGCGCTGCCTGCTATACAGGTACAGACTGAGAGAGGAAGAGAGAGCCCGCAGCACAGCTTCATGCAGCAGCGGGGACTCACAAGTGAAAGCGCAGAAGTGAGGCCTCCAACCCACCTGTCAAGGTGGATCTCCTGATTGCTTCCAGGCTGCCCAGGTTCACAGTAACATCTAAATGGGTGCCCCAGACTGTAATTGCAATGAACTAGTAAAGGTAAAGGGACTGATACCCTCGTGTCTGTTGTTCCTTCAGTACACTGAACCCTGCACTCCCCACGAACTATCCCTTTCATAGACTGCTCATCCTGCGCCTGCAGAGCCGAATACTGATTCTGCAGTCCGACAGTAGAGACGGCCTGAAGGGACTGAGAGCATTATACCAACACCACCAATACTACAGCACTGGGGAATAGCCCAACCCATGGAGGGCTCAACATCCTAGCTGCCAACCCTCATATTCCCAGGGGTTCTAACTTCAGCGATGCTACAGCTGGCCACAATCCATGGGTGGCATAACATTTATTCCTAAAAACTATCACTTTTATTGACCTCCCAGGGCCTAAAAGCCGGGTCTCAACCCCCGTGACTCCCATAGCAGAACTGCCGTGGGCTACTTGGAACCTGGTGGGTGAGTCACATGTATTTTGTGAAGTACTTAGCAAGTGCTGCTTATTTTTTTCTGCAGATGCAGTTTGCCACACATTGCTTGAACACAGTTTATTCTGCAGATTTTCCCTGCATTGACAGAAACTTTGTGCCTTGTTTGTGCCCAGGACAAAGCACAAGCAGACATATATGCTCGTTTCTATCATTATGCTGAGGAAACATAGGGCCCAATTCATTAAAGGGAACCTGTCAGCTCGTTCTACCCCTCTAAAGCCGGGTGTCTCACGCACACAAGCACGTAGCAATGGTTGCAAACGGTACCCGATACCGCCTTTACACACCGCTACAAGGTGCTCTACAGAAGGTTTAATCTATCCCTGGAGGCACTGCCGGGTGCCACAAGTTACCTTCTGTAGAGCACCTTCCCTCATTTACACGCCGCTACAGAAGGTAATATGGGAGGACCTGGGGCAGCAGGGACAACACATAGGCGTGCCAGAATTGTGGATTACGAGATGCTCGTACAGTGATTGGACAAAGCAATAACATCATGATTGGCCAGCCAGCCCAGGAAGGCTGGCTAATACATGATGCTATTGCAATTGTGTAGTGTGACTGGTCAGCTCCTTAAATATGCCACCCAATGCAGCGACAACCAATCGTAACGCAGGAGCTTCCACCAATGATCACTGAAGGGGGGCGTTTTCCTGGAGGCTGTGTCACGCCCCAGGGAGTTAACTAGGTGGCGAAAAAACCTTACCGTACCTTATTTAGACGCCGCTACCATCGGGTTGAAACCAACCTGTTTTAGAGCACTGCTCTGAAACAGGTGCCGAAACTTAAGGGTGGCAACAACCTAGTTTACACGCCACTACCTCGGGTTGATTTGACGGTGCAAGATACATTTGTCTCCGAAACCCGGTTGTTTCCAACCTTCTGTAGCGGCGTGTAAAGGTACCTTAACCCATCACCACCCGTCCTTGGTAGCTGATCCCTAACCATCCCTCTCTGAGTTAAACATCTACTATATAATTGTCTAAAGCGTCTATCGGTCACAGAAATCACGCGCCAGACAGGGGCCGCTCATTGAATGAACGCAGACTATGCAAAACAGCCGTGTGCATGATTTCCCACAGACACCGCCGCTGCCAAACACTGCTCCATTCACCGCCCCGCCACCCCCTCGCTGCTCCATTCACTTCCCCGCCACCCCCCGCTGCTGCTCCATTCACCTTCCCCCCGCTGCTCCATTCACCTTCCCCCCGCTGCTCCATTCACCTCCCCCCACTGCTCCATTCTCCTCCCCCCCTGCTGCTCCATTCACCTCCCCCCGCTCTATTTCCCCTTCCCCAGCTCCATTTCCTCCCCTCCCCGCTCCGTCACACCCGCACCCGGTGTCTACATCGCCGCTACAGCAGGTAATGAGAGGTCATGTGATAGGCGGGCTGAAGTGAAGTGCACATAGCCTGTCACATGACAGCTCATTACCTGCTGTAACTGTGATATAAACACTGGATGCAGGTGAGACCGGAGCGGATGGGAGGGGGGATCCATCCTGCGCTGACCACTGTCCCTCCATCCTGCGCTGACCACTGGCCCTCCATCCTGCGCTGACCACTCTGCCTCCATCCTGTGCTGACCACTCTGCCTCCATCCTGCGCTGACCACCAAGCCTCCATCCTGCGCTGACCACCGATCCTCCATCCTGCGCTGACCACCGAGCCTCCATTCTGCACTGACCACCGAGCCTCCATCCTGCGTTGACCACCGAGCCTCCATCCTGCGCTGTGCTAACCACTGAGCCATCGTGCAGTGCTAACCACTGAGCCACCGCGCAGTGCTAACCACTGAACCACCGCGCTGTGCAAACCACTGAGCCGCCGCGCTGTGCAAACCACTGAGCCACCGCACTGTGCAAACCACTGAGCCACCGCGCTGTGCAAACCACTGAGCCACCGCGCTGTGCAAACCACTGAGCCACCGTGCTGTGCAAACCACTGAGCCACCGCGCTGTGCAAACCACTGAGCCACCGCGCTGTGCAAACCACTGAGCCACCGTGCTGTGCAAACCACTGAGCCACCGCACTGTACTAATCACTGAGCCACTGTACAGTGCTAACCACTGAGCCACCATATACACTGCTAACCACTGAGCCACCATACTGTGCTAACCACTAAGCCACCATACTGTGCTAACCACTGAACCACCATATACATTGCCAACCACTGAATCACCGTATACAGTGCTAACTACTGAGCCAGCGTATACTGTGCTAACCACTGAGCCACCATATACAGTGCTAACCACTCATCCACCATAGAGTGCTAACCACTGAGTCACCGTGTACAGTGCTAACCACTAAGCCACCTTATACAGTGCTAACCACTGAGCCTCCATACAGAGTTAACCACTCTGCCTCCATATAGTGTTAACCACTGAGCCACCATACTGTGCTAACCACTTAGCCACCATATTTTGGTAAACACTGAGACACCGCGCAGTACTAACCACTGAGCCACCATGCAGTGCTAACCATTGAGCCACCATACAGTGCTAACCATTGAGCCACAATACAGTGCTAACCACTGAGCCATCGTACAGTGCTAACCACTGAGCCATCGTACAGTGCTAACCACTGAGCCACCGTACAGTGCTAACCACTGAGCCACCGTACAGTGCTAACCATTGAGCCACCGTACAGTGCTAACCACTGAGCCACCGTACAGTGCTAACCACTGAGCCACCGTACAGTGCTAACCACTGAGCCATTGTACAGTGCTAATCACTAAGCCACCTTATACAGTGCTAACCACTGAGCCTACATACAGAGTTAACCACTCTGCCTCCATATAGTGCTAACCACTGAGCCACCATATTTTGCTAAACACTGAGCCACCGCACAGTGCTAACCACTGAGCCACCGTGCAGTGCTAACCATTGAGCCACCATACAGTGCTAACCATTGAGCCACAATACAGTGCTAACCACTGAGCCACCATACAGTGCTAACCACTGAGCCACCGTACAGTGTTAACCACTGAGCCACCATACAGTGCTAACCACTGAGCCACCATACAGTGCTAACCACTGAACCCCTGTACTGTGCTAACCACAGAGCCACCATACAGTGCTAGCCACTGAGCCACCATACTGTGCTAACCACTGAGCCACCATATACAGTGCTAACCACTGAGCCACCATATACAGTGCTAACCACTGAGCCACCATACTGTGCTAGGCACTGACCCACCATACTATGCTAACCACTGAGCCACCATATATAGTGCTAACCACTGAGCCACCATATACAGTGCTAACCACTGAGCCACCATACTGTGCTAACCACTGAGCCACCATACTGTGCTAACCACTGTGCCACCATATACAGTGCCAACCACTGAGCCACCAAAGAGTGCTAATCACTGAGTCACCATATACAGTGCTAACCACTGAGTCACCATATACAGTTGTGGCCAAAAGTATTGCCACCCCTGCAATTCTGTCAGATAATACTCAGTTTCTTCCTGAAAACGTCTGAGAAGAAAAAGGCAGCACAGGAAAAAAAGACGAAACCCAGTGCCAGACCAATGGACAGGTCTGGGGGAATCCTAGTCCATGAACGGAGTGCTGGCTCCGAGTCACGGTACAGGCGAGTTCACCTCTGAGCTGTCAACACCGGTCGTGGTGAATTCAGTAACCCCGACTCCCCTGTCCAGAACGTGCAGCCCCACCAGGGTCATCAAACCGGGTTGAGCCCCTCAGAGAGAAGAAGGCTACCTCATATCACCCAAAGGGCCTGGTAGACAAGTGGGCTGTGCAGGGCAGCTCAAGGAAAGTGTGGAGGCGCAGGTTAGAACAGCAGAACATAAGAAAGACAAAAGAAGGTATACTACAGGAGCCTCAAAGAGACTTTACCCTCCTCAGTGACTACTTGGTCAGCTACCTATTCAAAGACTGTGTAAATTGTAACATGAAGTGTCACCTGAACAGGTTCCAGTAAAGTACCAGTATAGAGTCACAAGGCCTCCGTGCCTCCTTTGCACCAACCGCTGCATAGCTGCGCTGCCCACATCCAGCACTACAACAACAGGTGCTTCTGCTCTTCTACCCCGGGGACTCGGCTCCACCTGCAGGGAGCCATACCACACAAGCTGCAATGCCATCGTCTCCGGCAGTCTGACAGCGGCGCTGGTGAATTCACCAGAAACTGCAGGTGGCATAACGAAAAACGCTTATTATTTTATTCCCCGCTACGGGTTCGGGTAGGCCACCGGTGACACCCCTGCAACTCCATGCCTGGGTTCCAAGTTCCGAGTTCCCATATTCCGCTGGGTACATCAACTTATGGCATCATGAACAGAATCCCATGCCCGGTGTTACCGGGTACTGTGCACCTTACAAACTCTAAGGCTTAAAAAGAACCTTAATAGTCAATATACATGGCTAAAGAACTCTTTCCCGCCATTTTGTCGGGAACCTCAAAATGGTGACCTAATGATGTGAAAGGACAATGTACAGGCCCCGGGGTGTGCCTCAGCCCCTTATCATGGGAGGGCCTAACCAGAGGTGCAAAATTGTTTGCCCGCCCCAATGGCCATCAATCAACCAAGGGGGCGGGCCAAAGCAAGTGGATCAAGAATATACGCCCTTAAAGAACAGGTAGGGTGCGCCCGGAATTCAGACTGACAGAGAAGCAGTCCTGGAACTCATAGCAATGAAGGCAACCTGACTGTCAGATATGATGAGAGGTAGAGGAAGAGGCGCACGCGGGGACCCGAGGGCTGTCTCTGTTATGAACCGATGACTCAGGAGTACATTCAGATTTTGTAGAAGTCGTTGGTAACTGTACTGACCGCAATCCCTGACTACACACCGCAACTAGAAATAGCCGTTGGATGTAAATAACCAGACCTAGACACTTCTGCACAGATGGAGAACTAACTGCTCCTAAAGATGGATATAGGAAAAGCTATCTTGCCTCAGAGCAGAACCCCAAAAGAATAACAAGCGCCCCACAGATATTAACTGGGAAACAAGAGTCGGAAAAACAAACACAGGCAGAGTATAAGGTTTAGCAAAAGAGGCCACACTAGCTATATAGGAAAGACAGAATAGAATACTATTGTGGTCAGTATAAAACACTATCAAAAACCACCAACAGCAGATATTACAAAAATTACCCTGAGTCACTAAGACTCGGCGAACTCTATATCAGCAGACTTCTATGAATCAAATGCCAGCAGAACTGGAAATAACAGATAATAGTGAATGGTAAAATTCCTAGGAAGAAAACTTCCTATCTGAGAACAGATAAACAAATATACAAACAAAATAGCAAACCCCCAGCTCAGAATAAGACAAAAGATAAGCAGAACCTTAAGCACACAAAATATCAAAAAACCATTCACTTATCTTGCAAAGATCTCCACAGAGCAGAAGAACCAGAGAGATGTGAACTCCTCCAGGAACAAAAGACAACGGACAAGGAATGATCCACTTCCAACCATTATATGCTCCAAGAACCAGATTGCCAATCCTCATCACCTGTAAAGCCCACACAGTCAGCTGCATCTCCAGCAACAACCACTGGAGGGAGCTCCAATGAATTCACAACAGGTCTCCCTCCTCACTAACGAGGGAGATGCAGCCTTCTGGGAAGCCGCCTTCCAAGAGCTCCGAATCAACATCACCAAGACTGTGAGTGGGTCATCTGCAGGTGGAGCATGGACGTGGCCCTGGAGCTGACCCATCGGGCAATGGAGAGGCAGGCCCTGGAAGCTGAGGTGACAGACCAAGCCCTGGTAGAACACCTGGCAACCAGTGGAAACCTGGTCAGAGGCCCGCAGCCTGAAAGCCGAGCAGAAAAAGGGGAGCAGACGGAGAACCCCGAGGACCTGCCCGCAGAAAGTGCTGAGTCGCAATGCCGGAGCCTACAGACCCAGAGACAGCAGCGACAGCAGCCTACAACCCCGGAGAACCCGATTCAGAGCTGGAGGTGATCGTCGAGGTCATCGAAGGGAACAACGACCAGACCGGCTCCGAGGAGGAGGATCCAAACCACAGCAACCCGGAGGATGGCAGTGAAGGGATCGGAACAACTGGTTCCGAACCGGCCTGGTGGAGTGGCAGGGAGTTCCAGTGTGAGGCCCCACAAGGAGTATGCACCACCATCAAAGCTACCCGGAATGCCCCAGTACCCATTTCCATGCCTCCGGATGACTATCCCCAAATCAGCCCGGCAGACCAGGCGGCACGACAACACTGTCGCGAGGAGTGGTGGCAAAATGAGATGGACTGCCACCAAGCCCCAGCCGAGGCCTGCCTGCGACCCCTGTTGCCCCCCTAAAAGAGGCATGAAGGTATTGTGTCCACGTTCAATTTATACCTCGGGTGGAGGTTCGTGCGGGAACCCGTCCTCCAAGATGAGATCTTTGTGGGAAGGCGAGAGGTAGAATCCCACCTCCAGAGGGGCCACCTGGACTGGGACTTGTACCGTGGTGACCGGGTGACATATGAACGCTATGTGGGACTACGCAGGTCGTTTGCCATCCGTGTCTCCCGGATTTAAGTACATGAACATGGCCATTACCCGTTATGTGTAAATAGTTTAATAATGTGAAGAGATACTGTTTAACCCATTTGGAGACTCAAAGACATTGTTGAGAACTCTGCCCTTTTTCCCTTTTTCATTATGTTTGAGCCTGGACTGAGATAGTTAAGCCAGAGACTTTCGTGTGATTACAGGGAGCCCTGAGGTGATAAAGGACAATTTTCTTGGTGATAGACAATTACCGCTCGGTCTGTACAGTGTGTACCGACCCATTTGGCCGATGATGTAAATAGTTACAGTTGTTGCAACGTTTAAGATTTGTGCCTCCTATAAAGGGAAGAATAAGTACTGCATATCGTTTGTAAATAAAAATGTTACTTGTTATGTTCCAGAAAACATAAAAAGACTTTGTACTGGGTAAGGGTAGAAACACTTAAGGACAAGTTTGTTTCACGAAGGGGAAATGTGGTGTCCCACTTGTCAGTGCTCCACAGTAGGGGTACTGCACCCACAACTGAGTGTGCAGTATTCCTGTCAATGAGGAGTGTAGAGTCAACCTGAGGCTCCCATCCCGGCATCCTTACACCTACACTAGGGGACCAATTGTCAACCCGTTAGAGAGAAGAGAGAAGAAGGGTACCTTATATCACCCAATGGGCCTGGTAGACAAACGGGCTGTGCAGGGCAGTGCAAGGAAAGTGAGGAAGTGCAGGTCAGAACAGCGGTACATGAGAAAAACAAAAGAAGGTATACTACGGGAGCCTGAAAGAGACTTTAGATGTCAATGAAAGAAGTGAAGGTCCAGCACACTGATTCCAATTCTACAAGATTCTTTTATTAAAGTGCTCATCGATAAAGGTTGTTTTTAACCGAAACATGTCTGACATGGCCTGCGAGCCTAACTATGATGTTTTCTTTTAAGATGTTTGAGCACTTTAATAAAAGAATCTTGTAGAATTGGAATTAGTGTGCAGGACCTTCATATCCTTCATTGACGTCTATGGACTAGATGGATGCCAGCCATCGCTGTGCACCTGTGTCGGATCTTCTGAGGTGTGAGTGAGCTCTCCCCTTCCCCTTTCCTGACTTTTTGGATACAAAGAGACTTTACCCTTCTCAGTGACTACTTGGCCAGCTACCCATTCAAAGACTGTGTAAACTGTAACATGAAGTGCCATCTGAGCCAGTTCCAGTAAAGTACCAGTATAGAGTCACAAGGCCTCCGTGTCTCCTTTCTGCACCAACCGCTGCATAGTTACGCTGCCCAGATCCAGCACTACAACAACAGGTGCCTCTGCTCTCCTACCCCGGGGACTCGGCTCCACTTGCAGGGAGCCATACCACCCAAGCTTCAATACCATCGTCCCCAGCGGTCTGACAGCGGCGCTGACGAATTCACTAGAAACTGCAGGTGGCATAACGAAAAACATTTATTGTTTTATTCCCCCAATTCTCAGTTGACCACCAGGGCTAGGGGTCCAGGAAGGCCACCGGTGACACCCCTGCAACTCCACGCCTATGTTCCGAGTTCCCATAGACCCCTGGGTGCATCACTAATAATAGAGGCCTTCCAGTGGGGTTGAGCAAGGATTGTGGGAGCAGGAAGGGGGGCGAGTGCCAACGACTAATCGCCACGCAGGAGAAACATGCCTGGAATGTCTGCATTTTCCGAGGAGCGGCATTGGGCATGGTGTGTAACTTATGGCCACTCAGTCCTGCAGCAGGGGCGTATGTGAAGGGATAATGCATCCTGCACCATAGAAATCATGGGGTCCCATAGTAGAAGTTCTAATTGGCCCTCCTCCCCCCAAAAAAACAAAGAAAAAATATTTGGCTGGGTCATATAGGTACATATCTTACAATGTTGCAGCTCTTAAAAAGTATTGTTCCTTTTACTGAAGCCCCAAGATTCCTCTTTCATTGCCTTCACAATCTATGATATCAACAAAAGTGCTCCACAAACACTGTCCAGTGAATTCTTCCACAGTACTCTCCACACACAGTATGATGACCCTACTGTACCCCTACTCACAGTCCTCCTATATTATATTGCACATGACGCTCTCTCCCATCAGTGTACTCACTGATTAAAAAAAGTAAATGCTCACCTCAATCTTCGGTCCTCGCAACTCTGGTCTCCCCAGCATGTGTCTGCCGCTCTTCACGGCTCAGTACAGGCGCTCAGTGGTAACGTCATCGCTCCTCGCCATGCTGAGCTGTGGAGGGCAGACAGTGGAGAATGGATGCAAACTATAGGAGCAGGAGCAGCATCTGCGAGGGGGTCTGCGCAACCACCAGGCCCCCGTGGATGCCGCCCTCTATTTACTAGCATATACTTCTGATTTCATATAGAAGAATAAATTTGTTTTTATATAAAAAAAATTGCAGCATATTCAATACTTGGTTGCACACCCCTTGACATTAATGACAGCCTCCAAACATTTATTGTGGCCAAGTTTCCTGCACTTCTCAGCTAGTATATTGTCTTTCACTCTTCCTTTACAGTTTGCAGGGTTTTCTTTTTCCCAATAGCAAAATTCTGCTCACCCCAAAGATTTTCAATGGGATTTTGGTCAAGACTCATTGCTGACCATTTTAAAACTTTCATTTTTTCTTTTTCAACCATTTCTGTGTATTTTTGGATGTGTGCTGTAACACCAGTCTGTTTGTCCCTCGTTTTTCCAGCATTACTGTGCATGCTAGCTGGGATACCATTATTTGTTACCTTTAAGGATGCTGCTCAGTCCCTTGCTGTGCAGAGTAGATATCATTGTGATGTGTGGTCCTTTGTTTTGCTTCATGACTATCCACCTGTGCATTCCCTGGCTGCTTTGCTGCAGTCATCCACATGTTGCAAGGTTCTCTGATGAGTGGCACAACTATGCACATGTGCCAGGCTTGCGGCCACTGCCAGGTGCCATAGGCCTCAGTCTCTGTGCTGTGTATGCAAGGTTCATATCTGTGGCTAGGGTGCGCACGGCAGCACCTTTCCCCTCTTTTATAGGGGCGATGTGTGCACCTTGAATTGGTGTCCCCCGCTATTGCTGTAGGGCATCTGCTATTTAAAGTCCTCTTCCCTGTTTGGCATTGCCAGAGCTTCGCATTAGGTTTAATATACCACAGCATGTGTGTTAGTCCAGCTTGCTGCTCCTGGTCTTTCTTTTACTCTAGCTCCAGTCCAGTTCTGTTAAAGCTGATGTCTGCCTGTCTTTGTCCCTGGATCCGTCCTTTCCATGTGTCTCTGAGGTGTCCCCAGGCCGTGGGGTAATCAGGAAATGGATCGCTGCTACTGTCGCTGGGGAGTAACAGAGGTCATGACCCGGTCCTGTGGCCTGGGCGTCAGTTGAAAAAGGGGATATGTACAGGGGAAGTTGTCCTGACGCCACCTGTGGTATGTGGTCAGTGGGGACCACCACTGCTGCAGAACCTCTGAGGATGATGGGTAGCAGCTGAGATGGGATGGCTCTCCATGGGTAAAGCCAATCCCCGGGGCAGTGTAAATAGTCTATGTGTGAGATGCAGGACGATGGGCACAAGTAACAGATAGACTCACTGTTTTGTAGTTTTCTCAGTCATTTACTGGAGCAGATGGTAAAAGCTGTCCATGGAGTCTTGGGAGCAACTTGGGGTTATTCTCACCTGACCGGGTCTTTGGCTCCCTTACTGTGCTTGTAATTTGGCTCCTGCTGTTGCATAAGCCAGGCTGCCAGCCCTGTCTTTTCCTGTGAGGTATGACAGGCAACTCGAATTCTTTCCTCTACCCTGTTCCCGGGTGTCAGTGTCTCTGAACTCTGTACGTTGCTGTGTCTCTGGTACAGTGTAGCTGGAGAATTTGGAATCCCCACTGTCATGTGTTGACTGCCGGGACATGAGACCCTGCACAGTCTCGGACTCCAGTGTGCGTTCTATGCGCCTTTCCTCCGGGGTGAGCACGGAGTTGCTCAGCATCCCAGGTGTGTTCTTGCTTCTCCTTTCCTCAGACCCTACCCTTAGGCCTGGAACTCATTAGTGGACCTTGAGATGAGCTTAGCACTGCTCTTTTACACTCAGGTCTCTTCACAGTCCTCCCAGGAACTGAACTCTTCACAGTCGTCTCTGGTAGTGCACTAACTAGCTCCTTCCCAGACCAGAATACATAGGGGAGCTCACCCTGAACGCGGGCTTGGTGTCCCCCTTCTGGCCTGGAGGTGTAAGTGTTGTGTGTGTGTTGGCTGATGAGAATACCCTTTGTTGCTCTCTGGTGACACCACCACCCAGGGGCAGTGATGACACTGTGGCACTTTGACCCAGGGGTGCCACATTTCTCATTAGTGAAAGACAGTACTCCGGGACTGTGTCAAATTTTCAACAAGTTAAATACAATAAATGAATAACAATGATATGTACAGAGACGTAAAATATAAAAATTACAAAAACAATAAAATTGTGAAAATTAGTCCAAAAGAGTTCAAAAAGCAGTATTTCTAGTAATGAGTCCTTTTTCCATTGGGGCTGGTGAATATTTTCAAGGAGTCTCTACCACAACCAGTTCAGTGCTATGCTATGGTCCATTTTTAAAAGATGAAAGTTCAAGAATATTCAAAAGTTCTTACAGGAAAGTCTCTGTAGGTACTGGGTTGACTGGTTTCAGGGTTTCACATATATATAAACAAACATTTTCCCTACGGGTGTCTCAGCTTAGGAGGCCTGGTTTCACTCTTACCACACCCAGGCACTTTCTTTCCCTAACTTAATGTGCATGGGGGTTAATCCAGTTCCTCCACCCTGCTGTACACTATGTTTACCGGGTTCTATTCACATTTCTTAACACTAAAACATATGTACATTTTACACCCAACTTTACACTTTAATCTGCATAACGGGCTGTTTTTTTTCTATGTGTACTATGCTGTGACCTTCTTACTTCTTACCTTCTTGTAGGTGTCTCTGATTCTGAGTGAGAAATAGATCTGACAACAGGACTGGCAAGTTTACTGTGATCAGGAATCTGTTCTTCATGTGCTTCCTCTACAGGTGCTTCTTCCAGTTCTTCCTCTCTCTAGCGATTTCTTGTTGCACGGGATCAGGTACTGGTTCAGGTACTACCACTTGAGGAAATGCGAGCATTGGGACTAAAGAGCCCGTACACGCTTAAAAGCCCGGTACGTCACGACTTTTAAGGCGGTGCAACAACGTTGTTACAACATTGTTGCGTGTGACACGTAGATACAACCAACAATAAGTCAGCTGATCGTTGATTGCAGGTTTATGAACAGGACCATAAATCAGTCGTTGGTAGTTGGTTCAACCTGCAGCATCGGCATATGTGACACCTTGATAACGACGTTGTTTACGACTTTGCCTATTCAGAACTGAAGAACATAGGCATCCAAATGACTGCTAATATTGTTCCCTTGTCGTGAAGTCGTTGCTGCGTAGTTCATGATATCTGTACGTGTGACACCTCACTAGCGATCAATGAATGACGTTCAAGCGATCCAGGCCAAGTCGGATCATTGGTCGTATCGCTAGGACATTGAACCGTGTAACGGGCCCTTAATGCTGCTCCATGGTAATTTTTCCAGGTTTTTGGAAAATCTCCTAAAACAGTATGGAACACATCTTCGTCTTTCTTGGAGTTTCAGGTGTCTTCAGGGTCTCTGGACACAATTTTAAGTGATCTCTTGATATGACTGATGTGGTTCTAATTTCATCTTTACTAATTAGGCACACTTTTGTATTGTCAAAGTTTGATGGGAGAACAGTGTATGGTGTTGACTCACCGTGGGCCAGGGGACTCAGATCTCAGGCGCAGTTTGTAGTCACGGTTTCGGTGCCTGAGGCTGTGGGCCTGGTGGTCAATGAAGGAAAAGAAAAAAGTAAAATAATAAAAAGGAATAAAGTTTTAGTTCGTGACACCACCTGTAGGTTCCGGTTCTGACACCGGCGCTGCTTGGTCCTCCGGAGTGATGGGCGGCAGCAAGATAGAACCACTCCCACAGGACGAGCGTGGTCCCCGGAGGTGTGGGCTGCGACCGTGGAATAGGGCAGCTCGGTCGTTTCTGGAAAGCAATGCAGATCAATGGCAATTCTGGAATAAGGCTCAGACACGTTGCTCCTCTGAACAGGTATTTACTCGGGTGTTCAATGGCATACAGGGTAACAAAGTTCTCAATGCCGGGTAATGGACCCGGTGGTTCCTGCGGTGAGTAGTGTCCTTCTAAGGCTCCACAGATGTCCTTCTCTATCTCTTACTGTCCCTTCTCCTCGCTGTTCTGGTATACCTCACTCAGGGTACTGAGGGCCCTGGGTTGGGTTCCCGTACGGATCCAGACTTACAGTCCCTGGCTTTCAATGGTGGGTACCCTTGGTATAGCTGCGGTGGTTGGTGGATGGTGGATCGGGCTCCTAGGAAGCCTTTGACCACTCCGTGCTTTGTGGTGCAGGGGTGAACCAACTGGACCACACCGGAGCCGGTACTCCGGGCTTTGGACTGGGCTCGGGTCTTGAATCACCCGCTCTGACTTTGCCCCCCTCTTTCTCTTTTGGGCCACCAGGTTGAGGTGCCCTCCCAGTTAGTTGTCTCAGTTCTCTTTCTGTTCTTTCTCCACTCTGCTACATCTGCTGCACAGCTCTATGCAGCTCCTGTCACAACTTGACTCTGCTGTTCTGTTCTCGTCTGATCTTTCAACTCCTTCTAACTCCTTGCTACTTTCCCCACTGCTATATACCCTAGCTCTCCTCCCACCAGGACCGGTTACCCTAGGAACGGGTGCCTAATTGGTCCTTTAGCACTGGGTGTTGCATGTGGTGGATGGAGAATCAGGATTATCCTACTCACCACTGGAACAGAGAATACGACACCTTCAGTCAGGGGTGTAGTACCCTCCTGTGACGCACTCTTAGTGGGGCGTCACACTCCCCCTTGGGGAATTATACTTGTCCCCAAGTGTCCTGCTACCCAACCCGGTACAGAGTAAAACTTTTTATAAATGCATATATAAACAATAAACATTTTTCTTAACAACATTATGCTTGGTTTCTTCCCGTCCGGGAGATGCTTTATCTTGTAACGTTACGGAATGGCTACCAGTTCAACGGAACCAGATTAACTCTTGCGGACCCAGTGGCTACTACCACTGTCCTTAGCAATGTCCGGGTTACCACTGGGCTGCGGCACACATCATTGAATAACACAATAAAGGAAATCAAATGACCTCATCAAGTTTATGAGCATCTGGTAAGAAAAGTAAGACTATGCAACATGCATTATTAACATTTAACCCGTAATCATTGAGTTGCAATCTATAGTTCGCATTTGCGGACCCAAAGGGCATACCACCCTCGAGGTCCTGCATGCCATTCGTAGGATATGGCCTCATTTCTATACAAGATTGATCCTGGTCTGGATCCATGTCACCTGAATGCTGGGGGTTTCTCTTGTATCATGCTGTATTAGAGTGTGAGGATGAGACCTCTGCACTGAACTCTTTCTCCTGTTTTTCTCAAGCTTGCTGGAGACTGTTCTCACCGCATTCTTGAACTTGGCGATACTTTTGCTGGTGTAGGGTATCCCAACTGGCTTCTGGAACATCTGTGTCTGGTTTGAGAATTCCCAAAACCAAATCAACTGGCAGCTTACCGGGTCTTGCTCTCATGAGATAAGCAGGGGTGCAATTGGTAGAACTCACCGGGACATAGTGTCAAGCCCCAGGCTGTGGGGTACTCGGGTATCAGGTTCCAAGGGGTTAACTGTGTCATGGGGAGTGGTGGCCGCGCCTGATCCCGTGTCCTGAGGGACTTCTTTGAAAAAAAGGAAATATTTACAGGGGATGCAATATATAAGATGTCGTGATGCCACCTGTAGCCTCTGGTGAGGTGTCACCAGCGCCGCCAAAGTCCGACGAAGGTAGATGGTAATGGGGCAAGTTGGCAAAGTCCTCTACAAGTAGGGCTGGACCTCCGAGCCAGCGTAGTGTGAAAGGGCAGCTTGTAGTGGAGCTGTAGATGGGATAGGGAGTGTTGGAGCAGTCTATGAGGGGCACCGGGATGGAGAGGAATGACACCTGTACACTGCAACAGTCTCTTTTACCTTTTACTGATGGTATACAGTTAAAGACGTCCAGGGCACTGACAGGTGACCAGGTTGCACAGTGGGTCCCCACAGCAAGTGGGTATAAAGCCTCCTCTGTTCTTCTGTAGTGATTGAAGCCCAGTCTGCATGCAGCCAGACTTCCCTCCTCTCTCTTCCGAACTCTGATATCTGTCCTCTCCTCCTGTGCGGTCCATGGGTTACCCTCTTTAATCACTGCGGTGGTACACTGCTGTGTCTGGCTCCCTCTCTTTGACCCACAAGTGGACTGGGGGACTGAAGTCTCCACGGTGAGACAGGGTATTTTGTGGTCCTGGAGTATCACACAGGTGCGGATCCCTGATGTCCAGTACATCTTAGGGCAAACTTTCACTAGTTCCTCGCTTCCCTGTCGGTTCACTGCTCCCTGCCTTCTGTCCCTACTTAGGTTTTCGGGATGTAGAAGGGCCACTCCGGGTCACTGGCTCGGGCCTAACCGCGGCACCGACCACCAGGACGTCTTCGCAGCTCTCCTAGCGTCTGCACACTCTGACTAACTCCTCCCCCAGCATCAGTATTTATAGGGGATCTTGCCTAAGGTCAGCAAGTTGAGCTCCCCCTAATGTGCCGGGGTGGAAGGTGTTGCATGTAGTAAGGTACCTGCTGTGGAAACCCAACTGTGCATTATAGAAGTCTGTGGCTACCTGCGTGAGCAGGGCGCCACATACCCCACTAGGTAACATCAGTACTCCTGGACTGAACATTTTTGTTTGAACTAAAAGGAATAACAACTATTCAACAATATAACAGGTAACATATTTACAAAGTCTTAAAATATAAAAATTTACAAAAAGCATCGAAAAATGCGAAACAGGTAAGTCCATACGGTGCTAGTCCATTCACCGCAGGGTTTTGAAAGGTTTGTGGCTACATTAGTCCCGTAACTGTAGTCCTTTTAATTTGTAAAAGTTCAAAGTGAAAAAGTTCAAAGTTCAAAAGTTCAAAAAGTCTCTGTAGGCTCAACAGTTCAAAATACACAACAATGGGTGTTTTCGGCGTAGGAGTCCTAGGTACTATAGGGGCCTCTAAAAGTCATAAGTGCTGTAGGCTTCCTTGCCCTGGGGTCACCTTTTGGCCAAGTTTTTACTCTCTCTAGACAGCTCCTTACGCCAACTCCCTTCTTTTGGTGTTGTGTACCTGGCTTTTGCCTACTCTTCACCTTTTGAACACTATTTACATTTTTGCTTACAATGACTATTTACATGTTACTTTTAGTGTGTTCTACCTTACATTACTGTGCCTACTCTCCATACCTAAACGGGGGTTGACCTTGTGTGCTTCTGTGTGATATTCGCCTACTACATGTGTCACTGTCTCTGGTGAGGTTTCTAGTGAAGGGCTTGGTGCAGGTGTGTCAGGTAAGCGTCTGCGTTGCCTTAGTCTCACTACAGGGCTAGCAGCTGTACCGATTGCAGCATTCTCAGATTCTCTAGCAACAGGTATTTCTTCCTGATTCCTTTGTACCACTTCATTGGGCTGGTAGAAATTCAGCGCTGGCACTATGATGGTTCCATCTTGTTGAGGCCAATCTTCTGGGAATTCTCCTAAGATGGTACAGATTACCTTCTCCTTTGGTTCTTTACTTGGACTTTGTTCTTGAATTGGTTCGATTTCTTAGATTGGTGGATTGGAGGGATTTTGGTTTTCCCAATCAGTTGGACACTTTTTGAAGTGATTTCTGGAAACAGTTTGAGTAGTTTTTCCACCGTTCTTGCTGATAAGGCAGACTTTGCTTTTGTCATGTCCAGAATCTAATAGAACGTAGGGTTTTTGTTCCCACTGATTGTCCAATTTGTGTTTGGTTCTTTTCCTCTTGAGGACAATACTTCCAGGTGTTATTGGTTCTGCAGGAGCATGGTTATTATAGTCCCTTTCTTGTTTTTCTCGAGATTTATCCAGGTTATCTTCGACACAAGCTTGAACCATTTTGTATTGTTTGAGGCAATGGGTGTTCCAATTGGGAATTGTGTTATCTGCTTCGGGATCTACTACTCTGAGTTCCAAGTCTACGGGTAACTTTCCTGTACGGGCTCTCATCAGGTAAGCGGGTGTACAGTTTGTAGAGCTTACTGGAATGTGGTTATACATATCAACCAAATCAGGTAGTCTCTCCGGCCATTGGTTTCTCTCTTCTAAGGGTAAGATCTTCAGCATGTTAATGATGATGTGATTCATTTTCTCACAGAGTCCGTTGGCTTGAGGATGATATGGGGTTGTTCTGATCTTTTTGCACCCATACATATGGCAGAACTCTTGGAAGATCTCCGCTTTGAAGGCTGATCCTTGGCCTGTTATGACTTGTTCTGGGTACCCAATGGTCTGCAGAAGACATTTTGGAAAGTTCTATCAGCAGTTGCAGCTGTCAAGTCTTTTACGGGGGCAACCATTAAGAATCTAGAGTAATGGTCAACCATGGTTAACGCGTAGGTGTAGCCGGATCTACTTGGAGTTAGTTTTACATGGTCCAAGGCTACTATTTCCAGAGGTTGCTTTGTTACGATGGGATGAAGCTGGGCTTTCTGGCTCTGTAAGTCCTTTCTTCTTAGGCTGCAAGGTTTACTATTCTTACACCATTTTTCAATAGATGTCCGCATGCCAACCCAAAAGAACCTATCTCTCAGTAGCATCTCTAGCTTCTTCCACCCAAAGTGACCAGTCTGGTTGTGTCAAGACCACATGGATTTCTGATTTTGGCACGATGATTTGCAGGCCATCTCGTGTGTTCTTGGGTTGATGTACCTCTGACAAAGCTTTCCTTGGTATATGAACAGTTTGCTCCGCTCACTCCACAGATGTTTGGCTTCAGATTGGGGATTTTCAGGCAGTTTCGCTGACTCCTGGGTTACCAGTTGTTTTATTAGACTGGCAGCCGGGTCATTGTCTTGCACCTCTTTCCAACCGAAGTGGGGCAACGGGTTCACCATTCTTGCAGGAAGATCTTGACTGGTTTGCTGGCACTGGGTTACTCTTAGTTGATGGAATGCAGATAACTCCACTTCTTCCAGCTCGTCTTCATCTACACCCTCATCTGACAGGTGAGGCATTCTGGATAAGGCATCCATGTATCCATTCTGGTGCCCAGCCCGGTACTTGATGGTGTACTGGTAGTTGGACAATCTGGCCATCCATCTTTGTTCCATGGCTCCCAACTTCACAGTTTCCAGGTGGGTCAGCAGATTGTTATCCATGAAGGCTGTAAATTTGCTCGAGGCCAGATAGTGTTTGAACCTCTCTGTGACGGCCCAGACCAAGGCCAGCAATTCCAGCTTGAAGGAACTATAGTTCTCTGGGTTCCGCTCTGTGGGGCGCAGCTTCCTACTGGCATAGGCAATTACCTTTCCTTGCCGTCTTGCTTTTGGGTAAGGACGGCTCCGAGTCCCACATTCCTGGCATCTGTGTATAGCAGGAATGGCAGGTTGTAGTCCAGGTAAGCAAGGATTTCTTCTCCTGTCAGGGCTTCTTTCATCACTTGGAACGCTTCCTCTTATTCCTTACCCCATCTCCAAGGAGAATCCTTTGGCTTGCCCTTCATGGGTTGGCCTAGTAGGAGATCTTGCAGGGGAGCAGCCTTCTTGGTGTACTCCTTTATGAACCTCCTTTAGTAGCCCACCAAACCCAGGAATTGATATACTTCCTTTAAGGTCTTGGGTTCTGGCCATTCTTTGATTGCTGTCACCTTGTCTGGATCAGGGGCCATGCCTTCGGCACTGACTATGTGTCCCAGGTACTGTACTCTTGGCTTTAACAGGTGGCATTTTGATGGTTTTAGCTTCATCCCGTATTTGGCCAGAGCTTCAAACACCTCTGCTAGATGAGTGACATGTTCCCCATAGGTCTTGGCGTACACGATCACGTCATCCAGGTAGAGCAGTACCGTCTCAAAGTTTTTATGTTCCAGTCAACTCTCCATTAATCGCTGGAAGGTTCCTGGTGCATTACATAGTCCGAAGGGCATGCTGTTGAATTCACATAGGCCCATGGGTGTTGTAAATGCCATCTTCTCTCTATCTTCCTCGGCTATGGATACCTGCCAATACCCACTAGTGAGATCTAAGGTAGAGAAGTACTTGGCAGACTTCAACGCAGCTAAGGATTCCTCTATACGAGGTAATGGGTAAGAATCTTTGTGTGTTATGCGGTTTATTTGCCTATAATCTACACACATTCTCATACTGCCATCCTTTTTCCTGACTAGGACTAATAGGGATGTCCAGGGACTACAGCTATCTCGTATAACCCCTGCGTTCTTCATGTCCTGTAGCATTTCTTTGGATTTTTGATAATGTGCAGGTGTAATAGGCTTGTACCACTCTTTGATTGGTGGATGTGTACCTATGGGGATGTGATGTTGTACCCCTTTTATCCTACCAAAGTCAAGTGGATGCTTACTAAAGACTTGTTCAAATTCTTGGACTACCCGGTACACACCTTGCTGTTCATACACAGGAGTGGTGTCAGTTCCGACATGGAGCTTCTGACACCAGTCCTCCAGTGGCCCAGTTGTTTGATCAGTTTTTTCCTTTTTAGTGTAGGGTACGGGTCCCACTATATGGATCTCGTTGTTGCTGACTGAATACAATTTAGCAACGGTGGAATACCTGGGTAATTTAACCTCCTCACTGCCGCAATTTAAGATGCGAACAGGTACTCTCCCATTGTGTACGTCCACCACCTGCCTGGCTGTCAACAGTGTAGGTCTGTGCTCAGTGCTGATGGGCTCCACTAGTGCCTGATAGTCCTGCCCTCTCAGACCTATAGCTGCTCGACACCAAATCATAATTTTACTCATTGGGGGAATAGGCAACGGGTCTGTCACCAGTGCAGTACCAATTTCACCACCTGTAATTGTTACCTGTTGCTGATGCAGGATGGCTCTGATCTCACGCTGGAGAATCTTCCTTTGACCAGGTCTGGCTGTGTCTGCGATCTGTTGAAGCAAAGACAAGACTTCCTCCATGCAATTGCTAACAACATTAGTGCCTAGTATGATATAAGGATCATTAGCATTACTGGCTTCTGCTACAACTAAGACCCCTGGTTCTACAACTCCATACCTTTATTGGTACTTCCTTAACCCCCATTACGGTAACTGGTTCACCGTTAGATGTATTAAGGGTAAAGTTTAGATCAGGATGTTTCAGTTCTGCATCAGCCCAATACTTCTTATAAAGGATATAGGGGATGGTGGTCACCTGTGACAAGTGTCCAGCAGAGCAGGTGTCGGGATGCCATCTAGTATAATGGACAGAAACGGCCTCTGTCAGATGAAGGTCTTGTACCAGGTGGCTGGGCCCTGTTGATCTAATCCTGAGGTTTGGCCCCGGCCCCCAGGGACTGCCCGTTTAAAGGACAGCTCCTGGCGAGGTGACCGGTGCAATTACAGCGGCGGCAGATGGGCTCCCCAGTGGAGCTGTAGCGGTCGGTGGTCCTCCCTCGGTACGCTGTGGCTTGTTCCCTTGCATCCAGGGTACATCCTCCGGACTGTTGGCAAGTTGGATCAGCGGTTGAGGTTGGGGCTGGGGTTCTGGTGCTGGCTGTTTGCTTTGCTGCAGAGCGTCCATTAATTTAGTGATGTTTTTGTTCATTTGGCACATCTCAGCACATATATCAGCTCGCAGGGAATAATACTTGTCAGGCTGAGCAGATTGAACATTGTGCGTGGCTGTAGAAAACGGGTAATGGTTTTAAAGTAGCCTGCACCTCACCAGTGCACCACCATTCAATAGCAGCTTCATGGTTCTCTACCGGCCTTAACCCTTTGATGGCCATCTCCTTCAAGGTGTTAAAGTCAGCTTCAGGGTTGCTTAATGACCACCAGTGTAGTCTTACTGTCCTCGGGGATAGCAGTCCCTGAGTGAATTGTTCAATCAGGAGCTTATTCTCGTCGGGTACACTGGTGGGGCTGACATGTTTGAGGGCGCGCAATGCTTCTTCTAGACGCCAGGCCTAAGCTCTCATATCATTTCCCGGCCTCTGGTAGCATGCGTATATCAGCCTCGCTGCACTCCTCGAAGGTAGCTCTCAGTTTGTTAAATATGGTGGCGGTTGATCTGCGTTCAGCGGCAGACCAGGACGCACTTTCTTTCTCTGCTGCACCAGTTAACTGTCCAAGTACCACAGAAGCGCGTTGTTGGCCAGTCATCACATACATATCCAGGACGCTTTTGATGTTTCGCTTGACATCGTCCAATGTATCAGGGCGTTCGTCATACTGGGGCAACCACTTGGCCCCCGGGATGTATGGGAGTGACATCGGCATTATTGGGGCGAGTGCACCCGGGGCGCCGGTGGTGCTGGCAGTATTACTGGAGGCAGCCATTGAGGCTTCCGGGTAATCCCTAGGGTCAGCGAACGCACTGGAAGAGGCCGAAATGATGGAGGCCCCCCTAGTGAATTACAGCCAGTTCTTAAAGAGTTAAACAGTTCGGGAGTTTCTGGACTAGGCCACGGCACTCGGGAATGCTTGGCTGAGCGAGGGGCGGGCTTCAGTTTCACGCTCTACAGGCTGGCACGCCCCCTTTCTTCCCGCTCTTTGGCACAGTAATGGCGACGTAGTTTAAACAGTCACTCAATACAGTCAATTACACGGCACACAGTACCCGGTAATACCGGGCACGGGATCCTGTTTGTGACGTCAGAAAAGATATGTCGAGCCCCAGGCTGTGGGGTACTCGGGTATCAGGCACCAAGGGGTTAACTGTGTAACGGGGAGTGGTGGCCGCGCCTGATCCCGTGTCCTGGGGGACTTCTTTGAAAAGAAGGGGATATTTACAGGGTATGCTATATACAAGAAGTCATGATGCTACCTGTAGCTTCTGGTGAGGTGTCACCAGCGCCGCCACAGTCCGCCGGAGATAGATGGTAATGCGGCAAGTTGGCAAAGTCCTCTACAGGTAGGGCTGAACCTCCGGGGCAGCGTAGTGTGAAGGGGCAGCTTGTAGTGGAGCTGTAGATGGGATAGGGAGTGTTGAAGCAGTCTATGAGGGGCACCGGGATGGAGAGGAATGACACACGCACACTGCAACAGTCTCTTTTACCTTTTACTGATGGTATGCAGGTAATGACGTCCAGGGCACTGACAGGTGACCAGGTTGCACAGTGGGTCCCCACAGCAAGTGGGTATAAGGCCTCGTCTGTTCCTCTGTAGTGATTGAAGCCCAGTCTGCATGCAGCCAGACTTGCCTCCTCTCTCTTCCTAACTTTGATGTCTGTCCTCTCCTCCTGTGCGGTCCACGGGTTACCCTCTCTGATCACTGCGGTGGTACACTGCTGTGTCTGTCTCCCTCTCTTTGACCCACAGGGGGACAGGGTGACCGAAGTCTCCATGGTGTGACGGGGTTTTCTGTGGTCCTGGAGTATCCCACAGGTGCAGATCCCCGATGTCCGGTTGTCTTAGGGCAAACTTTCACTAGTTCCTTGCTTCCCTGTCGGCTCACTGCTCCCTGCCTTCTGTCTCTACTTAGGCTTGCGGGACATAGAAGGGCCACTCCAGGTCACTGGCTCGGGCCTAACCGCGGCACCGACCACCAGGACGTCTTTGCAGCTCTCCTAGCGTCTGCACACTCTGACTAACTCCTCCCCCAGCATCAGTATTTATAGGGGATTTTGCCTAAGGTCAGCAAGTTGAGCTCCCCGTACTGTTCCGGGGTGGAAGGTGTTGCATGTAGTAGGTGCCTGCTGTGGAAACCCAACTCTGCATTAGAGTAGTCTGTGGCTACCTGCATGAGCAGGTACAGGTCTACCAGCTCGGGTAACTTCTCTGGCCATTGGTTGCTTTCTGATGCTGGTAAGGTCAATCACTTTATGGTTCATCTTCTCACATAAACCATTTGTTTGAGGATGATAAGGTGTTGTGCAGATCTTTTTGCATCCATACATGTTACAAAATTCTTGGAACATCTCTGCTTCAAAGGCTGTACCTTGATCTGCTAAGACTTGTTCAGGGTAACCATGGGGTCTGTAAAAGTACGTCTAGAATGCCTTTGCTGCGGTTCTTGTCGATAAGTCCTTCACTGGCACCACCACTAGGAAATGGGAATAGTGGTCCACTATGGTCAAGGTTTAAACACAGCCGGATCTCCTTGGTGTTAACTTGACGTGGTCTAAGGCTACTAATTCCAGGTGTTGCTTGGTTACTATGGACTGGAGTGGAGCTCTCTTGCTTTCTTGATCCTTCCTTCTTAGGTTGCACGGGCCATATTTACTACACCATTCTGCAATTGATCTTCATATGCCAATGCAGTAGAATCTTTCTCTTAAGAGCACTTCCAACTTTTTACATCCAAAATGCCCTGTACCGTCATGGTAGGCTTTCAAGACCATTTTGACATCTCTCTTGGGTACAATGATTTGCCAAACCAACTCATGAGTCTTGGGGTTGGTATATCTTCTGCACTACTTATTTTGATATAGGAACATTTATTTCTTTCCTTCCACAACTGATGAGTTTTAACTGGAGCATTCTGACCAGGGTACGCACCCTCCTACGTCAGCAATTCCTTGACTAGCTTCGCAGCCGGGTCACTGTCCTGTGTGTCAGCCCATCCGTCATGTGATAATGGGTTGAACGTTGCCTTCTGATGTTTCTGGTATACACCTGTTCTGTACTGGGATGCTCTAGGGCAGTGAAAGGCCGGTTGGTCTATTTCTTCCAGCTCCTCAGGTTCCTCTTCTACGTCTTTTAGGTGCAGCATCCGGGATAAGACGTCTGCATTTCCATTCTTACGGCCTTCTCTGTACTTGATGGAGAAATTGTAGTTAGACAGCCAGGATATCCATCACTGCTCCAGCGCACCTAGTTTTGCTGAGTCCAGGTGGGTAAGCGGGTTGTTATCTGTAGAGATGGTAAATCTTGCAGTGGCCAGATAATGTTTGAAACGCTCTGTTACAGCCTAGACTACTGCCAGTAATTCTAACTTGAAGGAACTGTAATTCTCCAGGTTTCTTTCGGTGGGACGGAGCTTTCTACTTGCAAAAGCGATGACTCTTTCTTTACCCTTTTGCACTTGAGACAGTACTTCTTACTACATGGCCGAGGTACTGTACCTTTGGTTTCAGCAGGTGGATGGCTTTATTTTCATACCATAACCGGACAAGGCTTCAAACACTTCTGCCAAGTGTTGCAGATGTTCTTCATACGTCTTGGAGTAGAATATGACGTCATCCAGGTACAAGAGAATAGTTTCAAAGTTCTTTTGTCCTAGGCAGCACTCCATTAGTCTCTGGAATGTAACGGGTGTGTTGCAGAGTCCAAACGGCATACAATTGAACTCGCAGAGGCCCATCGGCGTGGTGAAAACTGTCTTCTCACGGTCAGCCTCTGCCACAGGAACTTGCCAAAACCCACTAGTCAGATCTAAGGTGGAAAAGTAGTTGGCAGATTTTAATGCAGCTAGTGATTCCTCAATTCTTGGTAATGGGTATGCATCTTTCTGTGTAATGCGGTTGATCTGCCAGTAATCTACGCACATCCTCATGGTCCCATCCTTCTTTTACACTAGCACTAAAGAAGCTGCCCATTGGCAGTGAGCGGGTGGTACGGGTCTATACCTCTCCTTAATAGGTGGATGATTACCGATGTGTATGTTGTGATCTACCCATATGATCTGCTCAAAGTCTAGTGGGTGTTTACTGAAGACCTGCTCATACTCTCTCACTACCCTGTATACTCCATGCTTTTGATGGGAGGGTGTAGAACTGGTACCTACAGCTGTAGCTTTTGGCACCAATCCTCCAGCCTTACCTCTGAGCCATTGCACTCCGCCGGATTTGACGGGTTCAAGGGTTCAACTGTTGAGATGGCATTGTTATTAACAGTGTACAATTTAGCCATGGTTGCATACTTTGGTATGGTTACCTCCTCTTCCCCGCAATTTAAAAGGTTTATTGGCACTCCACCCCTGTGTACCTCAACTACTCCTCTGGCCATCAGTACAGTGGTAATGATGAGCAACACAGGGAAAATACACACATTGATTTCATCCCAGATCTCGTATATGTAGATATCACATGGTGTGAAATATTGGATACATATAATTAGGGCTAATCATTAATAGTCGTAAAGAGAAAGGCAGATAAGAAAATGATCAGAAAGCCCAAAGAGTGGGCTTTCTGATCGTTTTTTTCTTATCTGCCTTTCTCATCAGTACAGTGGGTTTACTGTCTGAGTACATGGGTTCTACCAGGGCCTGATAATCTCGCCCTCTGAGGCCTATTGCAGCTCTACACCAAACCAACATTTCAGTTTTGGGAGGTATCACAGTGGGTATCTGGTCACTTACCTTTGCCAATTTCTCCTCCCGAAAACTCTACCTGCTGTCTCATCATCAACGCTTTGATTTCCTTCCGCAGGAATTAGCAGTCTCGGCAGTCTGCTGTAAATCAACAATAATTATTGCAAGACAACTTTCTATTACATTCATTCCTAGAAGAATAGTTGGATTACGTTCATGATAGTCAACATCAACAATTATCACCCCTTGATCTTTTAATTCTACTCTCCCAACTTTAATGGTCATTTCTTTAAACCCAATCTGTGGTACCGGTTTACCATTCCTAGCCAATATGTTAAAGTCATCATCTGGACCATGCGTAATGTCTGAATCAGCCCAATACTGTTTATAAAGGATATGAGATATGGAGATTATCTGCGAGTCAGTGTCCAGTAGAGCATTCAGGGGAATGCCATCCAGCACGACAGGTATGATTGGACGTTCTCCCACGTACCTGTCCCTCCAGCTTGGTGAACCTTGTGAATTTACTACTGGGGGCTGGCCCGCTTCCCCAGGGAATTCTTGTTTAAAGCACACTCCCTGGCAAACTGACCTGGTTCTCCGCAGCGGTGACAAATGGGTTGCCATTCAGATGGTAGCAGTCGCTGGGTCGTCCTCGGGTCGCTGGATACCTTCTGGGTCTCATCCACGGACATCCTCTCTGCTTGTAGCCAACTCAGTCTTCTCCACGGCCTTGGATCCACGCAGCTCCTGCATCACTCTGACCATCTCAGCTACAGTATTTGTTAGGACTTCAATCCTTTGGTTTAGAGCCTCATTGGTGATGAACTCCTGAGGCTTAGCACTAGCCCCTGACATGGCTGCTGGGATTGGCACTCCCGGTTGCTGGTATGCTGCAGCTAAGCATTGGGCAGAGTCTGTATCATGAGGCTCTTTAGCCTGCAGTATGCAGATTGCCCTTTCTTTCAATTGTGCAAAGTTTAAGTCAGGGTTCTGTATAGCCATCATTTGCAGCCGCCCTCTATGAGGAGGAAATAAGAGTCCATCAACAAATTGATCAATAAGAAGTTTATCTTATCCCTGTACCAAGGCGGGTTCTGCCTGTTTGAGTGCCCTGAGCGCCTCTTGTAAGTTCAATGCAAAGTTTCTCATGCTCTCTTGTGGTTTCTGCCGGCACCCAAAGAATCTCATTTTTGCTCTGGCATCAACACTCGTCTCAAAAGTAGCTTTTAGCCAGGCAATTACATGTTCTACAGTGGCTTTATCATCATCTGACCTGGACATTGTTTCTCGCTGCGTGTGATCAGTTAACTGTCCCGTTAGGATGCTGACACACTGGCCCTCCATCAACGGGTATATACTGTAATAGCTATCTAGCTTTTCTTCAAAGCCAGTGAAGGTATTGGGCTCACCTGCGTATTGTGGCCCGGGGTTTGCGGCATCAGGAACAGCATGATCAGCGACATCCCTTGCGCTGCAGCACTACCGGGTGCTCTGTGTGCTCCAGGGGAAATACCATCCACTAGCTGCATTGGCTCTCTTGGCTGCGACATCTTTCCGCCCTCTTAGTTAATTCTGGCCCTTCTGGTTTCCTACTTCTGTAGGGGTGTACAACTTTCATCCCGCGGTGGGACAGGGTTTCTCATCTCCATCGTTTCTCGTTCTTTGGAGGGTACTGCCCACGATGATATGCCCCTTCTGCTTCTCGCACACGACAACAGTGGCTACAGTCCAAATCATGTATTTCACACAATTCACGGCAACAGTACCCAGTTCAACAGGCATGTTTCTTTGTGACGCCAGGAGCTGAGGCGCCCCCAAGCCGTTGGGTATTCAGGAACCAGATCACTGCTACTGTCGCTGGGGAGTCACAGGGGTCATGACCCGGTTCTGTGGCTTGGGCATCAGTTGAAAAAGGGGATATGTACAGGGGAGGTTGTCGTGACGCCACCAATGGTATGTGGTTAGTGGGGACCATCGCTGCTGCAGAACCTCCGGGGATGATGGGTAGCAGCTGAGATTGGACGGCTCTCCACAGGTAAAGCCAATCCCCAGAGCAAATGTAAATAGTCTATGTGTGAGATGCAGGACGACAGGCGCAAGTAACAGACAACATTCACTGTTTTGTAGTTTTCTCAGTCCTTTACTGGAGCAGATAGTAAAAGCTGTCAACTCAGTCTTGAGAGCAACTTGGGGTTATTCTTACCCAACTGATGTGCCAATATGCTGGCTTGCATGCTGCTGCTGTTCTCCAGGTTTGGGTCCTCAGTCTGCCACCACTTCCTCCTCTAACATTGCTGCCTCCTCCTCCATCACCACTGCCGCTGCCATGCCACCTCAGCTCTTGCCACACTCTCAATACTCAAGCGGGTGCCATGTTTGTACACCCTGTAATGTGCATTGAGAGTGTGCTAGCAGTTAGGATGGAAAACGCGTAGTGCTTCGTGGATCCCTGCTACTCATACGATAGAGAAGATGGTAACAGTTTAACGTGGAATGATGGCCTTTATTTCACTCAGACGCGTTTTGGAGTTATATCCCAACTCCTTCCTCAGGGAGCCAACATAGACTATGTTGGCTCTCTGAGGAAGGAGTTGGTATAGAACTCCGAAACGTATTGGATTGAAATAAAGGCCATCATTGCATGTTGAATCGTGCTACCATCTTCTCTATTGTGTGAGCAGCTCGGATCCAGGAAGCACTGTCCGTTTTCCCTTCTTAAATTTGGTCACCTCTAATACAAGCGGAGTGTTGATCCAGCGGCAGCCTTACCACACCTTTATACCGGTTGTGGGTGACATAACCATCCCAGGTGAGCAGTGACAAACTTCTGCATGACACAAGTATTTTAAACATAAGACATTATTGTGCTTTATTTCCTTTTTATAGCAGTTAGGATGAGCCCACCTCCATCCTCACATCCCCATAGAACAAATCAAGGATAAACCGCATCGCACCCAGTTGGGACAGAGCCCCTCCCCACATGACATCACCACGCTAAAAAACATACTGCACTACTGGCGTAAGACCCCATTTTCATGTCCACACAAGTAAAGTACAAGTAAAGGACACCACCGGGATCAGAGACAACACATGGGGCCAGAGGCAGCACAGGGGCCAGAGAGAGCATACAGGAGTCAGAGAGAGAGCACAGGGGGTCAGAGACAGCACAGTGAGACAGAGAGAGTGCATAGAGGGCAGAGAGAGCACACATGGGGGAAGAGAGAGTGCACAGGGGCAGAGAGAGCGCATAAGGGAATAGATAAAGACTGCACAGGGGTTGCAAAGGGAGTGCACAGGGGGGCAAAGAGAGTGCATAGGGGGCAGAGAGGGCACCCAAGGGGCATATAGAGTGCACAAGGTGGAAAGAGACAGCACTGGAAGACAAAGAGTGCACAGGGGAAGAGAGAGCACATAGGGAAAGCACACGGGGGAGAAGAGACACTGCACAGGGGAGCAGAGACAGTGCATGGGGAAGAAACAGCACTAGTGAAAAAGAGCACATAGGGGAAGAGAGAGCACTCAGGGGGGCAGGGATAGCACACAGGGAAGCGGAGACAGCATAGGGGAAAGAGAGAGCACACAGGGGAGAGTGCAAGGGAGCCAGAAGCCACACAAGGAGAAGAGAGCACACAGCGGAGGTGCAGATAATGCACAGGGAGGCCGAGAACTGCGTGTGGAGCCCACTGGGACGGGGTACTCGGTACCGGACCAGGGTACTGCTGGGGATATCACGGCGGTCTTGGTCCGGACCGTGTCCCAGGTTCTCACAAGTAAAAGGGGTATTTACAGGGATAGTTTGTTGTGACGCCACCACGGGTTGTGGTCAGGGTGACCACCGCTGCTGCATAACCTCCGGGGATGATATTGGGCAGCTGGGGATGTAATGGCTCACCGCAGGTAGAGCTGGGTTCCCCGGGGCAGTGGTAGTAATTGTCTATAGATGGGGCTATGGATGTTGCAGGATAGGGGTAGTAGTAGAGATGATGGGAGTTTGTGAGGGTACACAGGGTTTGAGCACAAGGATCACACACACTCACGGTTTTGAAGTTTTCCAAGGCTTTACTGTAGATTATTGGTAGCAGAGTACTGTCCACGGAGTCTGAACAGGGGCCGGGTTGTTTCCACCCTGACCGGACCCTCAGCTTCCTACTCCTGCGCCTTGTGTTGGGCCCTGCTGCTGCTTTAGCTGAGCTGCTGGCCCTGTCTCTCCTCACAGGTACCCCCTTTTTTATGCAACTTGAGTCTTTCCGTGTGCTTCTGACCCCGCCGGGTTGCTTCGCTGAGGTACAGTGCAGATCTACAACCTCCACTATCCCGGTGTTTTCTGTGCTGCGTGTTTCAGTCACAGATTCGGATCCGGTATCCTGTCTCTGCGCTCCTCTGGGGTGAGTTATGAGGTAACTCAGTCTCCCAAATGTGTTCCTCTGTTACCTAAACTCCTCTCTTCAGACCCTGGCTTCAGGCCTGAAAGTAGTCAGTGGTCCCTGTCAGGAGCTTAGCACTGCTCCCATTTACAGGTCCTACTCCTAGTGCTCCCTGCACTAAACTGAACTGTCAACTGTCAACTATCAACTAACTACTTCCTCCTCAGACCAGAATATATAAGGGAGCTGCTTGAGCTCCCCTTCTGGCCTAGAGGTGCTAGTGCAGTGTCCAGTGTTGTGTGGGGAGTTAACCCTTGTGATGTTACTGTGGCACATTAACCCCTGGGTGCCACAAGTGCATGGTGGGAGAGACAGCACAAAGGAAAGAAAGAGCACACAGAGGGAGGGGCCAGTGCACAAGGGGGAGAAAGCTCAAAAAAGAGAGCAAATGAGGGGAGAAGACAGCATTGGGGGGAGAGAGCGCACAGGGGGAGACAACTCAAAGGAGAGAGCACAGAGAGGAAATGACAGCACAGAGGGAAGAGAGACTGCACACAGGGGAGGAGTGCACAGGGGAAAACAGCTCAAAGGATAGAGCACATGAGAGAAGAAGACAGCACATGGGGGAGAAGACAGAACACTGTGGGGAACAGAGAGCGAGGACAGGGGGAGAGATAGCCTCAGGGCCATGGGGTACCCAGTTCCAGGCACTCTGCTGGGGATGTCACGGGCCTGTTGCCCGGTTCCATGGCCTTGGTGATCGCTGAAAAGGGGGCCCGTTAATGGGAATAGTGTTTTGTGACGCCACCTACGGCTGGTAATGGTATCAGTGCTGCGGGACAGTCCTCTGGGGCGATGGTGAAGCAGCAAGTTGGTTTCACTCCCTCTAGGTGGAGTGGCATCCCCGGGGTAGTAGTGGATGATGGGAGTTGTGGAACTGTCTATGGAGGGAGTAGGATCTGGAGCCGCAGTAACAGTCACACACAGGGTTATTGTTTTGTACCTTTTCTGATGATTTGAGCAAGATGAAGTCCAGGGTACAGTCCGGGTAGGCTAGGAGTAGTTCGGGATCTCCACATCCGATGAGTTATGAGGCCTCCCTTTTACGTTGTGTGTGTGCTTTAGTCCCTGGACTGTCTGAAGCTAGGCCATGACCCCTCCTGTAGTTCTCACTTGTATGGCAGGCTGTGTGAGCTCTGTTGCGGGCACAGCTATATCCACTGTGGTCCCAGGCTCTGCTAAGTAGCTGTGCCCCAAGTGCTGCACCAGGAGACTTGAAGCCTCCCTGGTCTCCGGTCTTTACTGATGGGCTGACTGAACCCGTGCAGTCTCGGACTCCGGTGACCGGGCTGTCAACGTAGCCCTTCTGGGGTTAACCAGTTTGACTCCACTTTCCCTGGCTACTCGCCTCACCTCCGACTCTCACTCTTGGGTCCCTCACACTGGCTAGGCTTTCCCTCTGGCATGGACCTCATGCGGCTTCTAGGGTGAACCAGTTTGACTCCACTCCCCCTGGCTACTCGCCTCACCTCCGACTCTCACTCTTGGGTCCCTCACACTGGCTAGACTTTCCCTCTCGCATGGGCCTCATGCGTCTCCGTTCACCAGATGTCTTCCTCAGTACTGCTCCATACTGAACTGCCTAACTCCGCCCCCAGGCCTGAATTTATAGGGGACCTTGCCTTAAGTCGGTAAGTAGAGCTCCGCCTTCAGGTCTGGGGTGGAAGTGTTGTGTGTAAGCTTACCTGATGTGGAAATCCTTCACTGCTCCAGCTGTTCCTGTGGTAACCGAACCATGGAGTGGGGTGCCACAATAGCACACAGGGGGAGAAGACAGCACAAGTGTGGAGAGCACTTGGGGGGGGAGAAAGACAGAGCAAGGGAGGGGAGAAACAGCTGTCACAGAGCCCACCCAATTGTGATGTCACCGCCCTCCCACAGCTAGTTGTTTTTAATTTGTCTTTTGTATCTACCAAGAGTGCTCTATACAGAAAAATCTTTACTTGATTGACTTTCTTCAGGAGATATTCCAAATTATGTACTTAAACCTCATGTGTGCCAATATCAATGAGCAGGACAGTACACTGCAGTCTCTGGTAGTATAATTGTGTCAATGCAAGAATAACCACACAAAACAGTAGTACATTCTGTGCCTACATTTTTCAAGGATGCTGTGTAACTACCATGTGCGCATAAATAAAGAATATGAAGGATTGTACTTTCAAATTGTATGTAAGTGGTCATTATAACTCATACATGTTGTATTCTTTCAAAACCTCATCACAAATTTTATGTAAACATTTTCTTAAACCATTGCAAAAAAACACATTTTTCAATCTGTTTATCTCCCTCTTTTCTAAAAAAAAGTGCTTTACTACTCAATCTCTCTGTCATATGGAACTCCACTTACATGGGGTGGGCTGAACAGCATGCAGCAGACAGCTAATCTGTAATGTACTGCCACAACGTATTGTCAGCTTGTTTGTGAGCTTCTCATTTTGATTGACAGCTTGTGCAGTTTCAATGACTGACTGACAAAACTTGAGTAATGGGCCCAAGAGATCCATCCTGTTGCATTGATGCACCTCCATCCTCTAGTACCTTGAACATTATGTGCCTGGAGAGTTGTCAAACATATGATGTATATATTTGACTAATTTAAAGTTGTGCTAATTCACATAGACGTCTTTTTTCCCTTGGCAGGGATCCATTTTGATTGATTATGGACAGATGTTTAACAGAAGTCATATGCAGCTGATACCTGTCAATCATTCGTTTAAACTATCAGGACACATTTTTTTCATACACAAAAACACTGAGGGTACCTTTACACGCGGCTACATTTCTAGGGTGGCTACAGGTAACTTACTGGTTGCAGTGAAATCATGGAGACAAGGTTCTATCTTGTTGCTGTGTACAAATGGAATAATCTCTCCATGATTTCACTGCAACCAGTAAGTTACCTGTAGCCACCCTAGAAATGTAGCCGCGTGTAAAGGTACCCTAATGGTACCTTTACACGCCGCCACGGCAGGCTGGATACATCCCGCTACTTCACGTGCACGAGCACGCTCAAACGGCTACAAACGGTCAACGCACCCTCTTTACACGCCGCCACAAGGTTCGCTACGCCACGCTACATCTATAGCTAGCTACATCGCCGGGTGTCTCAAGTAGCCAGCTGTTGCTCATTTACACACCGCTACAACCAGCTACTATGGGCGTACCTGGTGCAGCAGGGACAGCACATAGGCGTGCTCCAATTGTGGATTACAAGACTTCCGTACGCTGATAGGACGAAGCAATAACATCCTGATTGGCCAGGCATCGCAGGAGGCTGAGTAATACAGCACGCTCGAGCAATTGTGTAGTGTGACTGGTCAGCTCCTTAAATATGCCTCCCTATGCAGCGACTACCAATCGTCATGCAGCAGCTTCCACCAATGATCGCACATGGGGCGCGGTAACATGGAGCCGAGGTCACGCCTTAGCTACATTGCAGCTACAGCCCCGGGTGTCCAGAGTTCCCTTCCGTTGCTTCTTTACACGCCGATACAGCTCGCTACCATCGGCGATATAGCCATCTGTTTTCGAGCAGAGCCCATAAACAGATGTATCTGTCGCCGGCTGTAGCGTCGCGTCTTCAGACGCCGCTACGACGGGCTACATTGACGCTACAAGCTACATTTGTAGCCTGTAGCGCGATGTATCCAGCCTGCCGTGGCGGCGTGTAAAGGTACCATTAGGGTACCTTTACACGCGGCTACATTTCTTGGGTGGCTACAGGTAACTTACTGGTTGCAGTGAAATCATGGAGACAAGGTTCTATCTTGTTGCTGTGTACAAATGGAATAATCTCTCCATGATTTCACTGCAACCAGTAAGTTACCTGTAGCCACCCTAGAAATGTAGCCGCATGTAAAGGTACCCTAAGGGTACCTTTACACACGGCTACATTTGTAGCTTGTCACCAGGTAACTTACTGGTTGCAGTGAAATCATGGAGACAAGGTTCTATCTTGTTGCTGTGTACAAATGGAATAATCTCTCCATGATTTCACTGCAACCAGTAAGTTACCTGTAGCCACCCTAGAAATGTAGCCGCATGTAAAGGTACCCTAAGGGTACCTTTACACACGGCTACATTTGTAGCTTGTCACCAGGTAACTTACTGGTTGCAGTGAAATCATGGATACATGGTTCTATCTTGTTGCTGTGTACAAATGGAATAATCTCTCCATGATTTCACTGCAACCAGTAAGTTACCTGGTGACAAGCTACAAATGTAGCCGTGTGTAAAGGTACCCTAATAGATAATGTCCTTAAAAAAACAGACATCTAAATGAGGCCTTAGATGAAGATTAATATTAGGTTCTAAAGGTACCGTCACATGCCGCAATATCACCTGGAGATCATAAAGGAGATATGTCGCTCCGGAACAATCGCCATGAAATTGCCTCTCGGTTGCGGCGTGTGTTTGGGGAATTTTGCAACGATAAATCGCCCCTCGGCCATCGCCTGATTCCTAAACAGTGCTCAGTAATCAGCCGCAATCCTCAAGGCGATATTTCCATGTTGTGGCGCGTGACAGGGCGATAGTGATGGAAACAGCGCTTTCTATGATTTCCCGTAGGCGTGCCTCAAGCGTTCTGTAGTCGGCGCCTCGTCAGCGATGATTGGTGTTGGCTACAGTGTTCCCATTGGCTGGCAGTTGACAGCGCGCCATATTTGAAGAGCTGTCCGTTCAGCACCACACACATCTTCAGTTAAACAACCGTCCGCAAACTCAGTGCAATTACGGCGGCATTGAATAGCGCAAGTTATGTTGTCTGCGTGTATTAAGTTGCACTGTGTGGAGTATAGTGCCACACATGACAGCTCAGATGTTGGCCTACACATCGTAGATGGGTGCCATGGGTCACGCACTACAATCGCCCTATGTGTGTGAATTTGGTGACGCTGCTGGGTACATTATACTGCTCCCACTCCGCGGACGTCTACCTTGTCAGCGCCCTCAACTTTGTTTGGCGCGCCAGTGTGCGTGGTGATGTCATCACGTTTCTGCTCGTTCCTCTGGAGTTCAGGAGTGACACATTGCCTTACCTTCAGGGTGATATTGTGGCATGTGATGCCGCCATCAGCGATCTGAAGCGACCACGAAAAACGTGAGCGCACACGTTAGATCGCCACATATTGCCAGGCGATATTGCGGCGTGTGACAGTACCTTAACTCTCTCCATTTGATATATATTTTAATTCAACCCTAAGTAATCCTCTTTATATCGTGATGACCGAGGTATATTTAATATCAATTTTAACATACAATAGTTAAATAGTAATCATTATCTCATTGGCACTTACACTTACAGAGGACCTGTAAACTAACTTATGCCCCCAAACCTATCACTACCTGTCCATGCAGCTTCCTATTATATCCCTAAGCATCCCTGTCTGACCTATTGCTGTATTGTAATCACTGATAAAAAATGATTTTATAACTTACAAGTTCCTATGTTAATTAGGATGGTGTTTTGGAGAGCAGACACTTTGGGTGTTCCCTAAGCCTTCATTTTCCCCCTTGCTCAGTGGTTATCACGCCCTAATGGGCGTGATAACCTAATTTCCAGCACTCCCCCAGTGTTTAAAATCTCTGTGGGCTCGTTCCTGGTATGATGCCGCGGTTGCGTCATTTCTGGTACTGCGTAGTGTGGGGGTTGTATTGGGTGTACTAGCTGGCACCAGAGCATGTGCAATGTGCATTCTGAAGCCAGCAGCGTACAGACTACCCACAGGTCCTGCTGATGCCCAGGAGGAAGACATCACTGGGGATCGCCATAGCTTGTGGGGAGGGTAAGTAATTGGATGTTAGTGGTGCAGAAAGCGCACCAGAAAAACGGAGCAAATATTGACATGGACATTATTTTCTGAATACGCTTTTTGCACCACTAACAAAGCAGTCAAAAACGCAGCATCTGAACAGCAAATTTAAAATGTCTTTCATTTTGCTAGCAGACGTTTTGACAGATCCGTTTTTGGTAGAGTTTTTAAGAAAAACGCAGCACCAAAAATTGATCAGAAACGTCCAGTGTGAACTTAGCCATAGACTATTCATAAAGGGTTGTCAAGTAACGAACAATCCCTTTAAAAGAAACTGTAATGCTTAATTAATAATGCCTATTTCCTTCCATTTACCTATAATAGTGATAGACACAGGCTGAAGAGGGTCCCCATGCACATACACTACTCTATAGGGGCCTTTTGCAGGCCAATAGTCTATCATTCTGAACTGCTTTTCTGTGACAGAAGCTTCTTGCAGTTTTGGAGGTGAAAATTTCCCCGAACATATTCGCCAATTTAAAATTTGGCAAGAACAGTGCAGAAGAATCTGTTTGCAATTGGAAACCCAAGTAATTTACCAAAAACCAGCCAACCTGGCTTTGTTTGGGAAAAAAGTTTGAAATGTAAAATGGTCCTAACGCTTTTCCCTGATTATTTTGGGGTCAAAACACTTGCCGAAAGACAAAATGTGCAATCACTTTATTTCATTTCATTCTATGGTTAGAATACAGATTTTTGGCATGTGCATAAGTATGTTATAGGTTTCAATGCTAATGTATTGAACTTGACATTGGATGGCTGCCTACTAGCCTTATTCAGCAGTCCAAATAAATTGGTGGTGAGCTGAATAAATGTATTTGTTTTCACTTTTTCCTCCAAATATGGACCCCAGGCAATGCAAAGAGGTGTCATTGTGGAGCCCAATGCCATCTTGGCAGTGCAGTACAATGTACTTTAGCTCCACTCTGATAAACTTTGCTATCATGTGCTACAGCTAGTGAGTGAAATTAATGATTGATCCACTTCAGAATATGCCAGCTCTGGAGAATATCATCTTCCTCGCCATACAGGGGAGTGTGCTTCAGCACCAGAACCCTAGCAGCCCAAATTCTTCAAATATATGACCTTGAGTGCTAAACACATTGGGCCTCATATGCAGGGAGGTCAAAATCCAGCATTGGGCTTGTATGCCAGAGGAGGACCTGAGGAGCTCACAGGAGGTGAGCCAATCCCCATGTCACACTCAGGAGGATCCTGCAGCATGCCAGGCATTATTATGATTCGCCCTGTTCGTGATTTCGTGGGGTACTCAGAACCGGCCCTCTCGTTGTCGTCTGGGGCTGCAGGATGTCACAATGGCATCACCCGGTCCGTGATCCCCTCGTCACGGCGATCAGTAAAAAGGGGAATTGGAAAAATGGGTTAAAATAAAACAAAACAAAAATCAAAGAGTGTTGTGATGCCACTTGTGGAATGCAGCCGGTATAGCTGCTGCTGCAGTCAGGACCTCTGGGGATGATGGGAGTCGCAGTGAGGATGGTTCTGCTCTCTACGGGAAGAGTGGGTCCCCAGGGCAACCAATTAGTCTATTGTAAGGCAAGGCTCGTCGAGGGTGTAGGCTTTAGATCTTTGTTGGTTTAGAAGAAATTAGATCTTTGTTCGTTTAGGGCTCGTCGAGGGTGTAGGGTTCACGATAGAGTCAGGCAGTCTCTTGCAGCCAGTTTACGAAATATGTCTACTTCCTTTCAGGCACAGTAATCACAGTCTTACACAGCATAGAGCTTTAACTGGGTTTACGCTCTTTCTTGTCAGATGGTTAGTTTACAAACAGTGCTGTAGCAGCTCCAGTGTAGTAACAATCATCCCCCCTTTGTGTTCCTTTCATGGGCTTTTTTGGTCTGTCCGCATGCTAGCTACGGTCCAGTGGTCCAGTGGCCAATGGCTTTCAGTGGGCGACTTGCCAGGTCCCCTAGTCCTAATACAGGTGACCCCACCTGATGAAGACGGCTTAGACCATCGAAACGCGTTGTGGCAGTGGTATTGGAGGAAGAATAAAGGTCAGTTCTTATCCACTAATTTGTCCAGTATTCCTTTGGCGCTCCCTGAGACCGCTGTACTATTGTTTTTATGTGAGGCACTCTGTTTCTGGCTCAGTCCCTCAGTGTCTCCGCTGATTCGAGCACAGCTTGGACTCCTTCCTTCTCTCACCATGGTCTACAGCCTGGGACTCAGACAAGCCTCAAGGTGGCACAGACCACCGGGTCCATGTCCACTCAGTCCTGTATGATGGTGTTCTCGCCTCTCCCGCTGATTGGACTTGACTTGACTCTCTGGTGTCTCTCGGCTGACTGGCTTTTTTGAACTAGCTGTTGTGTCCTTTTGTTACCTCCCCTAACCAAGTCCTGTCCTAACTTCTCCACCCTCCACTTGTCTCCTCCCGATATCGAATTGCTGGGCATAGAGTCCCTAGTCTTGGGATCGGAGTGTGTTGGGTGTGTGTTTGGGGTGACTGGACTTACCAATCCTAGCTGCTGCGCCACACTCCGCCTGAGCAAAGGATACCATGTCTGCATGCTAGAACCAGCTTAGATGGTATACAGAAGCTCAAACAATTATTTATAATGCAAAGAATAATAACAAATTGCAAGTATACTTCTTCTTCCCGAAATGGGAGACTCATTGCTTGAACGTTACATAACAAAAACAAGACTAGCATACAGTTTAGGTGTATGGACGTAAAAAAAAAGAAATGAAAGTGCAGTTTGTCGATTGTCTTTTCGCCTATTGTTTGTTTGTCTTCGGGAACCCACCACAAGAAAAACCCTTAAGCAAGCCCTGTGCGTGGCGACAGGGACTAAACTGACCGGTACTTCGGCCACGCCAGTGGGTTTTGGAGCATTACATTCACAAGTGCAATTGTTCATTTTAGTGCAAATAAGTCAAGCATACATTACTGTAAAAACTTACCATAAAACCAACAGAGAGCTCACTGAAGTGAGTTTAACTATTTACACGTTCAGTCCCGATCAAGCATAGTTCATTGATTAACGTTCATAATCAACATGAGAGATACACTCTTAGGAAAGACTTGGGGAAACATAGGGAAAGCAAGTGCTCGTACACAGTCTATTGCCTGTCTGGTATTACTCCAGAGTCCCTCGAAATGGTGTCCCACCAAGGCAGAACCATCTCTCTACCCCTCCGACTCCACCGGACAAGTGCATTCATCTGGGTCCTGGCCAGTCATTGCTCCATCTCGGTGACTTCCGGGGTCATCAGGAAGTCAGGGGTCCTCTCAGCAGAGGAGCGGAGTGGCTGGGTGGCTGACAGTCTTCCGTCCTCATAGTGAGCGGATCATTGGTGCATTGGGGCTACACGGCACACCCAGACATTACGTGACCCCTTCAACCCCAGTACGGTGCCCTCCTCAGACCCACCAGTTATTGACCTCGGCAAATTATGGGCCCTATCCGGGCTGTCAGGGAGGCCCACTTACCTGATCCCACGCGCCGGAACCCTCCTGGTGCCACTTGACATGGCACGGTTACAGATCCCTGGGGGCATCCAATCCTGGTCTTCTCGATGTGACCGACCCTGATCTTCCTCCGGTGAACTGGGGCATCCTCATCCAAATATATGAGATCTAACCCTGGTATTTGACTTTCCTCCACAGAGCCGGGGGAGTCTGCGCCGTCCACCCTGCGCTCCGCCATCTTCGGGGTTTCGCTGTCTCTTGACCTTCTGCCACCCTCTTCTCAGCTCCTTGTGTTCTCTTGTTTCTCCTCTCCCTCTCTTTGTGGGTGTCTCTGTTCTTTGGCGGTGGCGGCAGACACACCCTTGGGCAGGATTATAGTCTTTTGGCTCGCCTTCCCAATCATTGGAGAATGGAAGGGGTGTGGGCAGTTTCTCAACCTGGTGCTGGTCTTGCCCATGATGAGGGCTCATGGCACCCCCCCCTGCCAGCACATGGTTTCAGTCCTTCAGAGCCGGCACTCTGGTTTCAGGCCCAGTCCTTCAGTGTCCCCACTGGTTCAAGCACACCTTGGACTCCTTCTCTCTATCACCACGGTCTACAGCCTGAAACCCGGACAAGCCTCAAGGTGGCACAGGTCGTGAGGTTCATGTCATCTCAGTCCTGTATGATGGTGACCTCACCTCTCCCTCTGACTGAACTTGACTTTGTGGTGTCTCTCGGCTGACTGACTTTTTTGAACTAGCTGTTGTGTGCTTTTGTTACCTCCCCTAACCGGGTCCTGCCCTAACTTCTCCACCCTCCACTTGTCTCCTCCTGACATCCCTTTGCTGGGCAAAGAGTCCCTAGTCTTGGGATCAGAGTGTGTTGGGTGTGTGTTTGGGGTGACTGGACTTACCGATCCTGGCTGCTGCACCATCTAGTGGCGGCCGGTCTACAGGGGCGCCACAATTACAGTACATCTGTAGCTGGTGCCGCAGCTGCTTGATCAGCAAATCCAGGACTAGGAGCATGATGTGGCAGATGAGGAGGCCGAGGATGAATAGGAAGAGGAGTAGGTAGTAGAGAAAGAAGGCTCTGTTTCCCAGCCTTGTGTAGCACCCCCACTAGAGGCCTTTGACAGGGAGAATACCTTGTGGAGACTCTTACCCTCTCCAAGCAAATATCTGATATGTCATGAACCACCTCATCTTGTCTCCTTTCTTGAGGAGGTTCGGCTCATGGATGCCATCACCCGAGTGTGGTTGCATGGGCTTAAGACCAATGACTTTGATGACCAATGTATCTAGTAAGGTGGTGGCATTCATCCAGCAGAGGGGTTTTTGGAATAGCCGAAGAATGTACTGGCCATCGATGCTACATCAACCGGTACACCTTGCTGCATGTCCCTCTTCCCAAAAAACTCTGCATAATCTATGTTGGAGAGAAGGTCACCTTCATGAAGGTGATGGGCAGCAAGGGGTGGTTCACAATTGGCGAAGGTCACGACTTTGAAAAGTGTCGGCAGGAGGCTGACCTGGAGAGAATGATGTTTGTGATGGAGGCCAGGCCTCTCTTAGTTAGCCAGCCAGCTGCACCCAAACCCACAGGGGCTATTGATCCCCAAGGATCTGTTGGTGGTAGCCAAGCTGGTCCTGTTTTTCCTAGAGGGGATGGTCATCCCCTAATTTTTCCATCCTCTTCTACAGTGGTGGCCATGATGGGGTGTTCTGGGGGGAAGGTGGTGGCAGGGAATGCTCATGGAGGATTAGCCTCTGCAACCTCTAAAGTTCGTCCAGCAGTGGAGTGCCATGAGCAACACCAAGCTTCATCCCAGACAACAATGAGAAAATTGCTAGACAGTTATTACCCAAATTAAAGTGGACTTCCCTCAAAAGGCATGTTATTTGGTCACTTGACCCATCCCTTAGTTGTCATTTTTTCAGCAGTTTCATCGAAGAGCAAGGTCTGTTTTTTTGTTAATTTGTTTCCCCTTCCTAAATTTAGTGACCAGTAGCGCTTCCCCCTGCTAGAGTAATGGGAGTGCAGCCTTTGTGCTACACTTCAAAGCCCTTAATGAACTCTGCCCTTAATGGATTTTGCACTATTGTATTGGAGTCAGCTGATCCCTGTGAGACTTTCCTTATATATACTGTGTATATTCATATATGTATGAATGAAGACTTATTATAGTCTGCGCTACAGTAAAGTTTTTTACTTCACTCCTTGTATGCTGGAATGGAGGTGCTTTGATACTGCCCTACAAAAACTTGCAAACAAGCCACAGGCTTGTGGCCCGACAGTCTGACGTATGACAATTCAAATGCAAGACATCACACACACTCTTGTAGAACAGGGCTGTCCATTTGCAGTCGTCAAGGGCCGCAAACAGTGTATATTTTCCTAAACGTTGCTGGAATCATCACCCCAACGAGTAATGCAATTACACCTGTGCAATGCTAAGAAAATCCTGAAAACTTGCATTGTTTTAAGAGCTTAAGGAGTGTAGTTTACAACCCCTGCCCTAGAAGTCTCTGTGGATGTAGCCAGGGAACAAGAGGAATCCTCTTGCCCTTTCACCACAACTGTGGCTCTCTCTAGGAAACTCTTAGGCCAGGACTCTTGTGGCACCCCTGCGGGGGATTGCCACAGGATCCACCGGTGCAAGGAGAGAGTTACACCTTGGTTCGCACAGCACACCACACCTTCCACCCCAGACCTGAAGGGGGAGCTCTACTGGCTACCTTAAGCCAGTTCCCTTTAAAACATCCAGGCCTGAGGGGAGGAGTTAGTCAGTCCCAGGAGTGAGTCTCAAGAGAGAGTCGCTGGAGAGAGTCGGAGGAGTGAGGACCTGGTCGCTGTGAAGGATTCAGGCCCAGAACCAGGGACCACTGACTGCTGTGTTGCACCCTAGGGAAAGGGTCGGAGGCCAGTGGAGAGCAGGGAATCAAGAAAAGGAACCAGTTAAGGTCTCCCTATAGTACACCTGGACACCGGAGTCCGACACTGTGAGCATTTATTGTAACAGCAAAAGCCCGGAAGAACCAGGAGGAGTTAACCCCTGAATGATCACAGTAAGAGATGCTAAAACTGACCAAGGACAGGACCAGGGGCCATAGGAGAAACAGGGACCCCACAGAAGGACCTCATAGTCAGTCTAGAGCAAAGCCCTGAGAGGGAGAAGGAGCGGTGGGTTCAAGCTTATACAGGACTCATCCCAAACCACAGAGCACAGAGACAGAGAAGACCTCACAACTTTCTAAGGTGGAAGTCCCAAGTTGCATCGGGGACCTGGTTATTTCTCTGGACTGTACCTGTTACCTTGTCACCAGTAAAAGGTACCGAAACAACGATAACTGTGTATGTGTGTGCCTGCTTAACCACCGTAATTCACCACCTTGTCTGCAGAGACGCGACTACTACTCCCCTCATCCATCCCCGCTGCACTGAGGTAAAGCTCCACCTGTGGGGAGCTGTACCACACTCTGCTGCACCCATTATCACCTCAGCGGCCGGCTGCAGCACTGGTATACCCGTTACCAGGAACTACAGGTGGCGTCACGTTCCCAATCCCCTTATCCCCCATCATTCCCTGCCATTGAGGGTCCAGGGCACGGGACCGGGGACCGACCACCCATGATTCCTCATCAAAGCCGCCATCATCCCCGGTACCCAAGTACCCCCTACTCTGTCAACTGCCTCACTCTGCCATTCTCTACAGTGTCTCAGTGCTGCAGCAGTAAAGCCGTCCTGTGACTTCTTGTCCTATTGATCAGAACTGAATAAATCCCCTGCATTGTGCCCATTACATTACTCGAGTATATACGGTAACTCTGAAATAAAACTGTCAGTTTATCTGAGGCACTGACACTTTATATATTGTGCCAGCAAAAAAGCCAACGAGCCTAATGATAATGATATCACAGATCATGAGCACTAAGGAGCCAATGACTGAATGTAAGCGTGCATTTAGGAGGAGCTCCACAAGTCCTCACAATTGCACAGCTAGCACTTTAATTCCTGCTTTTCTCCCAGTACCCAGTCACCAGCAGTCAGGGGTTAAAAACAAAAATAAATTGGTTCAGCTCCCTGTAGAGAGCCGACACTTCTCAGCAACAGCAGTGAAGGATCATTCACAACTCATTATTACACAAACATGCAACTCCAGCAAGCAACTACTACAGCAATGGACCTGAAAGTGCAAGGAGGGAAAAATTGGGTGAGAGCAGGCACTGCATACAGAGCCACAGAGCCACTTGTCTGGGAGCTGCTCGGTGTACCTGCAGTGTCCATGCAATCCTGCCTCAAACAGCTCCTCTTTATTCAGCACACATGGGCTGGGTTAGCAGAGGGGAGTCGGCTGTCACTCACAGTGACTGGGCTGTGATGCTGTGTACAGGGCGGGGGATAAGCTAATGCTGTGTTCTCGGGATGTGACATCGCAGGAAGCAGCAAAATCACTGCAGGAGAGATCATGTGACCGCTCTGAGCCAGGTGCTGACAGGAGAGAAGGGCTTACAGCAGATCAGATAGGAAATTACCATCTATCTACTTGTATCTATGTAGCCCAATTCTGTAAAGATTGATTTAAACTTAACCTGCAACACAGGGTGGTGTCTCATTTGAAGCCAAAGAGCTTAATGAGCGGGAGCTGAGAGAGCAGGTTGTGTGCTGACAACACACAGCCTAGTCGTGTGGTCTCAGCCCTTGCCCGTGGACCCAACCAAGACAGAGCCTGGCAGAGGTACAGGGCTCATACTGGACTGTGTTTTGTCAGCACACAACCTGCTTTCTCAGCTCCCGCTCATTAGGCTCTTTGGCTTCAACTGAGACCCCACTCTTTGTTGCAGGTCAAGTTTTAAACATAGGCCTAGACATAAGGATTCTCACAGACCCAGAGTGAAGGGCTCTTATAGGGATATGGAGCACAGTCTGGGAGACACATGCCGGTCATCATAGATCACACCGGTCACTGTCTCACATTATGCATTTCCTTTAATTGTCCTACTACTACTACAAGTCCCTGGTCAAGCTTGTTTGACTCCTGGCTTGCTGTCTATTGTACCTCATATACATCTATGCTTGAAAACTGTTATTAAATCCTGGGTTATATAACTACCATAATGAATGACCTGCTACTAGTGATGGGCGAGTCCTAAATTACTCGAAATCGCTTGACTCTAGCGAGTCCGAGCCTGGGACTCGCTACTCGTTGCGAGTCTAGCGAGTCCAATGTTAATGAATGAGGAAGCGAGTAATAGCTAGTAGTGTGCGATTTACAAATCACAGATGTGTCTCGGAAGCTTCAGCCTGAAGCAATCCTAGTTTTGTCAGAGACTCTGACAAAACTAGGATTGCCATTGAATTTGCATTGGACTCGTTTACTGTGCAAGTAATCGCTGGGAAACTCGCACAGTAAGGAGTCAGGCTGTCTGCTCTGTACAGGCTGCCGCAGCTCCAGGGTCCTAGAGCCCGCCTGCTCTTCCTGTGTGTAGCAGAGCTGAGATTGTTCTCAGTCTGCTCACTCCCTGTGCATAGACATCTATATCTATGCAAAGGGATGTAGCAGAGAGGACATCGCGTTTTGGACTACGTCGGACGGAAGAGGATTTTTTTAATTAAAGATGGAGTCCCTAATGGCTTTTTTTTTTATTTCTAATAAAAAATTTTCTCTGTGTTGTGTTTTTTTTAAAACAATTTAATAGAAATTTGTGGCGGTCATGTCTAATATTGGCGTGACCGCCATACATTTCGGGCTTAGGGCCAGCTGATAATACAAAGCTGGCCCTAACCTCTTTATTACCCAGCGTGCCACCGCCACCAGGGCCGCTGGAAGAGCGGGGTTCACCGCCAGAGGATGGCACTTCAATGAACGTGCCATCTTCTGGGGCGGCTGCGGGCTGCAATTTGCAGGGGGGGGGGTGCCCAGAAAGCTTGGGCATCCCTGCGCTGCGGATTCCAGCCCCCAGCTGCTTAGCTGTACCTGGCTAGACATAGAAATTGCGCAGAGCCCCACGCATTTTTTTTTATTATTTCATGAAATTCATGAAATAATAAAAAAAAAGGGCTCCCCTATATTCTTGTGTCTGGCCAGGTACAAATAGGCACCTGGGGGTTGGAGGCAGCCCGTCGCTGCCTGCTGGATCCAGCTGGTTCCAGAAATACGGCGAAGCCCATGTAATTTTTTTTCTGAAAAATCAATAAAACAATCATAAAAAAGGGACTGCATCTTTATTAACCCCTCGCCCATGGTCCAGGGGTTAATAAAGATGCAGTCCCTTTTATTTACATTGTTTTATGGATTTGTCAGAAAAAAATTTCACGTGGGCTTCGCCGTATTTCTGGAACCAGCCGGATCCAGCAGGCAGCGACGGGCTGCCCCCAACCCCCAGGTGCCTATTTGTACCTGGCCGGACACAAGAATATAGGGGAGCCCTTTTTTTAAATTATTTTATGAATTTCATGAAATAATAAAAAAAAAAATGCGTGGGGCTCTGCGCAATTTCTATGTCTAGCCAGGTACAGCTAAGCAGCTGGGGGCTGGAATCCGCAGCGCAGGGAGGCCCAAGCTTTCTGGGCACCCCCGCTGCAAATTGCAGCCCGCAGCCGCCCCAGAAGATCGTGCGTTCATTGAAGCGCCATCCTTTGGCGCTGAACCCCGCTCTTCCAGCGGCCCTGGTGGCGGTGGCACGCTGGGTAATAAAGGGGTTAATACCAGCTTTGTTATACAAGCTGGTATTAAGCCCGAGATTCTTATGTCAGGCCACGTTTGACCTGGCCACTAAGAATCTCCAATAAAGGGTTAAAAAAACACAACACAGAGAAAAATTTTTATTAGAAATAAAAAAAAAAGCCATTAGGGACTCCATCTTTAATTAAAAAAAATCCTCTTCCGTCCAACGTAGTCCAAAACGCGATGTCCTCTCTGCTACATCCCCTGTGCATAGATATAGATGTCTATGCACAGGGAATGAGCAGACTGAGAACAATCGCAGCTCTGCTACATCATCTCTGTGAGCAGGCGGGCTCTAAGACCCTGGAGCTGCGGCAGCCTGCACAGAGCAGACAGCTGGACTCGGCTCGCAAAGTAACAGCAGTTACTTTGCGAGTTTCCCTGCGATTACTTGCACAGCAATCAGACCAATGCAAGTCAATGGCAATCCTAGTTTTGTCAGAGTCTCTGACAAAACTAGGATTGCCATTGATTTGCATTGGACTCGTTGCTGTGCGAGTAATCGCTGGGAAACTCGCAGAGTACCGAGTCCTGCGAGTCCCTTACTACTCGCCGAGTAACGAGTCCTAGCGAGTAGATTCGCCCATCCCTACCTGCTACCAATCACAACACTTTGTATAATTAGAGACTTTGCTCTATTATAGCTGGATCATATCGAACCCCAGTTCATTTGAGGACTAAGCACAGCAAGAGGCGAGTCTTTGGTATAGAGGCCCCTCTATCTAAAAGGTAGCCTTGTCATTAGCAAATAAGTTAACAGACATTGATGAAATTTGTGCATAGAATCTCACATTTTAAGTGTGTTAGGTAGTGGAAATCATGTACATGTAGAGTTCTGTTGCATTGTGTTTGTACATAAATGTAGCCTTAGTGTACTTGCACCTATGTATTCATTTATCATTATAGGTAGCACCATAATTCTATATATTTAGGGCCATATTTCCAGATCTTCTCACCTATTGTTTTCTGACCCTTGACTCACTCTACTACTGGTATGGCTTCTGTACCCATCTACTTGAATCAGCCTTTTCAGTGCATAGTAGATTCTTTGCATGCTATTACCCAAAGCAACAATACTTCCACTCCCTCTAGGTTTGTTTCCATACCACTTAAAGGGTATCAAGTCCTGTGTTCAGCTGTGCAACTCAGATTTAACTGACGTCATGGCAAAGGGGTGATACATGTAAAAATTCACTGGTTCTATCCCAGGGTGTCACACAAATCCAAATCAGATCATTCCAAACATCCTTTGTATGCTGAAGATAACTAAAATTTGAACTTTCTTAACGTGACATAAGGCATACATTGTTCTGTCTATTATTTATTAGGACACATAGGATATGTTACAGAGTCCCTTGCTCTGTGTATAGAAATTAATTTCTCAAAATGCAATACCTTGATACATTATTGGTAATGTGGCTCTAACAATGGTGCTTTATTTTTTTCAGGAAATAATTAAAATTGGGAGTCTGATGAGGACCTCACTTCACACCTCAGAGTGTAGAAGAACCACAAATGTTGGCGTATTACCCCCATTTTCATTCACTGAACACCGTTCAAAGGACTGATTGTCAGCTGACTTAAATTTTCTTCTATCAGTATTTAAGATCCCGATACACATAAGAGTAAAGTTGGCCAAACCCACTGATATCATATCTGTATGGGAGCACCAGCCAACTGATCGTTGGGAAAGATGTCAATTTGGAATGTCTGAGGACAGCTTTCTCACAAGAGTGTTTTGGCTAAAGGAGCGCTCCTGTGTACGGGAAGGCTGGCCAAGACAGCTGTATCAGTCAAAAAATAATTTGGCTAACAGCCATTTAATGTGTATAACTGGCTTTAGACTACCTGCTGTACCATGGGGCATTGTAAAGTGCTTTCTTTTAGACCTGGCAGAAACATTTACCTGCACAGAACCAAGATCAGTGTTGTTCTGGTGTGAATTGTCATATTACCAGTGCTAAACAACAAATTTAGAGATTCAAATCAAATTTGGGATTAATGATGACAATACTGTACATTGCTCATAGAAGTGATGTATGGTGTAATCTACTAAAGCTTCAAAGGTCTAAAATTCACTTTTAAAGACTCATATAAAATGTAAACTTGTCATGTGAGATCTTTTTCTACATTTCCATCCAATAAATGTTCCTGAAAGTGATCAGACAAAGCATTGCTATAACCAAAAGCACAGACAACCAGGAAACATCATTTCTGTCTTGTGTAATCCATCACACCTTGTTAACATATTCCACATTCGGCATCAGGCATTTTTTACAATTATTGTGCATGGTGCTTTCCCACTCCAACTATGGCCACCCCTCGGAGCAGGGTATGCTAGGACCCTGACAGCTGTCTGTTCTCCATACTGAATGTCTGCTTGCAGCTATTACATGAATTTACAAAAGCCCACCCTGGGGCAGCATCCATTGAGGACAGTGTTAAGTGGGGGTTATGATAAATGTTTGCCTTAGGCCAGCAGATGTCAACGGTTAGCAGAGATGCACAGTGGGAGAATTTTAACCAATTTTTGAACCAACCATGTTCTTTTTGCTATTAGTTAAAATAATGAAGCAGGAAAATTAACTGAATATTTATAAAAACGAAGATAGTGCCAGAAAGATAACATTATCCAATCAAATAACAAATTGGTAATGATAATGCAACTGAACTTTTATCATTTGGGCATGAGACAAACGTCACAAAACAAAACTGTAGAGCTAGTATACAAACGATGTGACTGTAATTGTCACATGTACATTCTAGGTGCTACTTGTGATGTCATTTCACCACAAAGGACAGGGTGATTTTTTTAGTTTTTGTGCTTTTGTTTTTTTCCTCCCCTTTTCCAAGAGCCATAACTTTTTTGTTATTCTTCTATCAACATAATCATATAAGGGCTTGATTTTTTTTGTGGGACTTGTAGTACTTTTGATGACACCATCCATTTTTATCATAGGATGTACCGGAAAGCAGAAAAAAAAAGTCCAACTATGACAAAAAAGCAAAAAAAAAGCACTTTTCAGTAATTGTTTCTTGTTTTTTTTTATTTACAGCATTCATGTAATATATAAAGCTGAGTGTATGTGTGTGTATTTTATGTCCACTAAAGGAATCAGCATTGTCGCATTAATAATCACGAAATTTTGCACAGTCACCTGTAAGGTTGCAACCGGCTTTATTGTAAATGGCCGGTATGTATCGCACAGGTGGAGGTTTACTGTTATGTAAAATCCAGTGTATTTTGCTGGGACCTGTTGTTCCACAAATGTGTTGCTGTATTAAGGGCTGGATTTTACAAGTTAGCTTGAAAGAGCTGGGTGGGTCTGGCTAACCACATATCTCCCATAGGTGTATCTCATGCAATATAGTGAGACTGCTATTGTACATATGGTAAGCGGTAAGGTTACTCAAGCACACCATTGCCATAGTAACTGAACGAGCATTTACCATGGCAATGGTGTCCTCGGGTGACCTCAATGAACTCCCTGCTTACCCCACCACAAAGCTCGTGGCTCCTGTATGACCAACGGGGATAGCGGCCAGATAAGCCTGGAGTAACTGAGGTCACCCCCCGGAACATCGTTGCTATAGTAACCATTTTCTCGGTTAGCAATGGTGTCCTCAGGCGACATCACAGCTTATCATGCCACAGGTCTCGGCTCACTCATTCAATGATCAGAGACCATGGGAAGAAGAAGTGTTCTTCATCCCTGCAGTCTCTGATATAGCAGAGTTTAGTGTGCCCAGCAAGAGAGAAAATGAGGATCGTGTAGGGGTATGAGGGTGAAGGGATTAATAAAGATGGAGTCACTAAGTGTCTCTGTGTTTTTATTTATAAAAAAATGAGTTGCCTCTGTGTTGTGTCTTTTTTAAACATTTATTTGAGATTCTTAATGACCGGGTCTAACTTGACCTTACATTAAGAATCACAGCGCTTAATACTAGCTGGCAAAAAAAGGCTTGTTTTAACCCCTTTTACCCAGCATGCCACTGCCACCAGGGTCACTAGTAGAGCCTGGTATAGCGCCTGGAAATGGTGCTACGATGAATGCACCATTTTCAGGAGCCCCTGAAGGCTGCTATTCTTTACTGTGGAGGGCCCTCACCCTACTGAGAATACAAGCCCTCAGCTGCCTAGTTTTACTTTGGCTGACATTTAAAAATAGGGCTAAGCCCTATGCATTTATTTTGCCAACCAAGGTAAAATTAGTCAGCTAAGGGTGGCAGCTCGCAGTTTTCTTTTTTTAATTATTTATTTAATTAACACACTATGACAGCAGGTTGGTTGCCATACACTATTCTCTATGGCAAACAAGCACCATCAGCTTCCAGACTGAGGAAATGCAATTTAATTGCAAAGCCAATCACAGACGCTCTAACAGAGCATGAGGGTCTGTGACTTTTCTGTTACTGGTCAAATGCAGTGAATATGCATGAAGCTTATTGGGCGGCATTGGAAGCAGCAGCAGGACACTGGTAAGCCGATCTAGCTATTCTAGCATCTACATTGGGGAAAATAAGTATTTCATCCAGATGCATATTTTTATGTTTGGCCATTGACCAAGACATGAGTAGTCTAAATTTTTAAGGATAGGTTAATTTTAACAGTGAGAAATAGAATATCAAAAATAAAATCCAGACAATTTCATTGTCTAAATTATATAAATGTATTGGCACTTTGCAGAGAGAAATGAGTATTTGATTCCCTACCAACCATTAAGAGTTCTGGCTATTACAAACCAATTAGATGCTCCTAATCAACATGCTACATGCATTAAAGACAGTTGTCATAAATTGTCACCTGTGTAAAAGAATCCTATCCACACAGTCAATTAGTCAGACTCTAACCTCTACAACATAGGCAAGAACAAAGAGCTTTTTAAGGATGTCAGGGAAAAGACCCTAGAACTGAACAAGGCTGGAATTGGCTACAAAACCATAAGTAAGACGCTGAGTGAAGAGGAGACAACTGTTGGTGCAATTATAAGAAATTGAAAGAATTACAACATGAGTGTCAATCGACATTGATCTGGGGCTCCATGCAAAATCTCACCTCATAGGGTAGGACCATGAGGTAGGTTAGAGATCAAGCTAAAACTACATGAGGGGAATTTGTTAATGATCTCAAGGCAGCTGGGACTACTGTTACCAGAAAACCATTGGTAACACATTACGCCGTAATGGATTAAAATCCTGCAGTGCCCGCAAAGTCCCACTGCTCTAAAAGGCACATTTGCAAGCCCGTCAGAAGTTTTCCAATGAACACCTCTGGTGATTCTGAGAGTATTTGGAGAAGGTGCTGTGTCAGATGAGACAAAAATGTAGCTCTTTGGCATTAACTCAACTCGCCGTGTTTGGAGGAAGGCAAATGCTACCTATGATCAAAAGAACATTGTCCCCACTGTCAAGCATGATGGTGGAAAGATGATGTTTTGGGGTTGTTTCTCTGTTAAGGGCACAGGACTACGCCACCGCATCAATGGGGCAATGGATGGAGCCATGTACCGTAAAATTCTAAGTGACAACCTCCTTCTCTTTGCTAGAACATTAAAAATGGGTCATGGCTGGGTCTTCCAGCATGACAATGACCCAAAACATACAGCCAAGGCAACAAAGGAATGACTCAAAAAGAAGCCCATTAAGGTTATGGAGTGGTCTAGCCAGTCTCCAGACCTTAATCCCCTAGAAACCTATGGAGGGAGCTGAAGTTTCATGTTGGCAATTACAGCCTTAAAATCTTAATAATCTATAGATGATCTGCAAAGAGGAATAAACCAAAATTCCTCTTGACATGTGCGCAAATATCATGAATTACAAGAAACGTCTAACTGCTGTGCTTGCCAACAAGTGTTTTGCCACCAAGTATTAATTCTTGTTTGCCAGAGGAATCAAATACTTATTTCTCTCTGCACAATGAAAATAACTTCATATAATTTAGATAAATAAATTCATTGATTTTCTGAATTGTATCTTTGATATTTTATCTCTCACTGTTAAAATTAACCTACCCTTAAAATTATAGGCTGTTCATGTGTTTGTCATTGCGTTAACTTTAGGGATGAGCGAGCATGCTCACGCTACTCGTTACTCGCACGACAATCCCGGTACTCGGGATGCTCGGCGAGCACCGAGTACCGCCTAGATGCTCGACTCCTCGCTAATAATTATCGATCTGACACAAATACACTGCTCCCTTCAGTGCACACAGTGAGCTGGCACCTCACAGAGAGCAGATTGATTATTAGGATCCCTCTGGGAGGCACAGCAAGGTGTTGTATGCTGCGGCGATTTGAAAAACCCTCCCGCCCTTTCCCAGAAACACTCGTTTTATAACCGGAAGTCTGTGGGCGGAGCCTGTCACTAATTGACTTACATTGGGCTCAGTGCTCTGGCCGAGTACACGAGTATCTTGGGATGCTCGGCCAGAGCACCGAGCACCCGAGCATTTTAGTACTCGCTCATCTCTAGTTAACTTACAAAATCAGCAAGGGATTAAATACTTATTTCCCCCACTGTACCTATCTTATCTATCTGTCTATTCTATTCAATCTATCCATCCTATCTGTCTACTCTTTTGTAACTTTATACAGCATGGGAAACACCATGTTGAAAACACATTGTACACTGACACCACACGGATGTCACAAGGATGTCACACTAATTTTAGCCGGGAAAAAAAAATGCACAATGCATTGCACTCACATGCCATACAAATCAAAGAACGGATGTCACTCGTCCTACACTTCTGATGAGAAATTGTCGATTTTTCATATGGTCATGTGTTTCCAGCCTAAAGGTCAGCATTTACTGTGTATTTTAAGATGATAACTACAATCACAATAGCGTTTTCAGGCTTTTTTTGGCTTAAAATCAAATTATACAGACAATTTTATTTTTCATTTTTACAGATACCTTAAAAAATTCCCCTAGTTTTACAGACTGACGTCCATAAAACCTTGATGCCTACCATGAAGGTTTTATGCAGGTCAGGCTTATTTTAAAAGCTTGCAAAATTATAGAGTTCCATCCTATTTTTCCTGTGGGCACCAATACTTATTACATGATGAACATGGTAGCTTTTCTATGTTTGCTGATGCAAAAAGCACTGGCTATTCAGGCTTAACTCATTAAACTTACCTTTATGAGTTACTTTTCAATGATGGATTCTTATATCTTAATTATATTCAATTACAATTGAAATATTCTGTGGCTAGATATCAATGTGTAGAGAACTTTATCTGGTATATGATGATGATAATTAAGCTGTGAGATGATTATCATTATGGCAAGAGACCCCCACTTCTACTTGTCATTTTGTATTACTACAATGCTATCCCCTTGTTTGCTAACTGCTTTCATTCAGCTTTTTGTCTCTTGGGTAAAGGCGTTAACAAAGCAATAACATCTGGAGGCTATTATTTCCCAGGTTCTGTTGTGATTAGCCCATATGATAAGCCTGGTCAGTTGCTAGCAATATTAGATTGTTACACCCTTTATATCCGGATACTTGAGCTGTCACTTCTGGTTTGTGGCCACAGATAATTTACCATTACAATTTCCAATATCACTTGGGGTCTCTGAAGGGAATCTCATTGCCCTATGAGGGCAGTTGCATGTGTGCCCCTTACTGAGAAGCTCGAACTAGCAATAAATTAAGAGATTTATCAATTATCTTCATCAGTTTTCCTAATGCACTATTAAGAGTAATCGTACATTTAAATTTTACTGTGGAATCAATCAAAAATTGCATCCATCGATATGAGAATAATAATAAGAAGTAGTGATTAGTGATGAGCTAATTGAACCTTTGGTAGTTTGAATTCGGTTCGGCTTCATAGATCGCTGAACAGTTCGCCGAATATCCAAACCTCATTCAAATCAATGGGAGGCAAAATCAAGGGCCTAGAAAATAACTTAAAAGGGGCACAAAAGCTGCCAAACACAACTCAAACCCATTTTACAGTGTAGACCCGCTGTTTTGGCACAAACATTAGCTCCTACACTATTACTTAGCAAGCTTCAGCGGAGCTCGCCATTATTACGAGCCCGCTCTTGAAACTCAGACATCTTCATGACTTCCCTGAGGTTGTCTCAGTTTACACAGCGGGTATCACGCAGTAGGGAATCCTTCTGTGCTATCTGACATAATCTCAGTGACATCAGCGCTTGCAACACTAGCTGTCTTGTGAGAGCTGCAATATCGTGTGAGACTTAGCTGATATGTATCATGAGACAGTGTGTGTGTGTGTGAGGATCAGTGATGTCTGGGAGTGCCTGTCTGACGCCTTGAGTTTGGAGTGCAGTAAAGTTTGTGATGGCACAGCTTGTCACACTCTCACGTATCCCTGCTTTCACAGCAAACGGGGGATGATTTCTGTGAACATGACCCCACGATAATGTTGTAAGACCCAGGAAAGACATGCAGATTTTGATTCAAATTCTCTAAATCTGCTTCTCCAACAAAGATGGTACATAGTCTTTTTGGAACATTTTCCATGTGTACACTGCTCATGGAAATCATTGGCGTTAAGTCCATGCAACCTGTCCCAGGCGATGACATCCTTGATCCGAATCTTCTCAATAAAGGACACAAGACATGGAGGTTCATGCCTTGTTGGATAGTTTCTTGGAAGGGGTAGGGGTCCCCACATGGCATTATCCCAGTCAAAGGCCTCTGATGGTGGTGCAATGCATGGCTGGGAACACAGGGCCTTTTGACTCTTCTACCTCCTCTTCGACCTCCTTCTTGGCCACCTGGTCCTGTGGTATTGGGAAATGGGATAGAGTAGGTGCAGCACCTTTTGTAGGTGGTATCCAGACAGGAATGCTGCAAGATCATGTGCAGTCTGGCATCTGGTGCTCCTGGTAAAGGATGGCAAAGGAAAAGTGTCACCTCTTGACTGCTTTGAGTTCGTCAGGTCTTCGTTGTTTGGCATCGGAGCCCAGGATTGGATCTGCAACCTAATTGCAGATGAGGCCCAAAGTGGGTAGTGTGGTGGAGCATGCCTGGCCTAATTAAACCTGCAGCTGGTGGACCAGCAAATAAAGGAGGAGCACAAGGGGGAGATAGTAGTACCAAAAGCCCCTGTTTCCCTGTCCTCAATAGCACCCCTGCCAGAGGTCTTTGACTGAAAGAATGCCATGTGGGACCACCTACCCCCTCCAAGCAAGTATCTTTATAGGCATAAACCACCCCGGGCCTTGTCATTTCTGGAAGAGATGATTCTCTCAGATGCCCTAGCCCGAGAGGGGTGGCAGGTGTCTCATTAAAACCATTTTCCTGAGCAATGTAGCCCGGCCAGGGTGGTGACCTTCTTCCAGTATAGGGGGTTTGGGTTCCTAGCCAAAGATGGGACTGGTGACCACGGCTATGTCAATCGGTCCACCCTGCAGGATGACCATCTGTCTTCAAGACTCCAAACCTTCTATGCTGGTGATAAGGTCACATTCATAAAATTAAAGGACCACAATGGGTGATATACGGTGGGGGTAAGTCAGGTCACTACAGCAGGGGGTGTGCAAGAATGGCAGCAGGAGGCCACCATGGAGAGAATGTAGCATCTGCTGCTGGCCAGGCATGAGCATGGGAGCCAGTCAGCTGGAGTAAAACACACAGGGGCCAGAGAGCCTGAAGGGCCTGTCAGGGTTACCTGATTTCCTGAGGTGTGTGCTAGAGGGGGTGACCATCCCCTTACGCATACATCCTCTTCTCAACAGTTGGCTCTGAAAGGTGTCCTGGGGGGGCAGGTGGTAGTGGAAAATGCCCCTGGAGGAGTAGCCCTTGTGACAGAGATCGTCCAGGAGTAGCCTACACAATGGAACTGGCAAGTCCATCCCGGTCATCGGTGAAAGAGCTGTGAGAGGCTTCACAAAAGGCCTCCAATTAAAGAGGACTGCCTAAAAATGGGCCTGTTGTTCAGTCTCTGACCACTTGTAAGAAATGCCCCTGCTGGTAGCCTCACCGTTAGTCCTGGAGTTGCGCTGTTAGCAGGATAAGCACTGTTTGTTTGGAGTTCTGACAAGAGTGAGACCTGTTTTTTTGCCTTGTGGCCAGGTAGGCCTACTTATATTTTTCCTCTTTCCAAGTTTAGCTTAACTGATTGCGCTTTCCCTTGCTTGATTAGTGGGACTGCAGCTTTCAGGCAACACCTCAAATCTTTAAATGGACTGTGCCCTCAACGGACTTTGCCCTAAATGGACTGTGCCCCATTATCTTGATGGCCTGTATCTCATTTTAATGGACTCTACTGATCCTTATTGGACAATTGGTTATGTCAACAAAAAATGGTGAAAGAGGAAAGTATTGGGGAATTTATTTTCAAATCAAATATTTATTAGTGTGGTTATTTTTGTGCTTACTGACTTGGTTAGTAATGTTGGGTATCTGATTGACGCCTTGACATGACTAACCTCTGGGCTTGATGTCAGCTGACATTTTTGCCATCGCACCAAGGCAGTGAGAGAACTGGGGCGAAGTGCCAGGAGTGATGTATCTAATGGAACCTGATAGTTTTTTAAAAACATTTTTACAATGTTTTCAGGATTAAGATCACTCAAGTCTTCAGCTGTACAAGTGGATGGATGACTCTATGCATAGATGGATAGATACATAGAAAGTGTAGATAGATGGATAGATTGAAAAAATATATAGATCTAGAGATATAGCAATAGATAAATTTATAGATAGATGTCAAACAGCTATATAATGTCCCACCTCCTATATTTTAGAAGCTTGCACCCTTCAGTGCCTTTTATTTTGCACTAAAGGGTGTTTTAGTTTTGTATTTACCTAAAAGTAAATAATTAATTAAAAAAACGATGTGGGGTCTCCCCTATATTTGATTGCTAGCTAGAATACAGCCGACAACTGCAGTCTCCAGTCCACAGCTTGGCTGGTAATCCAAAACAGAGATCCCCACAAACTATTTCTTAAAATTATTTAATTAGTTAAGGTGAAAAAACACTGTAGGCCCCTCCCGTTTTGCATTACCAGTTAAGGGAAGCCAACAGCTGAGGTCTGGTATTCTCAGGGTGAAAAGGGCTATTTTTTATGGGCCCTTACCAACATAAAAATAGCAGGCTGCAGCCTCCCCACAACTGGTACCTCTATAAGATGCACTACTCCTGGTTCTTTGCCCAAGCTCTTTGCACTGCCCTGGTGCGGTTGCAGTTAGGGTAATAGAAGGGGTTAACAGCTATCATCAACCACTCATTGGTAATGTTGAGGCATCTATTATACCCTCATATTTAGTGATGGGCGAGTCCTAAAATACTCGGAATCGCTTGACTCTAGCGAGTCCGAGCCCGGGACTCGCTACTCGTTGCGAGTCTAGCGAGTCCAATGTTAATGAATGGGGAAGCGAGTAATAGCGAGTAATGTGCGATTTACAAATCGCAGATGTGTCTCGGAAGCTTCAGGCTCTATCTGCTAGGATTCGTTACTCTGCGAGTTTCCCAGCGTTTACTTGCACAGTAACGAGTCCAATGCAAATCAATGGCAATCCTAGTTTTGTCAGAGACTCTGACAAAACTAGGATTGCCATTGACTTGCAATGGACTCGTTACTGTGCAAGTAATCGCTGGGAAACTCGAACAGTAAGGAGTCCGGCTGTCTGCTCTGTGTGCAGGCTGCCGCAGCTCCAGGGTACTAGAGCCCGCCTGCTCTCCCTGTGCACAGAGATGATGTAGCAGAGCTGAGATTGTTCTCAGTCTGCTCATTCCCTGTGTATAGACATCTATATCTATGCACAGGGGATGTAGCAGAGAGGACATCGCGTTTTGGACTACGTTGGACGGAAGAGGATTTTTTTAATTAAAGATGGAGTCCCTAATGGCTTTTTTTTTTATTTCTAATAAAAAATTTTCTCTGTGTTGTGTTTTTTTTAACCCTTTATTGGAGATTCTTAGTGGCCGGGTCAAACCTGGCCTGACATTAAGAATCCCGGGCTTAATACCAGCTTGTATAACAAAGGTGGTATTAACCCCTTTATTACCCAGCGTGCCACCGCCACCAGGGCCGCTGGAAAAGCGGGGTTCAGCGCCAGAGGATGGCGCTTCAATGAACGCGCCATCTTCTGGGGCAGCTGCGGGCTACAATTTGCAGTGGGGGGTGCAAGTCAATGGCAATCCTAGTTTTGTCAGAATCTCTGACAAAACTAAGATTGCCATTGATTTGCATTGGACTCATTACTGTGCGAGTAAACGCTGGGAAACTCGCAGAGTACCGAGTCCTGCGAGTCCCTTACTACTCGCAGAGTAACGAGTCCTAGTGAGTAGATTCGCCCATCCCTACTCATATTACCAATCCATGACTAAATAGTTAAAAAATGCAGATGCAGAGATAAATCCTTTATTAGAAATAAAACACAAGGAGAAAAATAATTTATTGTAAATAAAAATCACAGGAAACCCATTGTCACCTATTTATTAAGCCCAAACATACCCTCCAATGATAATCCATAGTGATATCCAGGCATGGCTTAATGCAGTGAGTGGAGAACATTACAGCATCTGCATACCGCAGAAGCTCGCTCTCACTGAGAGCTGGCTGTGAGAAGTGAAGCCAGACATTTCATCTGCATTCACAGCTGAGATACCATGTTAACCAGGACACCTGTTACCATGGTGACTTCAGATGAACTATATGACATCACCACTTACAGCTGCGGCTCAGTGTGAGGCTAAAGTCAGACGGGCAAGACACATGCGAGACTCGTGTGAGTCTCACATGCATCATCCTGCACTGCAGCCAACATTCTGGATAGAAACTTGCAGCTCCATGGAAATACATGCAGCTGCACATTCCTGTCATAATGATCTAGGCATGCCAAGTATGCTTCGCTGGATATTATGCTATGTGGGTTACCTTCGGACCTAGGTATGTTTGGACTTAAAAATTAGGTTGGTTTATTTAAAACAAAATATTTTTCTCTCTGTATTATATTTCTTCTATAGGATTTTTTTTCTGCGTCTGTGGTAATGGGGGTATCCATAATGTCTCAAAATTACCACTCCAGGAGTTGATGACAGCTGAAATACTCATCTGCCCCTCATCTGACCCCTTCTATTAACCCATTTGCCTCTGCACCAGTACAGAGGGGAAGAGCCAGGATGAGGCACCATAACATGGAACTTCTAATAAATATGCCATATTCTGGAGTGTCTGCGTGCTGCTGTTCTTACCCTGTGGGGGGGTGCACTAACTATGTGCCTGCCCAGGATACGAATACCAACCCACAGCCATGCACTTTATCTTGGCTGGCATCACAATTGGGGGGACCCCACACCAATTTTCTCAATCATTTATTTCTTTTTATAGTAATTTAACATCAGTTTGGTTGCCATACTGGCAACTAATCACAGATGTCGACAGAGAAGGTGGTCTGGGATAAGCCTGACTTTAACCAATCAGGGGGGAAGCAGTGAATATGACTGAGGTTTATCAGGGTTTAAGGTTTGGGCTGAGGGCACCACCCTGACTCAAAGCCGGGGATCATCAAGCACACTAATCACAATTGGATTATTTTAACTAGAAAAAGCAATGTGCATGGAGAAATGGGATCACCCGAGTCAATGTACAAAAATCACAATCTTTATTTGGTATATACAAAAAGAGCAAAAAAAGTTAAAAACATTTAAAATGCATAACATGCATATCGTGCAAAAACACACAACCCCACAAATACGCCTGCCATGTAGCAAACAATATTGGGAAAATTTGACAACCTATACATTGACAATCAGACAATGCACTACAGAGTAGTGAACAACAACAATGAAGGGCTTTTGTACTGTACTTGTACACAATAAAGGGGTATAATATCCGCAATTAAACCACCAAGTCTAATACAGAACTAACCCCTCCAATACACAATCAGGGTTCCACCATGTGTAGGGTCAGCAAAACAAACAAACATGTCCTAGATAGAACCTGGTGTGTAATTACCTAGCCCTAGTAGTGGCTCCTGGTTGCTAGCAAGATTTCAACCCTTGTGGCATCCTAGGTGGGTAAAGGGGGGGGGGGGTGGGAGGACCCCATGCATATAACCGTTGCATGTGCGGCTTCCTCAGGGAATAAAGTGTCATCAGGGAGCGTGAAGCAGGGTGATAGTGTTGCTGAAACTTGGTAAGTAATAGACTAGGAAAGTTAGTGGCTGTGCCATAAACAGTACTGTTCCATTGTAGAACAGTTTAAGTTGTGTTTGGCAGCTTTTGGGCCCCTTTGTAAGTATTTTCTATGCTCTTGATTTTGCCTCCTGTTGATTTCCATAGGGTTCAGAATTTCGGTGAATTGTTTGTCAGTTTATTCATTGAACATCTGCCAATTGAGCGAAGCAAACCAACCCAGAACTTGAAAAGATTTGCTAGTGTCCATTATGGATGCATCTATGAAAATGTCCCTTTGGGAAATGTACACCTCACCAAATTTGTTGTTTAAGTGATCAATGACCAGCCAAATTTAGAAAAGTTGGTTAAGTTGAGGTAATTTCAGGTTAAATAATGTGTATTATCACTGAAATGCAAAAATTTGAGAATGGCCTCAAAGCATTTCTTGGTCACTGCCATGTGGAAAACTGGAGTGTTATATAAAACATCTTTTTTTTAGAAGAAAAAAAGGTTTGGTGCCGTGTTAGCTTTTATACCATTTAGAATTTATATGGTTTTATCCAGGAAGTTGATTTGAGTGGTCCAGTTTAATGTTTATGGCTGTATTAGATGTGTTTAATTTATCTTAAGTCAACAGACTCAAGTTAGAGGACAATGAACTTTTGACACTTCTTATGTGAACTCTCTCACTTCGATTTATAGCTTTCTACAACTCACTGAAGAATTTTCAGGTCTCCACAAGCCACTAATGATAGAACAATAATACAGTCTGTTCCTCTTATCTTAGAATTTTGTCTTTACTTTCCCAGCTCCTCTACCCATCTGTAGCCTGACTCTGCTTTACGTCACCTGTCATATTTACTACAGTATCTAACCCTGCTTATGTATATATGTACAGTACAGAAAAAAAGTGTGGACGCACCTTCTCATTTAAAGATTTTTCTGTATTTTCATGACTATGAAAATTGTAGATTCACACTGAAGGCATCAAAACTATGAATTAACACATGTGGAATTATATATTTAACAAAAGAGTGTGAAACAACTGAAAATATGTCTTATATTCTAGGTTCTTCAAAGTAGCCACCTTTTGCTTTGATTACTGCTTTGCACACTCTTGGCATTCTCATGAAAATACAGAAATTCTTGGAATGAGAAGGTGTGTCCAAACATTTGGTGTGTACTGTATGTGTCTTTAGAATTTGTGTCATTACCAGCCTGACGAAGGGGCCATAGTGTCCCGAATGCTTGCTATGCTCACCATCTTTTTAGTTAGCCATTAAAATGTATCAACCACTGAGAACTCTCAGATTCCAATATTTTTCTAATTTGTCTTAGAATTTTAGAAGTTCTTGTACAGATTCAGTCCTGGGAAGTTTTGAAAGCTTGCTGCTTTGTAACATCAATTATTTTACTTTTTGTTAGCCATTAAAAGGTATCTGAACAACTACAAGATCATTATTATGTTCCTCCACTGAGAGCAATCAATCTTTATATAAAGCATCAGCACCTCTGACTTTTTCGCTATCCCTATGTGATGCACAAGGCCACAAAACTTCATAATTTCAACTGTGTCTACGGGAGTCCAGTCATCAAATGATGAATTGGGGTTTGTGGCCACAAATTATTCGGTGTAATAGTTTGACTCACCTAGGTTTTAGAGGTGGAAAATAGGAGAAAAAAATGTAAGCAAAAAATATGTTAAAATGTTTATATTTAAGTGTTTGACCATTAACCTTTTGTATTTGAGGAGACCTGTAACTCTCAGCATGTCCTGCAGATTCTTTGACTTGCTGGGAGTTATAGTTCTCCTCAGGGGTGGCACGGTACTTTTATTTATGATATTCTTTTTAAAAAAAATTATTAAAACTTAATGCTTGCCTCTTAACAACTTCGGTTCTCTATGCATGCGCTCACATTAACTATTTCTCTAGTCCAGTTCACAAGCTGCAATAATGTAATGAAGAGGCAGAGCCAGGGGGACTGTGCGCTATGCTGCTCTGTGCTGCTGCAGCCCTGCCTCCTCATTACATCACTGCAATTCATGATTTGGACGGGAGACCAACAATTTCCTCCTGTCTAGCCTGGCAGCAGTATTTTCAGCAGGGCCAGGCAGAAATCATTATAATGTGAGGGCATCGCTGATGATGCCTGACATGTTGGCTGCTGAATCGACAAGACAGCCACGGGCATCATACTCCTTCCTCCTATTAATCCAAGCCTAAATATTCACTGCTCCCCACACCTATTATGGGCATTATGCTACATCCAGACTATAAGACGCTCCTCCACTTTCCCCAAAAAAATTTTTGGGAAAAAAACTAGATCTTCTTTAATATTACTTAACCACTACGTTTAAGTTAAACTATAGTCAAAGTCTTTCTATCTGTACGTGTCATTAGCTAACCAGAGTCTGTTTTAGTCAAACTTACCTATCGATTCAACGTCTAAATACACTAGGTCTAATGGGTCTGAGACATAACTCACTAAGGATAAAGTGCAATATTATAATTTAAATCTCTCCTACTAAGTACCGTATAGCTAAACAGGAAGTAATGGCCCAACTCAGATAGTCTTTTGGAATTTGAATTCCGTCTTCAATGCTTGACCTACATTGTTTAGCCTAGGATTCTTGACCAGCATAGTCTGGTCTTTGATATTTGAGCATGTAGTCTAGGCTTCAGTTCTTCTTGTAGGTAATATGACTCAGGCTCTAACAGTCTTCCAAGCACCCTAGGTAATTTCTCAGCAGGGTAGCTGTCACTTCACCCTCCTGTTTACACGCCTGCTTCCTTCTCAGATTTGGCACCAATGCCACCCTTACTCCGACATTCTGAACTTTTATACTTTGCTGCTGCACCGTAAATACCACCTTACCCCGGATGTTTCTGAATCTCTTCCCTCACAGAAACAGCATTATTGTTAATGAGTTCACTGTGATTCCTTCAACTAGTCTCCCACCCAGGCCCGGGGGACTCAGATCTCAAGCGTGGTTTGGGGGTCACGAGTAGCAGTGCCTGAGGCTGTGGGCCTAGTGGTCAATGAAAAATGTGGAAAAAGAAAATAATAAAAATGTCTATTTGTGACGCCACCTGTAGATTCCGGTGATGGCACAAGCGCTGCTGGGGCCTCCAGGGTGATGGGCAAGATGTAGTAGCTCCCTACAGGAGGAGCGGGTCCCCGGGGCTAAGGGTTGTGATGGTGGAATAGGGCAGCACAGTCATTTCTACCCAAGGTTGGAGTAGGGGCGCACAGTCGGTGTGGTGCAGGTGGAAGGAGGGACACGCACACATGAAAGTCTTTTGGTACCATTACTGATGTTCGGTTACAGGCACACACGTCCGGAGTGAAGGAAAACACCTTGGAATCTCCACAGCGAGTAGGGTTATAGGTCTCCTTGTTTAGCTTTCCTGTTCTGAGTCTGGCAGGTATGGAACCTAACCGACTGTTACTTCTCTCTCTCTTCACACCCGGGTTGCTACACTGAGGGCTCTCTCTTGGGCTACCGCCGTCTCTCTCCCTGCGGTCCCTGGCTCTCAACTGTCGGTGCTACGGGTGTCCGGGAAGCTAAGCCTCCTCGGGATGCTGTTTTTTCTGCTGGGTCTATCTTCTCTGTCCCTGCAGACTCGGACTCCAGTGACCGGAACTCTGGTGGGGTGAGCCGGTATGGCTCCTCTGCCCCCGGTAACGTGTTTCTCGCCTCTGCCTTCAATCTCTACTCTGCGGGTCTTCCACTGACTCTGGTGTGTACTGGTCTGGGCCTAGCATGGCTCCAGTACCAGCTCAGCTCACTAATCTCTGAGCTCTTCACAGTTCTGTAGTGACTGCACACTCTCTCACAGTTCTTGTAGTGACTGTACACTCTGGCCAATTTCCCTCCAGCACCTGTATTTATAGGGGATCTGGCTTAAGGGCAACCAGTTGAACTCCCCCTACAGGCCTGGAGTGGAAGGTGTTTGATGTAAGTGGTTTACTCGCTGTGGGAAATCCTTCAGTGTCCCAGGGAAGTCTGTGGTTACCTGGTACCGGGTGCCACATTAGCAGATGGCAGTATTCTCCCACAGGCAATGCCAGATCTAACTTTGTGTGCCTGCTGCTGTTCCTAGTCACTTGCACAACAAATACAAGCACAGTAGTCGCTCTGCACACATTTCCAAGCTGGAATGAGGCGGAGCAGTGGTCTTTGAAAGGTCAAACTGCCCTCCTGCTCACTGATTGGTGCAATAGGATGTCATTATCTGAATCCACCAATGAGCACCGGGACTGCTGTCAATACTCTCTCCTTGCCCCATCCTATGATCTGTGCAGGTATAACCCACCATTGCAGCACTCACAGGTGCCTAGCTGTCAGATACAGCCAGCCACTTCCCTGTTAAATGTGTCTGAAGATACAGTGATTAGAGGTTCCTATGATGTATATTTACCTTATAGATCGTGAACCCCTTCTTGACCATGATTTAAACTTACGTCAAAGATATTGAAGAGGTTAAGGGAGAGAATAACATCAATGTATATTCACCTCCTATAGTGGCACCATTCCAGTGATGTTGACACTGCTGTTTCCAACAGTAGACATTACATTTGTGAGCCCCATAACTGCTGCAGCCCATCAATGCTTCCTGATGGCCTGCAGCTCAGGGGCGGACCTCCCTGGTTCAGCTGCACCAGGGCGCTGACTGGCTAGTGGGCCCCTCAGGCACCTGTAGGTGGGCCCCTGCACCTCCCTGCAGGGGGGCCCGGGCCTCCAGCCGCCCCCCGCAGACTGGTATAGTGTGTCAGAGGAGAGGAGAGGTGAGGTGAAGTGAGGGAAGCCTCCTGCCTCCTGCCTCCCCTCCTCTCAACTGCCGCCACAGCTCCCTTGACTGTAATGTGCTGGAGACACAGGTAGCAGCACCCCCCCCCCCCCCGCCCGCTCCTCAACTGGGACAACAGCTCGCAAGCCCCTCACCTGGGACAGCAGCTCGCCTTCCCCCGGTTCCTCACCTGGGACAGCAGCTCGCAAGCCCCTCACTTGGGAGAGCAGCTCGCCCCCCTAAACCCCACCTTCCCCGCTCCTTACCTGGGACAGCAGCTGCAGCACCCCGGCGGCCCGCCAAGCTCTAGTTCCGCCACTACTGCAGCTTTTGTTATTTTGTCAGACAGGATATCTAGACAACCCTTTTAAGGACAGCGCTGAATATCAATCATTTAAATGTTCAGAATAGAGATGGGCGAGTCCTAAAAGACTCGGAATCGCAAGACCCCAACGAGTCCGAGTCAAGGACTCGGGACTCGTTGCGAGTCCAGCGAGTCCAATGTTAATGAATAGGGAACCGAGTAATAGCGAATAATGACATTTACAACTCGCTGATGTGTCTCTGAAAGTGTGCGAGTCCAAACACACCGCACACTACACTCCCTAAAAAAATTGGTTTTAAGTGCGCACAGCCACCGAGATGTGGTTTGGTGTTGCTGTATGCGTCACTTGCTGGCGGGGTAAGTGTGCGCGCTCACACTTGGCAGTGAAGCCGCACACTACACTCCCTAAAAAAATTGGTTTTAAGTGCGCACAGCCACCGAGATGTGGTTTGGTGTTGCTGTATGCGTCACTTGCTGGGGGGGTAAGTGTGCGCGCTCACACTTGGCAGTGAAGCCGCACACTACACTCCCTAAGGTGGTGTACGTGCTATTTAAAGGTAGGAGAGCAGCAACGCACTGGTCTGCCACAGAAAAAATAACGCTCTATGGCTTATTAGGAACAAAAATCGATCTGGTGCAAAAACAAAAAGGAAACAACACCTCAGCTAAGCCTCTGACTGCAGCTGTTAGCAAAGCTGAGTGAGTAAGCTAAGCTATGAGGTCCGTCCTGTGTGCACTGTAAGGCTTCTCCTTCCTTCCCTCCCTGCCTGCCTGCCTGCCTACACAGCACTACTCTGTCCTCCTCCTAGCTCTCAGAAGAGCTTTTTGGGTTAATATAAGGAATCTTCCCTACACTGACAATCCCTGATCTGCTCCAGCATATATCTCTCTCTCCCTATACTAGGTCAGATCGTCTCAGGAATGTGGCCAAAATGGCGGGGACAAGCCTTATATACTGCCTTGCCTGTCATACATGACATAGGCATCACGATGGACAGCAGCCAATCATAGTCCTGACACAACCAACTTTGCTATGCCATTACTGACTATGATTGGCTATCTTCACAAGTTTTCTGACCTAACACGCACGCTGTGGTGACTCGGAACATAACAGATTCTGTATTCGAGAGTCCGACTCCCGAATACAGTATACAGGACTCGGAATCGTAGACTCGTAGGACTCGGAATCGTAGACTCGCTCAGACTCGCTGCTGACAGCGGGTATCTGTGAAGAGTCAAGCTTATTGCCATTGAATTCCATTGGACTCGTCACTGAGCGAGTCCAAGCTGGGAGATTCGCCGAGTAACGAGTCCTGCGAGTACCTTCAGAATCGCCGAGTCCCGAGTCCTAGCGAGTAGACTCGCCCATCCCTAGTTCAGAAGCTTTATACAGTAAGGGCCCTCAGTAGGATCCACAGAAAAATCTAATTAGGAAGGTCATTGACTTCTGGAAGCTGAGTTCTAGAATATCTGGGACAAATCAAAGAAGTTAAAACTAATAATGTAATAGTTGGTTCTATCTTGTTCCACCACAAAAGGTAAAATGCAAGAATGCCATGATTGTCCAAAAAAAATACATGAATCGCACATCCAAATATTCTTCTTTGATCCTCTGTGGCTAATAATTTTTAGTTAAAAAATTAGCATGGTTACATAGGTACTATGCTTGAAAAAAGATGAAGTTACATGTGTGGCGCCCCTGCGTCCAGGAGGCCACAAAGGGAACTGCAGCCAGGCAGGTAGGCCCAGGGTGCCGAGCTGAAAAGACCCAAGAGTAGGCCGATGTGAGCTGAACTGTAAAGACTAAAGGACAATCACACATCCTTTGAGTGCAAGGCTAGGAGTGCAGAATCCGTACTGAGCCAGTGCGAGCCAGAGGGGAGAGAAAGCCCGTCCGATGCTGATGCCACCAGGAGTGTGACAGAACGGAGAGGGACGGTGTAACCCGTGCCCTAGACAGCAGCTGAAGCCACTGACTGCAGGCAGAGAAGTCCCTCCTATGATACTGGAAAGGAACAGAGAGAAGGAGCCTGGTAGAGCCTCGTGCTGGAGGACTGCTGGAGGCTGGGCTGAGTAGAGTGTCGGCTCTAAAGGGGACCGTAGTTCACCCAGTATCCTCAGGCACCGACGGGGGATCACAGCTTCACACTAGGATCCCTAACCCAAAGGACAGGCAGCTCAGTGACGACCAGGAGGGCCCACCAGGGGTCCGAGTCACCGCCATACTGTCCAGTGTCGCACAACACAGAGAAAAGAGAATGTAAACAGCCCGGAAAGGGACACTACAGACTGTGTGAGGGGTCACAGGGAGAGAGAAGCCTGGCTGCAGGGAGCAAAGAGAACCCGGAGAGGGTGAATGCGCCCGTGTGTTGAGAACTGTGCTTAAACTTGTAAAGAACAGCAAATGACTTGTAAACTGCTTGGAATAAACAAAGAGTAAAGCTTTGGAAAACCCTGAATTGCCTCTCTTGTCTGCCTCTACCTGCACCCCATTCTCCCTCATACAGATCCAGCCTGTCAGCACCAGCCAGGAGGAGAGATCCCTGCAGTGCCTGCAAGTAAGTGTGTTACACCTGCACCAGAGACTTAACTCTTACTGCCCCGGGGGACACAGTTCTTCCCACTGGAACTATACCATCTCACTGCCACTCCATCACCCCGGAGGTTCTGCAGCAGCGGCGGCCCCATCACTGGCCGCACCAAGTGGGTGGCATCACACGTGACAATTCCCCTGTAAATATTCCCTCATCCATTGTGTGGGCCCGGGACACGGTCCGGATCAAGCCACCTGTGACTTCCCCAGTACCGTCCGGTCCGGCACCGAGTACCCCCGTCCCGTGGGGCTCCACACATGGAGATTAACATGAAGTTCTTAGTTAATATATTGATTAAAGTGTATAAGTCCATTGCTCTATTAGAGACTTTTTAAGTCTCTATTAATTGTTATCTGGCAGTGCTGTGGACCATTCTTGTAAATTACAAAATGATGGTGAAAAGATAAAGTTAATAGAAACTATTTACTTAAAGTGAACATTTTACCTAGATAAAGGCCCCAGGCTATCACTACCTGTCCCTGCATCTGTGATCACAGATGAGCTGACGTAATGTGCTCCACGGAGCATGCGCAATGCACAGATTGAAGTCGGGCGATACACCTCTCAGCTGTATCGACACGAAGTTCCAGAAATTACGCGTTCTGTGTCATACCTGGAAGGTTGCAGAGCGGAGCAAGGCAGGCTGGGCGGACGCGCAATTTAATTTCAATATCACGCCCATGGGGGTGTTTTAAAGATTGCTGGAGGCGGCGAGAGGGTCCAAAAGAGGACGCCCAGGGGAGCTAGTAATGGTAGCCCCTGGTTCATTAACATACACCCCAGTGAGTTTAAAATACATTTTATTAAACACTCACAGATCTCATTTAGCACAGAAAGGGATAGTTAGAGTAGTAATAGGAAGGTGCAGGGACAGGTAGTGATAGCCGGGGGGCTTTATCTAGGTGACAGGTTAACTTTAAAGATATCTCATTATATTTGTATATAATCAAAATTGTATCAATTGTTTCAATCTAAGGGTGCATTCACACGCTGAGTACTTGCTACGTATTTGCTGCATTTTTTATGCACGAGAAGTGGAGCACTTGTTTCTATTACTTTTCCTTTCAGGCCTAGTTCACATCTGTGCACCGATGCTTTTGCCAGCATTGTGCTACTGCAGGTGGTAGCACAGTCAAGTGCAGCCAAGCTCATTGGCTCACAGATACAGCACATTGCATTAGCGCCGCCATTACCTTGTTTACGCGAGTGCACCGCACCACATCCCGGAAGCGCAAGTGTGACAGGGCCTGTATCACAGCGCATGCACTAGTCTGGACGCATCAGAAACACGTCATGCGACATTTCCGGTGGGTCCGGACTTAACGCATGAGCTGTGACACAGGCCCTGTCACACTTACGCTTCCGGGATGTGGTGCGGTGCACTCGCCTATACAATGTAATGGCAGCACTAGTCAATGCGCTGCATCTGTGCTCCGATGCGCTTGGCTGTGCTACCACCTGCACTAGCGCAATGCTGGCAAACGCATCAGTGCACAGATGTGAACTAGGCCTCATTATTTCACTCCTGGTTCGTGATGACCTTGCACGTAAAAAAAAAGCAGCCAATACGCAGTGTGTGTAAGCACCCTTACAGTTGTGGCCAAAAGTATTGACACCCCTGCAATTCTGTCAGATAATACTCAGTTTCTTCCTGAAAATGATTGCAATCACAAATTCTTTGGTATTATTATCTAAATTTAATTTGTCTTCAATGAAAAAACACAAAAGAGAATGAAGCAAAAAGCAAAACATTGATCATTTCACACAAAACCCCAAAAATGGGCCAGACAAAAGTATTGGCACCCTCAGCCTAATACTTGGTTGCACAACCTTTAGCCAAAATAACTGCGATCAACCGCTTCCGGTAACCATCAATGAGTTTCTTGCAATGCTCTGCTGGAAGTTTAGACCATTTTTCTTTGGCAAACTGCTCCAGGTCCCTGATATTTGAAGGATGCCTTCTCCAAACTGCCATTTTTAGATCTCTCCACAGGAGTTATATGGGATTCAGGTCTGGACTCATTGCTGACCACCTTAGAAGTCTCCAGTGCTTTGTCTCAAACCATTTTCTAGTGCTTTTTGAAGTGTGTTTTGGGTCATTGTCCTGCTGGAAGACCCATGACCTCTGAGGGAGACCCAGCTTTCTCACACTGGGCCCTACATTATGCTGCAAAATGTGTTGGTAGTCTTCAGACTTCATAATGCCATGCGCACGGTCAAGCAGTCCAGTGCCAGAGGCAGCAAAGCAACCCCAAAACATCAGGGAACCTCCGCCATGTTTGACTGTAGGGACCGTGTTCTTTTCTTTGAATGCCTCTTTTTTCTCCTGTAAACTCTATGTTGCTGCCTTTGCCCAAAAAGCTCTACTTTTGTCTCATCTGACCAGAGAACATTCTTCCAAAAGTTTAGGCTTTCTCAGGTAAGTTTTGGCAAACTCCAGCCTGGCTTTTTTATGTCTCGAGGTAAGAAGTGGGGTCTTCCTGGGTAACCTACCATACAGTCCCTTCTCATTCAGACGCCGACGGATAGTACGGGCCGACACTGTTGTACCCTCGGACTGCAGGGCAGCTTGAACTTGTTTGTTAGTCTAGGTTCTTTATCCATCATCCGCACAATCTTGCGTTGAAATCTCTCGTCAATTTTTCTTTTCCGTCCACATCTAGTTTAGTTAGCCACAGTGCTATGGGCTTTAAACTGCTTGATGACATTGTGCACGGTAGACACAGGAACATTCATTCTTTGGGTATGGACTTGTAGTCTTGAGATTGCTCATGCTTCCTCACAATTTGGTTTCTCAAGTGCTCAGACAGTTCTTTGATCTTCTTTCTTTTCTCCATGCTCAATGTGGTACACACAAGGACACAGGACAGAGGTTGAGTCAACTTTAATCCATGTCAACTGGCTGCAAGTGTGATTTAGTTATTGCCAACACCTGTTAGGTGCCACAGGTAAGTTATAGGTGCTGTTAATTACACAAATTAGAGAAGCATCACATGATTTTTCTAACAGTGCCAATACTTTTGTCCACCCCCTTTTTTATGTGGAATTATATGCAATTTGGCTTTAGGACAATTCTTTTTGTGTTTTTTCATTGAAGACAAATTAAATGAAGATAATAATACCAAAGAATTTGTGATTGCAATCATTTTCAGGAAGAAACTGAGTATTATCTGACAGAATTGCAGGGGTGTCAATACTTTTGGCCACAACTGTATTTGTGAGTTCTCTATTAGACACTGATATGGAAAAGGTTTATTCAGGACTTTTTTCTCCCTATGATGTCATGCACTCCTGCCTGTTCGGCTAAATGGCGATCTTTCCCATCCAATAGGCAGTTATAGTTAGAGATGAGCCACCACCCCGGTGTTCGAATTCGATTCGATTCGTTGAATCGACTGGGTGTTCGACGAATGTTCGTCGAATGCTCGACGAACACCGTCGAACACCCCGGAAAACGAACAAACCGGGCTTGTGGGGCTTTTTCACTTCCACAATGTATATACATACATTGTGGAAGTGAAAAAAAGTGAAAGAAAGTGTTAAAAATAAAAAAATAATCAATGCTCACCTGTCCGCGGTCCACCGACGCCTCCGGCAAGGTCCTGTGGCTTCTAGAGCCTGTGGTGACGTCATGTTCTCGCGGTAACTCCTGTCACATGACCGGAGTTCCGCGAGAACATGACGTCACCACAGGTCCTATAAGCACAGGACCTTGCCGGAAAGCTTAAAATAGATATTTTTATGTTTCGGACACTTTCTTTTACTTAAAGAAAGGGTCCGAAACATAAAAATATCTATTTTAAGCTTTCCGGCAAGGTCCTGTGCTTCTAGGACCTGTGGTGACGTCATGTTCTCGCGGAACACCGGTCATGTGACCGGAGTTCCCGCGAGAACATGTAGTTACCACAGGTCCTAGAAGCCACAGGACCTTGCCGGAGGCTTTGGTGGACCGCGGACAGGTGAGCATTGATTATTTTTTTATTTTTAACACTTTCTTTCTTTTAGGGAATGTTTATTTTGGCTGAAAATGCAGCAGATGCGGTTTTCTGACCGCATCTGCCGCATTTTCGAACCAAAATCGAACATGTTCGAAATTCGCCGAATTTGAACCAAATTGTTCGAATTCGGCGAATGACTCGAATAGAGCCAAAATCAACTCGAATTTGAGATTGGCGAACTATTCGAATCGAACATCGCTCATCTCTAGTTATAGTAGCTATTTTCCTGCTTCCTCTGTTGTCATGTCCACATTAGAGTTCCTTCTCTTTCACTCTGTTGTGACAATAGCTAAAACACATAGTTAATTCTGTCAACGCAGCGTTGATTATCTGCATGCATTGACAGAATTATTGCCCATAGTAATGTATTACCTACCATTGAAAACCATTATACAGTGGTCGAGAGGAGAGAGAGCGAGAGAGACAGAGAGAGACAGAGAGAGGGAGAGAGAGAGCTTTGCACAATCAAGTGCGTCTCCATTCACTGCCATGCATTCTTTGTGGGCTTCAGGACGCTTGCATACAAAGCAGGCATCCTCAGACGCACAAAAAAATCCAACAAGTTGCGTTCTGAGGCGCCAAGTATAAACGCATCCGAACGCAATGCATGCGAATGCAGCCAAACGGAAGTACCATATTAAACATAGGGACACGGTACACGTGCATTTGGCTACGTTAGCAAACACTGCGTCCCAAATGCAAGTGTGAAACCAGTCTAACTGAGGAGATTTCAGTGCAAGTGGCATTGATCAGAAGATGTGACGAGGAATAGACAGGTGATAGTGAGAGGTGGAAGAGCTGGAGAAATGAGCAATAAGGTGAGCGTAAGGTTTTTTCTATATTTTACATATTACATTTAATATCTTCTTAGGTAGAGACCTCAGAAAATAGGGACAGTGAATTTGAGGACAATATTTTTTTTGCGAATTTCCTAGGAAAATTACTTAAACAGGCAAATTTCAAATTTTACCTGAACCACTCATTTCTACATGTAATTATTACAGACAACAAGCAATTTAGTATCCATCCAATGTTTGATACAAAAGCCTAGTTTTGTTAGCGCCTTCTGCTACTGTAGGTATCAATTCCACAATCCAGATTCCTGTTGGCCCCTTCAGTTGAGTGTCTCTCCCTATGTTGAGCTCAGCTGCAGCAGACTTATTTCCATAAGCATCATGTGGTGTTACAGAAACCACATTTTGCCAAGCTGTCAACTATACAGCTTTCTCTCTGCTAAACAGACTCCCATTAAAACTGTCTGCACAATTTGTCAGTTAAATGAGGTACAAGAGGGACACTCTATTTGCCCCTAATTAGCTGTGCAGACTACCTTTGTCTGTTTGATTAAGTATTCACTGTATCAATTTTGTTTAATCTGATTCATTCCACATACCTCCCCTGAGGCTGTGCCCATACGGTTAACTAATCTGTGATATCATCTTTCATATCAAGCTGCAATGATCTCCCTAGGCATATACACTATTCACATGTGCAGTCTATGATCACCTGAATCTTAAGGGACTGAAAAGTTTCATTTAGATTTGAGAACCCCTTATACCTTAAAATGAGGATATACTAGCCCCTGATCTACATCACAGTGCATTGGAAACTCCATGTATTATGTTCCAGACATCCACATAGCTTGATTAATTTAAGGAAACTAGAAGCAAAGTGTAAACATTGAATTTAAAATTATGAGAGTGAGTCAATTTATTATGCTCCCTGGCTCAATAATTTTTAAAAATAAACTTTCAGAATGGTCAAATACATCAATATTCAACATAATCTCCCTGATTTGAAATACACTTTTCTTATTCCTTCATTAACAATATCTTAGGCTGAACTGTGAGCCGCTATTTTCATCTTTTCAGACATAAATCTTCATCATCGTAAGACTTCATTCATAGGGACCAAATAGGACTAACGGAAGGTTGCTTTAACACTGAATGTTGTAACTGTGGCGCCCCACTGGCCAGTGCACCACGGTAGGGGTACTGCACCCATCATTGAGCGTGTGGTATTCCTGTCATTGAGGAGTGTAAAGTCAACCTGAGGCTCTTATCCCAGCATCCCTACACTTAATTTCGGGGACCAATTGGCCACCCTTTACTGGGGTAACCGGTCCCGGTTGGAGAAGCATTAGAGTAGAAGGAGCGGGAAAGCACTCAGACAGCAAGTCAGTCAAAAGAGAGTCTAGTTTGAAGGATGAAGGAAGGAACAAGTCTTAGAGGGACACCACAGGGAGAGCGCCCAAAAAGGAGCGGCGATCCAGACAGAAGGAGTAGACCCAGTGCTGGATCTTACCACGGTCCGGGGGAATCCTAGTCTACAAAGGGATACCGACTCCGAGTCACGGTGCAGGCGAGTCTAACCCTGAGGTGTCAATACTGGTGGGTCGCAGGTCTGCCAAGCAACACCGACCTCGACCAGAACGTGCAGCCCCACCAGGAACTCTAAACTGGGTTGAGCCCCTTAGAGAAGAAGAGTACTCTCATAGCACCTGATGGGCCTAGTAGACAAGTGGGTTGTGCAGGACAGCGCAAGGAAAGTAAGGAGGTGCAAGAACAAGGGACAGCAAAAGTAACTGAAGGAACACTCTGGGTGCTTCAAAGAGACTTTATTCTTGCCAGTGACTACCCAGCCAGCTACCTGCAAAGACTGTGTAACTGTGTACCTGAACTGCTGAAGAACTGTTGCCAGTAATACAAAGTCAGTAAGCCTCCGGTGTCTTATTCTGCGTAAGTTAAGAAGCAGCTGCTGCCACACCATTCGGTGCAGCAGCAGCACTGCCCCAGGGATCCTGCTCCGCTTGCAGGGAGCGTTGGCAACTGGCTGCAATACCACCATCCCCGGCGGTCTGACAGCGGTGCTGGAGAGATCACCAGAAACTGCAGGGGGCGTCAGGAGACTTTTATTATTGTATCCCTTTTATTCAGCTGACCCCCAGGGCTACGTGCTCAGGCATCAGCCACCGAGACAGCACCCCCCGTACCAACGCCTGCGTAGTGAATTCCCATAGACCCCTGAAGGGGTCATAATCAGTGATCAGGTGACCAGGTCCTTTTACATCGCTGACAATTGTAATCATTCTTGAATTTTCTTTCCATTCATGCACATTGATTTGCCACAAAACACATCATATCCTGGGATCACACTACCATTATTAGCTGCTTTTACCAGGCTGCGCTTAATACTTTGAAATTTTCTCCAGAAGCACATAGCGTTAACGGTATGCGCTTCTGGAGAAAAGTTCTAAGTGTTAAGTGCAGCTTGGTAAAATCTCCTAATAACAGTAGCCTGACCCTAACCTTACTGTGCACAAAGTGTTCGATAAGTATTGGTACCAAACACAACTTCAGACCACAAAAACTAGAAGTTACTCTATGTTTTGTAAATCACAAGGGAGATAGTCAATGTTTCTTGCAAAGTCATATAACATGTTCAAAACTGCAGAACAGTGATTGGGGAGACAGCAGCCTCATATGGAAAGTGTTAGTAAGAGAGTTGTAGCAATCAGAAATTTTAAGATAATCAGAGTACAGAAAATTTTTCACTCACCATGTATGTTTGTATATATATATACATATATATATATATATATATATATATATATATATATATATATATATATATATATACATATATACAGAGAGAGAGAGAGAAATAGAAAAAAAACAAAAAAAGAGCTGCACATGGATTACAGGCAGTGGGTGCGAAAATCCCCAAGTGCAAGCCTTTAGCCTTGCAGAGGTATATATTCAAAAAATATTGAGGCAGCACTCCAAACTTCAAAATTTAATGATGATTTTATTGGACCATACGTTAACACTGCGTTTCAGTCCTCTGACCTTTCTCAAGTGGTGTGCATAGTGTTACAAAAGTGGAGTTTTTATAGTGCTCAATGCATTACAATTAATCATCCAATTCACATATAACAATAGTGTTTACAGTATAAAATCTGATGCAAACATACATTATATCTCCATAACATGATAAGTGATAACAAAAACTCTCCATTAAATGTAACCTGCTTAACCCAACAGGAAGTACGGCACAGTCTAAAAATCACTAAAGTTGACAATTCCCCAGGTCCGGATGAGATACACACCAGAGTACTGCAGGAATTAAGTACTGTCATAGATAAACCATTATTTTTAATCTTTAAAGATTCCATAATAACAGGGTCTGTACCACAGGACTGGCGTATAGCAAATGTGGTGCCAATATTCAAAAAGGGGACAAAAACTGAGCTTGGAAATTATAGGCCAGTAAACTCAACCTCTACTGTGGGTAAAATCCTAGAGGTTTTTCTAAGAGATGCTATACTGGAGTATCTGAAGAAAAATAACCTCATGACCCAATATCAACATGGGTTTACGAGGGACCATTCCTGTCATACTAACCTGATAAGCTTCTATGAAGAGATGAGTTCTGGACTGGACCAAAGAAATGCAGTGGACGTTGTGTACGTGGACTTTTCAAAAGCTTTTGATACGGTGCCAGAAAAAAGGTTGATACATAAAATGAGAGGAATGAGGATAGGGGAAAATATTTGTATGTGGGTTAAGAACTGGCTCAGTGATAGGAAAGAAAGGGTGGTTATTAATGGAACACACTCAAAACGGGTCACAGTTAACAGTGGGGATCCACAGGGGTCAGTATTGGGCCAACCTCTTTTTAACATTTATTAATGACCTTGTAGGGGGCATACAGAGTAAAATCTCAATATTTGCAGATGCCACTAAACTCTGCAGGGTAATCAATACAGAGGGGGACAATTTTATATTACAGGAGAATTTATGTAAACTAGAAGCTTGGGTTGATAAATGGCAAATGAGCTTTAATGGGGGTAAATGTAAGGTCATGTACTTGGGCAGAGGAAATAAAATGTATAATTATGTGCTTAATTGTAAACCACTAGGCAAAACTACCACTGAAAAAGAACTGGGTGTATGGGTAGATGATAAACTCACATTTAGTGGACAGTGTCAGGCAGCTGCTGCAAAGGCAAATAAAATAATGGTATGCATTAAAAGAGGCATAGATGCTCATGAAGAGAACATAATTTTACCTCTATACAAGTCACTAGTGCGTCCACACTTAGAATACTGTGTACAATTCTGGTCTCCGGTGTATAAGAAAGACATAGCTGAACTAGAGCAGGTGCAGAAAAAAGCGACCAAGGTTATTAGAGGACTGAGGGGTCTGCAATACCAAGACAGGTTATTAAACTTGGGGTTATATAGTTTGAAAAAACAAAGGCTTAGGGGTGATCTTATAATAATGTATAAATATATAAGGGGACAGTACAGAGACCTTTCTAATGATCTCTTTACTCTTAGGCCTGAGACTGGGACAAGGGGGCATCCTCTACATCTGGAGGAAAGAAGGTTTAATCATAATCATAGATGTGGATTCTTTACTGTAAGAGCAGTGAGACTATGGAACTCTCTGCCACATGATGTTGTAATGAGGGAGTCACTACTAACATTTAAGAGGGGCCTGGATGCCTTTCTTGAAAATTATAATATTACCAGTTATATATACTAGATTCTTTGATAGGGCGTTGATCCAGGGAATTAGTCTGATTGCCGTATCTGGAGTCAGGAAGGAATTTTTTTCCCCAATGTGGAGCTTAGTGTTGCCACATGTTTTTTTTTTCCCTCTGGATCAACATGTTAGGCTATGGGTTGAACCAGATGGACTTAATGTACCGTTACATGCTTCAATGTTGAAACGATATCGCTAACGATCGTTGGTGAGCTGCCAAACGTGTAGATATCGTTGACGATGCACCAACGATGTAGTGAGCAGGTATCGTTTGCACAACCCAGCGAATGATACTTGTTTGCTGATTTTTTTTTTTTTTAAACAAGTGGAGACGACTATAGAGTTTGGGTTACATAAAATTTTACCTTTATTAAATATATATATATATATATAAAAGCAGACACATAAACGTTCTGAATGAAGTACAAAAATGGGAGACACCTCCAGAGGCTGCAAGCAGGGTTTTACATTATACATATATGGTACAACATCACCACAAGTTTAAATGTGACTACCTGCTTGCAGCCTCTGGAGGTGTCTCCCATTTTTGTACTTCTTTCAGAACGTTTATGTGTCTGCTTTTATATATATATTCAATAAAGGTAAAATTTAATGTAACCCAAACTCCATAGTGGTCTCCACTTGTTTAAATAATTGAAAGGAGTGTTACTTACTGTCCTAAAATATACACCATAATGATAAAGAACTTACAAACATGAGATTGAATAATGGTGAAAGGTGTGTCATGATTTTGAATATTTACATTATTGTTTACTGATGTGAATGGGCGAAGTCATGAACGACAACGTTATCGCGGTGTCACACACAACAATGCAGCAGGTTGGCTGATCGAGGATCAACTGATTTGAGAACATGTTCTCAAATCTGCGATCAACGATCCAACGATTTATCGTAATTGAATCTCGATGTCACACGCAACGAAGTAGTAACGATGTCGCTTCAACAGCTCCAAACCCGTGATGTTACAGCAATATAGTTCACTATATCGTACCGTGTAACGGGACCTTTAAAGTCTTCCTTCAACCTTAAATACTATGTTACTATGCTACTATAAATGCTGTGTACATTCCTCCATAGATATCATTGTGCAAATCTTTCACAAATTGCAGTACAATTTCATGTATAAAGCGATGTAGTGCTAAATTGATCAAGTAATTGATCACGTGTTATTAATATTAGTGTAAGTACATGGTGGCTAACCCATCTGCTCATTAGGATCCTCGACGCCGCTAACAGGGTCTTCCTGGTTCTTCTGCGCATGCCAAGGGTCACAATAGTAATTTCTGGGTTTTTCCGGTCGGCACATACGCTCTGCGCAACCGTGGCCATCTTTGAGCTCACAACTCAATGGCTTCACTTGGGTGTACTGTACCGCGCATGTGCGAAGCTCTCGGCGGCTATTACGTTCCCAAGAGGCTCTTTCACTATAGCATAATATGTTACCCATCGATCCTTCCATATTTAAACTGGGCAATTTGCCCTTACTTCATTAGCAAGTCCCTATACAGAATAATACTAGGGAATAAACTCCACATATAGTGAACAATAGCTATGAAACCATGCCATGAAGAGCACTGGTTTTACATGCCCTAAGTCTCTGAGGTATAATGGTCACCACATCCCTGGGATAGCCAAAATCCTCTGTGTGATGTACACAGAGCTGAGGCTTTTACCCCTACTAGCTCTGTCGCCTACATATAAGACCATCATTGGGCCTTATTACCATACTCCTTAATACACTGACATTACTCCATTACTATTATCATAATGGGACTTATTTCTACATATCACTATAAGCTCATATCTACCAAGGCTATATGTCAATATATTGCTTCTGAGCATGCATATAATTATACAACAATGCAGATTACAAAAACCAAAAATATTACTGATGGGTGAGTCATCCTTTTCAATTTCTGTTGTACTTGTAACGATACATAAAAAGTACATCATTAGTTTAAAATATGTATAAAATCATTGTTATTGTTACTATCATACAATATCAATCATCCACTAGTGATTCAGAGATTTTTCTACAGGTTCAAGATCTAAATTACTGCATTGATTTTGAAATCCACATTGAGTCCATTTGGCCTCTATGTGTCCAGCCTATGGATCCAGTCCAATTATTTTATCTTAAGTATCTTTACTCTGTCTTCTCCCCTCCTCAATAGGGGTACCAAGTCAATAATACTAAATTTCAAGTGTTTTTCTAAATGTTTCTCCTTGTTAAAATGTTTAGGAACCGGGAGATCCATACATTTCTTTCTGATCATGTACTGATGCTGATTCATTCTAGTTTTCACATCTAATGTGGTTTTCCCAACGTACCACTTTTTGCAGGGGCATTCCAACAAATAGACCATGAACTCAGAATTACATGTGAGGAAATGATTTATCTTAAACCTTTTGCCCGTAACAGGATGTGTGTAATTATCCCCCTTCTGCATATATGTACAGTTAACACATGCCAGACAAGGATAACAGCCGCACCTCCTTCTCCCTGTTAATGATAACTGTTTATCTCTGCATATGTTTCCCAGATCAGAGTGCACCACTAGATCACAAATGTTTTTACCTCTCCGGTATGCAAAGATGAGGGGCTTCTTAAACTCTTATCTGTGGCAAACAATTGGTGAGCATTGGCCAATGATTTTTTTATCATTTTGGCCACATCATTACTTTCCTCACCAAATGTTGACACCATAGGAATCCTATCTTTGTTACGCTCCCTTTTATCATTAATTTCACTAAACACATCACCTTCTTCCAACCTCTTTTTATGTCTCTCCAATACTCTTCTAGGATAACCTATTTCCTTGAATCTATCCTGTAACTCATTCCAAGACAACTCCGCACCCTCTTGTTGACTCTCAATTCTCCTCACCCTTACCATTTGGCTAAACGGAATAGACTCCACCATTTTCCCAAGGTGATGACTCTCAAATCTCAGCAAATGATTCCTATCTGTTGGTTTCTTGTACAAAGAAGTTACAATTTTACCTTCCTCCACTCTCACCCGCACATCAACAAAATTGCACTTCAGTCCTTGACATCGCCAATGTGAACTTAATGGTTTCATCAACACAATTCAGGTACTCATGAAAATCTTTAAGTTTCTCCTCTGTGCCTGACTGCAAGAGAAAGATGTCATCTATGTATTTCCACCACCTCTCTACCTTCTGGAAGTGGTGGGATACAGACTAAATCCTCCTCAAGGGTTGTCATCTCTGTATTAGCATACGCTGGCACCAAATGCGCCCCTATTACGGTTCTATTCAATTGAAGGAAGTACTCTTCACAGAATAGAAAATAGTTGTATCTAAGTACCACCTCAAGCATATCTATGAAAAACTGTCTTGCTTTATCAGAGAGATCCAAATTTGATAAAGTAAAGATACTTAAGAGAAAAGAATTGGAGTGGGTCCATAGGCTGGACACATTAAGGCCAAATGGAGAGTATATACATTGCATAAAGTTGAGTGTATGTATGTGAAGCATTTAGTCCTGTTTTGAATGTGTCAAAGAGAGAATGAATGTGTCAGAGAGAGAGAGAAGAATTTGGGGAATACAAATTGATAACGACCTTTGACACATTCAAAACAGGACTAACTGCTTCACATGGATTCATGGGATTTTATGTAAAATGAACAGACATTTGAGGATAGCAGATTCATGCATTTTTATATAAAATGAAAGTGCATTTGGGGACATCTTGCAATACACTCAAATTATAGGACTATGAACTCTTGACACTTCTGTGAACTGACTCACTTAGAACTTTGCTCTCCCCAACTCACTTAAGTATTTTCAGGTCTCCATGGGTTGCTAACCCTTTACCTAATACAATTTTCTCTACTTATCTTAGAAATCTGATTTCTTTGACTCTGCTCCTCCACCCCTCCCTAACCTGACTCTGCTTTACGTCACCTGTTCTATTCACCACAGCATATAACACTGGTTTTTTTTGTTTTTTTTCCGCTTGCTCATATATACATGTATGTGTCTTCAGAACTTGTGTCATTACCAGCCTGACAAAGGGGCCACATTTTCCCGAAAGCTTGCTATGTTTACCATGATTTCAGTTAGCCGTTAAAAGGTATCATCCACCAAGGACTCTCAGATTGCAATATATCTCTCTATCCACTGGCTAACACGGTATGACTATGCTGTACCTTATCATACATATATATATATATATATGTCTCCTGTCACATTTATGGTGGAGGTCCTGGATGTAAATCCCAAACTGGTCTTGTGGTCATGCCCAGGAGATCATGCTGTTAAGCTACCTGAGGTAAGCATGGTGCCTGCCAGGACTTGAAATATGGTATGATTAATCAGTCACTCTACTTACAGCTGAAGCGCAGGCATGGATGCGTCCCAGCAGTGTGACTGAACCCAGAAGTAAGGTAAACTTCACTATGCACATGCTGCGGCTGAAGGAATCCTAGGAGGAAGTTTAAAATGTTGGCATTCTGTAATTCCTGGCATTTACCAGTTACCCAAGCTGTGATAGTCAGCGGTATTGTTCACTCCTGGGACTGCCTAAATTGCATGAGGTCATTAGACTGATGTTTTTTACTATTTCAGATGTTTCTTCAATTTCTTCTCTTACATGTGCCATGGAGGAGAGCTGACAGCATTCCATGCACTGAGGTTCAACGCCGCATGCATGTCCTCTAGGTGAGCTATGTTTGTATCGCGCGACTGCATTGATTCAATAACGAAGACCAGTTTGTAGATTACCTAACTAAATAAAACCAGCTCTGCCTGTAAGTCTGCACTCTTGCTAAACAGCAGAGCTATCTGGGATCTAAAGTGTTGATGCACTCTGACAGATTATCCCTATATGCACATTATGGCTATAATATGTTTAACTTTTTAGATGCACAGAAGCTTTGCTCCACTGACATGCAGCTATTTTCTGAGACGCCTGCAAGATGTATTCCTGTACAGATGGATCCGACTCTGCAATCAGAAGCTGCAGCCCTTCTAACTTGTTAAGGGGCAGATGTCCACCATGTTCCATGAGTTACAGGGAAGAACCTTCTCTTCAAACATGGTTGTATTGTCTGTGCAGCATGCTTAATAAAGGCATAAAAAAGCATAGCTTTTTCTGTGCCTTAAAAGAGAAGGCACTCTCAGTGCACCTGCTGCTGAATAAATGTCTGCAGTATGGGTGGTGTGGATCTGAGAAGATCCTAGATCTGGGAACCAGACTCAGAACTGGTTATAGGGTTGATCCTTCACAAATCCAGAACTGGGAACACCCACCACAGGTGGATCTGGATGTAGCTAGGCTATGAAAAAAAATCTATTCCCTACAAAGGAGTCAGCTTGCCTTAACAGATGCTGTAGTCAGAAAAACAGATTCTCTTCTAAAGAAGAGTGATGTGGCAGCCATCCCAGCAGTTAAGAGGGTCTCAAAATCAATGCCAGTGGACAGGGTCCTGAGGATATAAACCAACAGTTTGCACGATAAGACATAATGAGTTTTTATGTGATGCCTCGCTTGTTACACTGAAAGGGGGCTAACTCTCTGGTCAATAAAAACAGCTCCACATAGGTGCTATGGATCAAATACTGGATCAGTGATGCATTTCTGCAACCTTCAATTTTGTTTGGTTCCCAACTGTAAGATATCCTGAAGCTCAGGATGGGAATACGACAGTTGGAATCTACTGCAAGAATTCCTACAGAAAGGGGCACTAGAAGAGGTGCCACCTCATCAAAGAGGGCTAGGGTGTGCCTCCCTCTATCTCCAGTCCCCAAGTCTGGAGAGAGATGATGTCTAGTAATAGATCTCCGTTACTTGAACACCTTCCTCTAGAAGGAGAAGAAATTCAAAATGAAGAGTCTTGATTGGTCTAGTCGATTCTGTGCAGAGGCAGCTGGTTGACAAGGACATGGTTGCCCATCATGCAGTTTCCTGCTGTCTGCTCGTTCCCCTATGCAGCTCCTCAATCCCCTTACTCACCCTGCCAGCGGTCCCATAACTTCCTCCATCTTCTTCTGATGCAGAGGCCTGCATTTTGCATGCAGATCATCCAGGAGTGTGCTTGAGTGAGCGGAGTATGTCCCCCCTCAGATTTAAAGGGCCAGTACATCTGATGTTTCTTTCACCTGATTGCCTCTTCTGATTGGCTACATCAATATATGACACCCTTCCTTTAGGGAGGTGCCTGAGCAACAACATCTGTCCATAATTGTTTTGCTGCCTCGGAACCTGCTACACCTGCATATGCCGGTCCAGAGATTACTCTATAATAATAATAATAATAATAATAATAATAAAGCTTTATTTATATAGCGCCAACATATTCCGCAGCGCTTTACAATGTAGGGTTAGAGTACAGAAAATATACAGTAAGTAATTACAGTAGAGAACAAATAAAGTACAATAATTGGATACAAAACAATAGGCATAGAATCAATGTGAAAAAAAAATACAATAAATAAAGCAAGAAATGAAGTTGACCCTGCTCAAAAGAGCTTACAATCTACAATGGGATAGGGGTTGCACAAGGTGCAGGGGCTTATTGCACTGATGGTCCAGGCATCTTGAGGAAATGGGGCATTGGGCTAAGCTTACATGAATGGTCATCAGACAGTCTGTGTAGACCTTTATGGTTTGGTGGAGTTTGTAGAAGAGTAATGTCCAGAGGGATAGCCCATTCACTGTCTACAGTACAATGGACTTCTATTAGGGAGTATGATAGGCCGCCTTAAAAAGATGCATTTTTAGGGATCGTCTGAAGCCATGCAAGTTGTGGATAGTCCTGATTTCTTTGGGTAAAGCATTCCAGAGGTTTGGTGCAGCTCTGGAAAAGACTTGGAGCCGGGAGTGGGAGGATCGGATTAGTGCAGATGTTAGTCTATCTACAGTGCCTATTCCATCGGCACGGGTCCCGCGTCTCCACCTCCGGCATCTCATCTCCTGGACTGTTTCCCAGTTGCCTCTCAGCCCTGAGCTTCATGCAAGCCCCTCAGAGACTTTGACCTATCAATTTGCATTGTTTACTAATGTACTGACAAGACCTTTCATTAAAGTGTTCTCCTTAATCACAACTAGCATCTCCTGTCTGTTCCTGTCACAGGTCAGCCTCCACTTCGGTGGTCCAGTGGATCCACAATTACTGCCCCCATACATCGGTGTGCCTTACAGTCATCTTCCCTATCTTCAATTCACTTGTCTACCATTTGGGATCTTTGCCTGAGTGTTGTTGCCAAGCCGGCAGTAGTCCTGGTAGCTGCCCTCAGACGTCAGGGCATTTACATCATGCCCTACCTGGACGATTGGTTTCTGAGAGCCTCCTCCAAGGCTCAGTTACTGGAACATCTACAGACGACCCTGACCCTGCTGTTCCTGATTAACAGAGAGAAATCAATGGCTATCATCTTCCAGGGAGAAGAAATTTCTTGGATACGTGATCAACTCCCAAGACATCAGAGGGACATCGACTAGCCAGAGAATCCGCAGTCTTCAAGACGGCATATGTCATCTTATCAGAATTCCTCGCGTATCGATCAGAACAGCAATAAGTGTCTTGGGGAAGATTACTTCAACCATAGAAGCAGTTCAATGGGCCAAACATAATTTTTGAATGCTGTAAACAGACATCCTAACATTGTGTCAAATGCATCAGCCACTAACATCTCTAATCTCTATACCTGGGTCATCAAGCCAGACCTACACTGCTGGCTAGTTCCAGCTCATCTGAGTTTAGATAGGTCGCTTGCGCAACATTACAAGGTCACTCTGATGGCTGGCGCCTCAGAACACGCATGTGTAGGAGAACTCTGGGTTCAGAGACCCTGGTGAAGTTGGAAGCCTAGATTTTGTCCAATCTCAGGGAACTGAGGGTGATAGGTCACTTCTCTTTGTGACTTCCAGAAGCTGCTCTTCCGGCAAGCTGTGATAGTCCGATCCGACAACTTGGCAGCAGTGATCTGCCTCAACAAACAAGGTGGGAAGAGGAGTCATTCTCTTGCTTCAGAATGCCACAAGATATTTGTTTGAGCAGAGTGCTGTCTTTACAGTCTGACAGCAGTCCACATACCATAATAGTAAAAAAGCAAATAATAATTAGTAATAATTGTAAAAAAAATTGTAAAATTAGTAATAGTAAAAAAAATACAAAATAGCTAAAATTTTAAATTGTAAATTAGTACTAGTAATCAATAGTAATAACAAATAGTAATATTAGTAGTGAAATAGAAAAAAAAATGGTCTTCAACACCATGGCCGATTCTCAGCCGCAATCAAGTCCTACCAGCAGACTATGGCCTCCATTTTACACTTCCTACAAGCGGGGTTTGATAAAGGTCTGAATCTAAACACTCTGAAGATTCCGTTTTCAGCGATCAAGGCCAACTTGGATGGTACAATGTCTAGACATCGGCTGATAGCTCGATTCTTTAAAGCAGTGAAGAATTTGAGTACTCTCTTTTCTTTCACTTGTTCCTTCCTGGGACCTCTTGCTCCTTCTTAAAACTCTTCAAGGACCTCCACTCGAGCTAGGAGATCAGACTGTGATCAAGCACATCTGTAAGACTCTGTTTCTGGTAGTACTTACATCAGCAAGGAGAATTGGAGAATTCCAGACATTGTCTTCCAGGGAACCATGTCTTCACATTGCATAAGATCATATAGCATTGAGACTCATGCCAGGGTCCTTGCCTAAAGGAATTTCTGCATTGAACATCCTCATCAAAGAGGTTACTCTTCCAGTACACGGCAACGATGCTAATGAACAAGGTCTCGCCTTAGTGGAGGTATGGGGGATGGTCCTAATCTATCTCCAGTACACTCTCATGTTCAGGAGGGTCAAAAACCTGTTTCATCAGTTTACAGGACCGAGTCACGGCTGAAAAGCTAGCAAGCTAGCAAGAGCACTCTAGTTAGATGGCTTCGATCGGTAAACTGCAAAACCTACGTGACAAATCAACTGGAACCATCGTTGGTATTTAGAGCTCATTCTACTAGCGATCCATCTGCCTCATGGGCTGAAAGGGCACATGTTCCACTAGATCACATCTGTAGAGCTGCAACATAGACATCTTCATCTACATTCACAAAGCATTACCAGATAGACATCTCAGCGTCTGCGGGTTCAACCTTCGGCAAAGTAGTACATCAGCAGGCGTCAAAGCCAATTCCTGATCCTAAGTGGGGTATTGGTTGTTAAGTCCCATACTGTGCTGCCGTAGGATGACAAGGAAAAATAAAAATTTACTTACCTGAAATTTTCATTTCCTGGAGGCCGAAGGCAGCACAGACTTCCCTCTCATTAAAATTCATTATTGCATGGAAATTATATGTGTTATGTAGTGTCTCCCCCCTTTATAGGGGAGGGGCGGGGAGGAAAACAGGAGGTGTCAATTGATTAATTATTTGGTATTGCTAATTAACATGTCTTCTGTTCCTACTAGGGATTAAAGGGAACCACCCACCTCAGATGACGACTATAAGCAGTTAATACATGTCCCTGCACCCTACCTACACCGTTCCAGCTATGTTTTTGCTAAGAATATTGATAAATGCAAACCGAAATATACACTTTGTAAACTTACATTCCTGCGTACTTGAGGGCGTCTCCCTCGGGCTCTCGTACTAGAGGGCTGTGCTCATCATGCCTGCTCTCCCCCTCCCTTATGCACGCCCCCTCTCAGCCTGCTATAGTGATGTGAGGCTGATTGCGTCATAAAGGGGCGGGGCTACCGGGATGCCGCGATTTAGCCCCGCCCCTTTATGACGAGTTCAGCCTCACACAGTATAGCAGGCTGAGAGGGGGCGTGCATAAGGGAGGGGGAGAGCAGGCATGACGAGCACATCTCACAAGTGCCAGCACACACAGGGAGACGCCCTCAAGTACGCAGGAATGTAAGTTTACAAAGTGTATATTTCGGTTTGCATTTATCAATATTCTTAGCAAAAACATAGCTGGAACGGTGTAGGTAGGGTGCAGGGACATGTATTAACTGCTTATAGTCGTCATCTGAGGTGGTTGGTTCCCTTTAAGGGCTTAACCCATACTGTGCTGCCTATGGACTTCAGGAAATTAAAATTTCAGGTAAGTAAATTTTTTTCTATAATTTAACACTTTTTAACACTGTTAAAATTACCTGCCCTTAAAATTATAGGCTGGTGATGTCTTTACCATTGGGCAAACTTACAAAATCCGCATAGGATCAAGCACTTATTTCCTCCACTGCTCAAAAAAGGGAACATTTAACAAAACAATTTAATTGTTGAAGTGTTCCCTTTAATTTTTTGAGCAGTATATATATTGCCTTGTGAAAGTATTTGGCCCCTTTGAACTTTTCAACCTTTTGCCACATTTCAGGCTTCAAACATAAAGGTATGAATTCTAATTTTTTGGTGAAGAATTAACAAGTGGGACACAATCGTGAAGTGGAACGAAATTTCTTGGATATTTTAAACTTTTTTAACATATAAAAAAAATGAAAAGTGGGGCATGCAATATTATTCAGCCCCCTTGAGTTAATACTTTGTAGCGCCACCTTTTGCTGTGATTACAGCTGCAAGTCGCTTGGGGTATGTCTCTATCAGTTTTGCACATCGAGAGACTGAAATTCTTGCCTATTCTTCCTTGCAAAACAGCTCGAGTTCAGTGAGGTTGGATGGAGAGCGTTTGTGAACAGCAGTTTTCAGCTCTTTCCACAGATTCACGATTGGATTCAGGTCTGGACTGTGACTTCCCATTCTTCAACCTGGATACGTTTATTTTTGAACCCATCTCAGGTCTTATGCGGACTCCAACAGGTTTTCTTCCACAATGGTCCTGTATTTGGCTCCGTCCAGCTTCCCATCAATTTTAACCATCTTCCCTGTCTCTGCTGAAGAAAAGCAGACCCAAACCATGATGCTGCCACCACCATGTTTGACAGTGGGGATGGTGTTTTAAGGGTGATGAGCTGTGTTGTTTTTACCCCAAACATATCATTTTGCATTGTTGCCAAATAGTTCGTATTTGGTTTCATCTGACCAGAGCACCTTATTCCACATGTTTGGTGTGTCTCCCAGGCGGCTTGTGGCAAACTTCAAACGAGACTTTTTATGAATATCTTTGAGAAATGGCTTTCTTCTTGCCACTCTTCCATAAAGGCCAGATTTGTGCAGTGTATGACTGATTGTTGTCCTATGGACAGACTCTCCCACCTGAGCTGTAGATCTCTGCAGTTCATCCAGAGTGATCATGGGCCTTTTGGCTGCATCTATGATCAGTCTTCTCCTCGTTCGAGATGAAAGTTTAAAGGGATGGCCGGGTCTTGGTAGATTTGCAGTGGTCTGATACTCCTTCCATTTCAATATGATCACTTGTACAGTGCTCCTTGAGCTGTTTAAAACTTAGGAAATCTTTTTGTATCGAAATCTGGCTTTAAACTTCGCCGCAACAGTATCTCGGACCTTCCTGGTGTGTGCCTTGGACCTCATGATGCTCTCTGCACTTGAAACCAGGGGCGGAACTACCAGGGCCCAGGCGACCTAGGGGGCCCCTGAGGCTCCAGCGGTAGGTCCGTTTCCCCCTGACATACAGAAGCTCTTCATGTGTGTCCCGGGAGGGGGGGGGGGTGCTGTCGGGGTGCTGTCGGGTGTCAGCAGCGCTGCGCACCCGCGGCACTGCTGTGCTGGCATTGCGCACATGGTGTGTCATGTCATCTCATGTGATAATGTGCCAGCAGCGTCGCGCTGCACGCCCGCGCTGCACACCCGCGGCTGAGGCTCTTTTCTTACATTGAGTCCGTCCCGGGGGGGAAGTGCTGGCTGCGGGCGGCGCTGCTATCAGTACTGTACAGTAGTACGAAGGGGGGGAGGGAGGGGGGGTTGCTGGTGGAGCAGCAGCATTGAGGCAGAGGGGGCTGGGAGGGTCGGTGCTGCTTCACTTCCTCTTCCGGCTCTTCCGTGGAGGCAGGCATCACACCCGCAGCCGCTCCAGCAAGCTGATTGAGGATACTGAGGGGGGCTCCAGCCAGGTAAGAGCCCCGAAGCAGGGCTTTGGTCTGGTGCCTGGTGGGGAGGGAAATTGTGAATGTGAACACAGCACTGCAGTGCACAGCCATCAACATGATTTGAGGGGGGGGGGGAGCAGGATTTGGATGCCTCAAGGAAGGGACATTCCTGGGGCCCCAAAGACCCCCCTTCAGAAGGGGATGGGGGTCATGGGGGCCCCAGGACCCCCCTTCTTTGATGCAGCCGATCTCCCCAAGCTTGGGGATAAGCTCGGATGCATCAAGCAAGGGGGTGTCCTGAGGCCCCAGCCCCCCCCCTTCAGAAGGGGGTCCTGGGGGAGAAGCTCAGCTGCATCAAGGAAGGGGGGGCCCCTAGGACTCGTAGGGGCCCCCTCCTTCCTTAATGCAGCCGAGCTTCTCCCCCAACTAGGGGGATAAGCTTGGATGCATCAAGGAAGGAGGGTCCTGGTCCTGGGCCCCCAGGACCCCCCCTTCGGAAGGTGGGTCCTGGGGGAGAAGCTCGGCTGCATCATGGAAGGGGGGTCCCTTCCGTGATGCAGCCGAGCTTCTCCCCCAGGCATATAGGGTGAGAAGAACTGAAGCACTATAAAGAAAGTGAGACGCCTACAGGGGAGAGGATTACAAAAGAAAGGACCGCTCCCAGCTGCGCATCCCGCCGCCATGGCCAGCTCCAGCCACCGGACCGCTCCCCGCTGCACATCCCGTCGCCAGCAGCCGCCGTGGCCAGCACCAGCCACCGGACCGCTCCCAGCTGCACACCTCGCCGACAGCAGTCGCCATGGCCAGCACCAGCCACCGGACCGCTGCACATCTCGCTGACCGCAGCCGCCATGGGCAGCTTCAGCCACCGGACCGCTCCCCGCTGCACATCCTGTCGCCAGCAGCCGCCGTGGCCAGCACCAGCCACCGGACCGCTCCCAGCTGCACACCTCGCCGACAGCAGTCGCCATGGCCAGCACCAGCCACCCAGCTGCACATCTCGCCGCCAGCAGCCGCCATGCCCAGTACCAGCCACCGCCACCGGACCGCACCCGAAGCCCAGCCAGGCACAGGGTGAGCTCCAACACCCACCATGGAGCCCCCATCTGACCCTATGCTCCTCCACCATTAACCCCCTCCATCGTGCGTTGACCACCGAGCCTCCATCCTGCGCTGACCACCTCATTCCCGGTTCAAGCTTCCATCAGCGATGGGAGGGACCGGGTGAGACCAAAAGGGGGTGTGTAGGTGGTGTGTGTGTAGGTGTGTGTGTGTGTGTCCATTTTGCCGTCCCCCGCCGTACCGATCCTCGCCCTCCGATGCGATAGCATCAGGCACACATCTACAATATATATATCCTCCTTGAGGCTGTCTTGGGCTATATATGTTATACCAGGCTATGCTGGACTGTATATATTACCTGGCGGCTGTGCTGGACTGTATATATTACCTGGCAGCTGTGCTGGGCTGCATATATTACCTGGAGGCTGTGCTAGTCTGTATATATTATGTGGCGGCTGTGCTGGACTGTATAATGTTACCTGTAGGCTGTGCTGGGCTGTATATATTACCTGGAGGCTGTGCTAGTCTGTATATATTACCTGGCGGCTGTGCTGGACTGTATAATGTTACCTGTAGGCTGTGCTGGGCTGTATATATTACCTGGCGGCTGTGCTGGACTGTATATATTACCTGGCGGCTGTGCTGGGCTGTATATAGTACCTGGAGGCTGTGCTAGTCTGTATATATTACCTGGCGGCTGTGCTGGACTGCATAATGTTACCTGTAGGCTGTGCTGTGCTGGGCTGTATATATTACCTGGCGGCTGTGCTGGACTGTATATATTACCTGGCGGCTGTGCTGGGCTGTATATAGTACCTGGAGGCTGTGCTGGACTGTATATATTACCTGGCAGCTGTGCTGGGCTGTATATATTACCTGGCGGCTGTGCTGGGCTGCATATATTACCTGGAGGCTGTGCTAGTCTGTATATATTTCCTGGCGGCTGTGCTGGACTGTATAATGTTACCTGTAGGCTGTGCTGGGCTGTATATATTACCTGGAGGCTGTGCTAGTCTGTATATATTTACCTGGCGGCTGTGCTGGACTGTATAATGTTACCTGTAGGCTGTGCTGGGCTGTATATATTACCTGGAGGCGGTGCTAGTCTGTATATATTACCTGGCGGCTGTGCTGGACTGTATAATGTTACCTGTAGGCTGTGCTGGGCTGTATATATTACCTGGCGGCTGTGCTGGACTGTATATATTACCTGGCGGCTGTGCTGGGCTGTATATAGTACCTGGAGGCTGTGCTAGTCTGTATATATTACCTGGCGGCTGTGCTGGACTGTATAATGTTACCTGTAGGCTGTGCTGGGCTGTATATATTACCTGGCGGCTGTGCTGGACTGTATATATTACCTGGCGGCTGTGCTGGGCTGTATATAGTACCTGGAGGCTGTGCTAGTCTGTATATATTACCTGGCGGCTGTGCTGGACAGTATAATGTTACCTGTAGGCTGTGCTGGGCTGTATATATTACCTGGCGGCTGTGCTGGACTGTATATATTACCTGGCGGCTGTGCTGGGCTGTATATAGTACCTGGAGGCTGTGCTGGACTGTATATATTACCTGGCAGCTGTGCTGGGCTGTATATATTACCTGGCGGCTGTACTGGGCTGTATATATTACCTCGAGACTGTGGTGGACTGTATATATTAGGCTGACTTGTGGCCCCGATGCAGCAAGCTCCATGCATTGTGTATGGGGCTTGCGATTCTGGCAGATGCGGCATTTGCAGCCGCGAAAAAAAAAAATGCTGCAAGCATGGGGCTTGCCACATCCAGACACAAGTCGGCCGTTATGCGGCACCACCTGCTGGATCGGCCATAAACATCAGCTTGCCGCTTATGTGAAAGGGGCTTAAGAGCTGTCTATTGACATGAAGCAGCAGAGTCACTGGCTAGAGAGGCTAGAGAGGTTTGTGACAGACCTATGCAAGTGGTAGGTAGAACGGGCAGGTAGGTAACTACTATCTTCCTATTAGTTTTTAGGATCATATTAAAAAATTAAGCAACTTTACTATTTAGATTTGATAGTTGCGTTGTAAATAAATATTACAATCTATATGTTTACGTTACTTTGTCGCCACTATGAGGGGCGGGGGGGGGGCCCCCGAAAAATTTCTTGCACCAGGGCCCACTACAGTCTGGGTCCGCCCCTGCTTGAAACAGAACCCTGAGACTATCACAGAGCAGGTGCATTTATACAGTGTCTTGATTACACACAGGTGGATTCTATAAAGTAAAGGGGTCGAATTATATTGCACGCCCCACTTTTCAGTTTTTTATTTCATAAAAAGGTTCAAAACATCCAATAAATTTCGTTCCACTTCACGATTGTGTCCCAATTGTTGTTGATTCTTCACAAAAAAATTTGAATTTATATCTTTATGTTTGAAGCCTGAAATGTGGCAATAGGTTGAAAAGTTCAAGGGGGGCAAATATTTCACAAATCACTATATATATATATATATATATATATATATATACTAGCTGTGAGCCCGATGCAAATGCATCGGGTGTCTAGAATATTTTTAAATTTTTTTTTAGATTTTCAAATAATAATCCAATTAATCCAATGACATCTTTCCACCAACTACATATATTTGTATGGTTGATATCATTTAAGGAAAATTGAACTATTATGTTGTAAGGGTCTTAGAACACAAAGTACCAATACTTCTTAATATGTCAATTGTTTGAATTGATGAATTAACAGTACTAATATATGTATCAGCCACTTTGTGTCAGCCCACCAATCGCGTCAAGATGCCCTTACGCCTGGTGGGACCTACTCTAACTAAATCCGAATTGATATAATTTAGATATTTGTAATAGCTGGATTTTTCTTAGATTTTTTGAGGATTGTGATGTAAATAATAAAATTTTGTAAATTGATACAGAATGAGTTACCAGCTACAGACTTGCAGCAATATCCATGCAATAACAAAAAAACTTGTAGTTAACCAACGGTAAATGGAGTTAACATAGCTTCAGCAGGTGCATAAGATGCATCCACTAACTAACCACAGGTGACTGCAGTTGATGTGGATGACACTGCCGCAACTATGTTGTCTGCACAAACCGCAAGTTAAGTACAAATTACATATATGCAATTATGAAAATTACAGCAAGTATGTTGTTGGTGAGTCCTTCATGATCAATTATTATCATTTAGTATATTCCTCAACAAAGTGAAAAAATCTAAGAAAATTGTCGTAATAGAATCTAATTAATAATTTATGTTTGTCCCTATCTATCTAAACATGTGGAACACACCTTGCTAATGAGATGTGTGTGAACAGCCGTCCCACCCGTCTCTTAGCTGTTCACAAAAACCTCTCCCTTTAAAGAATAACAATCAAATCTCTCAGCACGTAGTGTACTGGAGCTTTAAATAGTGGTTTCTATCACCCTGTGAAAAAATCAGAATGATACACATCTCCAATGAAATCTGAAATGTGTTTTTCCACAAACATTGTATAAACTATGCACATAAAAAACTGAAATTGAAAAGACTAAACTAATTTTTTTTTTTTTTTTTTTTTTTTTAAAAATAGAAAAGGTAAAAATATAAAATATGCAAAAGTTCATCCCAAAATATTCCGATAGACAATATTTTTGGTGAAGACTTTCTCACAGTTAGGCACCAATTTGCCTTGAATACATGAATCCACCACTTTCACCTTCACATTGCATCGTCTCTTCACACGTGAGAAAGCCACATATAATTGTCCATGACCAAAAACAGGTTCTGGCAAATAAATCCCCACTTTCTCCAAAGTTTGTCCTTGGGATTTATTTATGGTCATGGCAAAGGCAGGCTTCACGGGAAATTGCCGACGTCTAAGTTTGAAAGGCAATCCAGTCTCTGATGGACAGAGATCAATTCTTGGAATGAAGACTACATTTCCTTCATCCGAGCCAGAAATTACTTTTGCTTGTATCAAGTTGTCAAACAAAGCAATAATAATCATCCGAGTCCCGTTACAAAGTCCTTTTCTGCTGTTAAAATTACGCAAAAGCATTATAATTGTACCAACTTTTAGTTTGAGGAGATGGGAAGCATTCCTGTTGGTGTTAGAGAATTTAGAAATTCCACGGGATATTGTTCGGGATTTTCTGTCTCATCTGGATCAATAGAATCGTGGCTCAAATATTCCATATATTCTCCAGGAATACAATCCATAACTTTTGAATTGATCAAATCCACAGCGTCATTTTTGGGACAAAGAATGGCATGTGATGCAGCATTCTGAATACTTTCGTCATTATTCACATCAATGACAATGTTTTCACCAAATATGTCCAAGATTAAAGAGCCAGTGCAGATCATGTCTTGCGGGATCTCAATGACATCATCACCAAGGTTGTAATCATTGGACAATTCTCCATTTCCCAATTGAATTAACCAATTGCTATAATCAGTATCAATGGAGCGCATGTTGTTAAAGAGCGGCAATTGATTGAAAAGCTGCCATTGTCGTGAATATTTAATGCAGCTCTCTACGATGTCTGTCCTTGTTCCATGAGAGATGATAGGAAGACACTGCCGAAAGTCTCCTCCCAGAACAATGACTTTTCCTCCAAAGGGTAATTTATTTTTCTTGGAGACATCAGTTGTCATGACATCCCGTAATAATTGATCAATTACATGCAAAGCGTATTTTGACAACATAGTAGACTCATCGATGATGAAGAGTTTGGTAGTCTTCAAATGTTGGGCCGCATCAGTATCATTTTTGATTCTTGAAACAGATGTCTCATTAATTGGTATTGGTATGCCATACAGTGAATGGATAGTTCTTCCTCCTTGCAATAGATTAGCAGCAATCCCTGTACTGGCTGCAGGTGGGGACAACTTCTCCTTCTCCTCTCAGTTCATGAATCAATAGATGATAGAGATATGTTTTCCCACTTCCACCGGGACCGTCAAGGAAAAAGCACTTTGGCTTATCACTTGTATCCTCTAAAGCTTTATGGATTGCATTATAGGCCAAACGTTGTTGATCATTTAAGGTGGCTTTCATTTCATGTGCTCTTACTAACTCTTCTTCTTTATTGTATTGAGGACGAATGTGTGGTTTTCTTTTTGGGCGTGGCAGATTAAAATCAATGAAATGTTTAACATGAAATTTTAAAACATGTTCAACATCAGTCATGGCATATCCTTCACAATGCTCACAATCATCAGTGTCAGGGTGGTAGGCATGGCAGTAATCTTGAACGAAGTGTTGTTTAAATTCTTGCCACAACTCCAGGGGATGATTAGGAGGACCAAAGACACATATATACGCAAACATTTCACGGAGCTGTGCAGGCATATTGAGAACACAGGCATCCAATAAAGTTTTTCTCCAAACACTGTCATCGAAGAGCAATCCAAGGGCTAATGCCGCCTCTTTAAACGTTGGGTATGTGACTTCCTTAACAGTCTTAAGGTTATCAAAACTTGTAGCTCCTTTAACATGGAGTAACAACAGCCTTAAAAAATAACGTTCTTGTTCTTGAATACTAACAGTGTAGAGTCTACCAATGACTGAAGCACCTCCTCTCTTCTAACTTCCCATGCACCTTCTTTCCAAACATAATGCTCAGGAATTTGACGATATAAGTACTCCCGAGCATTGGGATCATTCTCATTGAGGGTAAAGTAGGCCATGAGTGTTGATTGTCTGTCCATTGAATAACTGATGTTGTCCGCAGAATCACCCTCGTGAAAAAAAAGTGATTGTGAATGAGGCAGATGTACTGCAAGACGAATAATGCTGTGAGATTGTCTATGCATATGAAAAGCAAAGATTCGCCAAGCTGCCTCTGGTGCACTCACATATCTGGAATCCATGAATTTATGAGTTTCATCGTGTCTGATGTTGGTTTCACAAATTTCCACATTGGCTTTGTCATGACCTTTGTACACATATTTAAAGAGGTATTTTACACTCTGAATGGAAGCACATATTTCCACATTGATATGGCACTTATATTTTAATAGAAGGAAAGGGTTATATGGAACCACCCAAGAATTATCAATCATCTTGGAATGGTGTGGAAAAGAAGGTCCTTCGTTTCTTTGATAACTTGGATATGCATCCTCAGGTATAACAGTATTGGTTTGAAACTGTTTGGGAAAAGCTTTTTTACACTTTCCATTCTCCATACATGGAGAATTGGGATTGTGTTGTCCACAGGGGCCATGGATCATGTGTTGCATGACAATTTGATGGAGCACAGGGTAATGTGATGGATCAGGAATTTCAGCCCAAACAGTATTATCGACTTCTACCTCAGTTCTTAGTTTTGAGTTGGCATCCAGAATAATTAGAATGTGAGCATGTGGTAGGCCTCGCTTTTGAAATTTCTATCACATGAACCATAGCACAAACCTTGCCAAATAATCCAGAATTAATATCTTTCAAAAGGGCTTCAAGTTTAATCCTGAATACACCGGGCCACTAAATCCGGGCGATGGTTCAGCACGCTGCCATGGCTGTAAATTGTTACAATTTCACTCCATTTCGGATTGCAGGTCATCGTTATAAAAAGTATCTGGTCTTCCAAAATTTTAGTTACAATCGCCATGGCATCTTGATACCTCTGCTGCATATTTCGGGGACTTTCCCTCAAAGGAAGATGGTAAAATTACGGTTTTGCCAATGGGGATTCCTTTTTCTACGGATTTCTAAGCAAATGTTCTTGAAGGAGACAATAATCTTCCACCTTCAAATCCTTCTGGTGTTGTCTTATAAAATTTAAACGATTCGCCTCGATCTTAACATAGGCATCCACCAAGTACTGCTGTGTCAGTTTTCCTCCATTAAGGACAGGATTGAATTCTGTCCGTACTGACAGCAAAATAACAGTAATACTGCAGCTGTGTCACCCTGCGAGGATTTTGGCCTTGCTGCATGAGTGATTCATGCCACCCTTGCTCTCCATGAGGGAAAAACAATGGATACAGTAATGCATCCAAATTACTGTGTAAAATACTTATTTGCTGTGTTTTTGGGGCCAACGGATTATTTGTGTCTGGTTTTAGATGTATTAAAATGTCTCTATTAAATGGTGGCTCTCCATCAGCATTTTCAAAGATGACTGCAACTTCATGGACAGTAGGGTTGTTATAACGTCTTGGTGTCTTGCTCTCTGTCTTGTTTAATTGCCATGATGAATATTAGGCATTTTTGTGCCATGTTCAAATGCTTTCTGTTCTTCCTCTTCCTCACACTTGCCGTAACATTTTGTAAGCTGAAACGAAGGGATTAATACCTTCCAATGCTCAGCAATAATTCTCATCAAGGCTGGATTACACTTGAGATTTTCTGGAGACTGTAGGCGTTGTTCAGTAGCAGTAGCACTATCCAAATATAGAGCTGTGCATATGCTGGAACTTGACCTTCACGGGGTGGAGAGTTTCCAGTTCTATGGTAAATTTGGCCGTGAATCCTGAAACAATAAGGACCGTGTCCAGGTGGTTGAGAAAGACTTGCACCCATCGAAGCAAATGCAAAAGGAACTATTAATGCTCCTGATATTCCCATGAGATTTTTACTATATGGGCTGTCTCCTTTCAGTAAAGTAGTGAAGAGCTCAGGGTACTGAGGATAATGGTACCTTAACTTTGCCCTTGTGACAACAAAGGGAGAACTGTCCCTCAAATGGCCTTTCAGCCTCAAAATGTGTGCTTCACAATGTTGACATAACACATTCATGGGCCCACAGGTATGTTCTAAAATACCGGTATCGTCATCAGTAAGCCAATAGAGATTGATGACGTTTGTGAAGTGAGCAACCGATGACCTTTTTTTGTAGATGCCTACATAAATAAGGCTGGTTGTGTCGAACTGTCAACACATTCAAGAAAAGAAGTAGTGACTTGAGACTTCTTACATAATTTTTTTTTTTGGCGTAGTTGACGCTGTAAGGCAGCCAAATGGGCCAAAACGGCGTTGTTTAGAGGTAGGTGAATAATTTGTAAACGCTTGACTTTAGACAATTGATGTCTTGCCATGGCAGAAGCAATCTTATGTGTTCTTTTTTTAGAAGAACATTTGCCCTTCACTTTACCCATGCCAGATGTTGTAGGCAGTTGAGTTTCAGAAAGTGTTGGAGACACAGATATGGACGCCATATCAGAAGTAGATGGTTCTCCTTGCACCTTCACCTTTTGTTGTTTACGGCCAGATGTTGTAGGCTGTTGAGTTTCAGAAAGTGTTGCAGACACAGATATAGGAGCCATATCAGAGGTAGATGGTTCTCTTTGCACCTTTGCCTTTTGTTGTTTACGGCCAGATGTTGTAAGTAGTTGAGTTTCAGAAATTGTTGTAGACTACAGACATGGACGCCATATCAGAAGTAGATGGTTTTCCTTGCACCTTCACCTTTTGTTGTGTGCGGCCAGATCTTGTAGGCAGTTGACTTTCAGAAATTGTTGTAGACACAGATATGGACGCCATATCAGAAGTTAGATGATTCTCCTTGCATCTTCATCTTTTGTTGTTTGCGGCCAGATGTTGTAGGCATTTGACTTTCAGAAAGTGTTGTAGACCAGATATGGATGCCATATCAGAGGTAGATGTTTCTCCTTGCACTTCACCTGTTGTTGTGTTTACGTCTTTTTGCGTTCCGCCTCAGCTTTTTTGGCCAACCGACTGCTTCTTGCTTCAGCAGACTCCTTTGCAATTCTTTTATCCAAAGCCTCCTTGACTTTAAGCAAACGGAGACGTTTTTTTTCCAGATCTTCCTGCGCACGCTTCTTGCGCTGGAATGCAGCATTCTTAGCTCTAACAGAGCTTCTTTGTTTGTCCGAGCTCATATTGAGCACAGTGCAGAAAAATGTATGCAATAATAGCTAACAGTATATTATTTAAGGAAGCAATCAATATACATTCTGCATAACAATATGTCAAAGTAGTAATATTTATATTGATAATTGTTATTAATTATATACAATATATTTTTATATATAAATTATATCATAAAAATATTTATAAAAAAATATATTATATATATTATTAACTTAAGTTTAAATATGTATATTATATATTTACAATTTATTACAATGTGATATTATATATATATTAATTATATTTTAGGATTAATATACAATATATATATATATAGTAATCACATCACATATATATAATATAACATATATATATATATATATATATATTTAAAAATATATCTCTATATATCTATATATCTATATATATATCTATATATCTATATAATCTAAATATATATATATATATCTATATACATATAATATAATTATGAATATATCAATAAAAAAATCGATTATATTGGTCCAAAAAGATATCTTAGCTGATATTGTAGGGATGAGGTTCCAACACTGGCTTCTGGACGTCCGTCCCACAGATCACCATAGGCAGGAATGATTTGTGAGGAAAAGTTAAAGTAAACACTACAAAATGGCGGATTAAACATAATTATTAATCACTAAAATGGCGGCGGGGGGGTATAGTGATTGGTAAGCAAAAAGCTACATTTTTTTTTGCGGCCGCACTTGGCGCAAGGTGCAAAACCGCACTTGCGCGCAACTGCCGCAAGTCACCCTATAGTTTATATGGGGATTACCGCAACGCCACCGCAAGTGTAACAGTTATATTATTAACTTAATAAAATTATGTATTATATATTACAATTCATTAGAATGTTTATATATATATATATATATTAATTATATTTATATATAATATATATATATATATATATATATATATATATATATATATATATTATATATATATATATATATATATATAATATATATATATATATAATATATATTAATTATTGATATATATATATTATATATTTATTATATTTATATTTTATATATATATATATATTTATATTATATATTTATATAATATATATTATAGATATTATATAGATATATTATTATAATTATATATGATTATTAATATTATATATATAATATATATATATATTATTATATATATATTATTTAAATATATATATATATATATATATATATATATATTATATTATTATATATTATATATTAAATTATATAATCACGAATGGGTTTTTTGCCCCTTTTGAAACCGCACTCGCTGCGAGTCAGCGTGGTGATGTGGATACGAACGCAAGCATTGGCCGCGCAGGGGGACCATTGCGAGTCGCTCTAAGGCACTCGCTATAACCTCCGCGCAGCGACCATTGCGAGTCGCTCTAAGGCGACTCGCTATGCCCGCACAGCGAGCATGGCGAGTCGCCTTAGCAGCGAGCGCGAACATTGGCCGCGAAGCCAGAATTTAGCTGATATATATAGATTAATCACATAAGGATTACCGCAATCGCGCCGGGATTGCGAGTCGCTGGCTGAGTGCGAGCACTTGCGGCGCGGTTGCGGTAATACCCATAGAGATTACCGCAACCGCGCCGCATTGCGAGTCGCTTGCTGAGTGCGAGCACTTGCGCGCGGTTGCGGTAATACCCATAGAGATTACCGCAACCGCGTCCGCATTGCGAGTCGCTGGCTGATGCGGGGCACTTGCGGCGCGGTTGCGGTAATCCCCATAAAATTTTAGGGTGACTTGCGGCAAGTGCGGCAAGTGCGGTTTTTGCCGCACCTCCGCAAGTCACCCTATACTTTGTATGCGGTTACCGCAACCCCGCCGCAGATGCGGTTTTGTAATACAATAAAATAATTCAAATACCAATAAATTCACTTCAAATAACAAATAAAAAATCAATTTAATAAATATTAAAAATATTAAAAAAATATTAAAAATATTAAATATTAAAAATATAAAAAAAAAATAAATAAATAAATTAAAAAATAATAATAATATATATATATAGGAGAGATTAATATACTATATATATATATATATATATATAAACTAAACATATACATATATATAATATGACATGTAATATAATATATATATTTATATATATAGAGACAGAGAAATAATATACAATATATATATATATATAAATTTAAACATATACATATATATAATAAAGACATGGGATATATTATATATATATATTATATATATATATATATATATATAAAATATAAATCTATCTAAATTAGTATATATATATATAATATATATATATATATATATTATATTATAATCTATATCAATATATATATATATAAATCACGAATATATCAATAAAATCTCTCTCTCTCTCTCTCTCTATATATATATAATTATGAATATATGAATATAATAATAATATTAATAATGAATTAATTTATAATAATTAATATTAACACTAAAAATTGATAATATTAATAAATAATCCTAATGAATAATCAATTATATTGAGCCAAAAATACATATAATGATAAATATATCAATATTATAATAATATTAATAATATATGAATAATAATAATTAATATTAACACGAAAATTAATAATTAATAAATAAATCATAATAAATAATCAATTATATAGAACGAAAAAAGATATCTTAGCTGATCTTGTAGAGATGAGGTTCCCGCACTGGTTTTCTGACGTCCGTCCCCACAGGATCACCAAGCCATAATCGATTAATAATAATAATTAATATTAACACTAATAATAATATTAAATAATTAATAATTAATAATAATTATTAATCGATTATCTTGGCCAAAAAGATGTCTTGTAGGGATGAGATTCCAGCACTGTTTTGCCGACGTGTCCGTCCACAGGATCACCAAGGCAGGAATAATTTGTGAGGAAAAGTTAAAGTAAACACTATAAAAATTGCTTCAGGTGACAGCATAGTTTATTGGTAGGCAAAGGGGAGTATGGGGATTGGTAGGCAAAATGTGTTGCCCACCCAGCAACAGCGCAGTCTGCCACGGGTTTTTTCGCGGGCAAACCTTACCGCAAGTGTAAAACCGCACTTGCCGCACCTGCCGCAAGTCCGCCTATACTTTCTATGGAGATTAACGCAACCGCGCCGCAAGTGTAACGCGACTCGCAATGGATCCCCATAGAAAGTCTAGGGGGACTTGCGGCAGATGCGGCGACTGAGGTAGCGACTCGCAATGAATCCCCATTGAAAGTATAGGGGGACTTGCGGCAAGTGCGGCGGCTGAGGTAGCGACTCGCAATGGCCTCGCGGGCCATTGCTCGCGCTACCTCAGCGGTACATGTTTAAGTTTGTGGGCCGAGCCTCTGGTTCTATTTTCGGCCACCGACTCGCAATGGCCGCTTCGCGGCCATCGCTCGTTCGTGGTGACGTCAGCGGCTCGCAATGGCCGCTACGCGGCCAATGCTTCGCCGTGATGACGTCACAATAGTGACAAAGCCACGGCACGTTTTCGGGGGCCGACACGAAAATGCCTACGGCAATTATTTTAGTAGATACTCAGTGATCAGAAAAAATAATAAATATTTATACATCAATACCGATCTGGAGACGGATGGGTATGGTTGTTCCTGGTCTGGTGAGTATCACCGCAGCGCAGTTTGGGTATGGAATGGGGTGACATATTGATGGCATACTGTTTGAAAACACTGATGACACTAATATTGGTTTGTCACATAAGTGATTTATAAGAATGTGTGAAGGGGGCCTTATGGCACATTCATATAAAGTTATTCTTTACGTTTTCTTTTTGGTTAATAGAAAAGAATGGAACGAAAGATTCTTAGGGGTCAGTTTTTTACTTGGGCAACATCAGTATTGCTTCCAGCTTGTAAAAAATGTTATGTATTAAACATAAAAATTTTTCTTTTGTAAATAGTTTTATTCTGGTGCAATGCTTAATGTAATAAAATATACAAAAAACCTGTATATTCCAAATCCCATGTCAACTATACGTTAGCTCATTTTACAATGGGAGGAAAGACAGATCATTTTCTCAGATGTTGCAATGAGCAGAGTCAGAACTGGTACATTCTTGTAGGGAGTCCCCAAACTCTAGGTTACTGGCATAGAGACAAACACTCACTGACAGCCATTTGTGACCAACTATGAAACACCATCTGCTGCATTTTGGGAGTAAATGAACATCTCTTCAAGTAATGCAGGAGCTCGATGTTAACAGTCTAGAGACACCACTAAAATGTTGACAGCGAAGAGCACAGCAATTTTCACTGGGTCACATAGCTGTGCATAAATTGTAATTCTTAATGTTGTAGACTTAAAGGGGCTGTGCAACAAACAACTGTACATTTTAATTAATATAGCTTAGATTAAAAATAAGTTCCACTTAAAGTATATGTTACTGTGCTAACAAGAATGGTTTTATTTGTTATGACATTTAAAATCAATAAAATTCTTTGAACAAGAAAAATAAGTTCCACAATTGGATATGCTTAAAAAATGTTCCTGTCCCAAGACATTCTTCTAAACGTGACCCTGCTGTGTACTTTGTAATGGATGTGTCCGACCATGGCAGGATCAGTTGGGACATATACCACAGCTCATGTAGGTGGAGGAAGTAAAAGAGTATACAGGACATTACAGCTGGGGGTCATAGCAGATTCTTTCTGTGATGTAAAACAAGTTTATAACAGGCAATAAAATGTTTTTACTTACAGAAAGAATCAGCTGCGATCCCTTGACTGTAACATCTGTATACTCTTTTAGGCTGGGGTCACAGTTGCCATGCGTTTTTTTTAGTGATTTTACAAAACTCAAAGCATTTTTTCATGTCAGCATGAGTTTTGTAAGCTGTGTGATTAGCTCCCTGCGTTTTTGGGTGCATTTTTGAATCTGCCCTAAAAATAGTGCTTGTAGTATTTTTGGAGCGTTTTGAAAAACGCATGCGTTTTTGTAGAAAACGCATGCGTTTTTATAACATGGGTTCCTATGGGAAACGCATGCAAAAACGCATGTACAATTATACCTTTTAGTGCCATTCAAAAACGCATGCGTTTCCCATAGGAGCCCATGTTAAAAAAAACGCATGGCGTATTCCGGAAACGCATGCTTTCTTTTTAACATGGCCTCCTATGGGAAACGCATGCGTTTTGAATGGCACTAATTGTACATGCGTTTTTGCATGCGTTTTCCATAAGGACCCTTATTAAAAAACGCATGCGTTTTTGGATATGCTCCAAAAACGCATGGGACAGTCACACATGCTTTTTGGCTATTAGGGCATTGCGTTTTTTTTAACATGGGGGCCTATGGTGCGTTTTTTACATGCGTTTTTGAAAACGCAGGTCTCCAAAAATGCATGTGAAAAATGGTACTGTGACCACAGCCTTACTTTCTCCCATGACCAGATGCTGTGGTATATCTGACGTGTTCCTTCATGGTCAGATACATACATTACACAATAGAAACATTTATAAGAATATCTCAGGACAGGAACATCCAATTGTGAAACTTAATATTATTCTGTTAATTGAAGTGTACCATTGTACATGACAGAACCACTTTAATTGGTTTACAAAGTACCTATATAACTATGGACAACCAAGCCCAAAACTATTGTTTATTTAGATATTACAAAACAGATTTATAGCATTAAAAATTTAAGGTAAATTTTGTCATGATTGATAGCAAGTACAACTGATTAGCATTATTCTTAGGCTATGTCCAGATACATTGGTGTTTGCTTTTGTCAAAATGCAGCACATTACCACTACCATATGACCATTCTACGATTTTGTCCGCTTATCTAAAGGCCCCATTACACCTTACAACATCGGCTGCGATGTCAGAACCGATGCTGCTGGTGCGCGCTCGCTTCTGACATTGCAGCCTAGCTGTCACACGGCAAGATGTTGCCGGTGACGGCGCTGGATATTGCCGCAGCGATCGCTTGCTGGGCTGGGATCAGCAAATAGGCTGGATCGACCGTGACATCGCTATTGCGGTTTCACACCGAACGATGCCGCAGGTTGCTTAAGTTGAAATTGACAGGTTTTTCTACATGCAGGAAAACCTGTCAACTCCGACTTGAACAACTATTATTATTGAATCATGCGTTTACATGCAACAACGATGTCGTTTCAACATCGTTCCTGACGTCACTTTTGAACGATGTCGGAAACAATGTTGAAAGGTGTAACGGGGCCTTTAGACTTTTAGTTTCAATTCCCCATCTCTTCCTCCTAGCCTGACTCTGTTTCACGTCACCTGTCACATTTACTATAACATCTAAGACTGTTGTTTTTTTTTTTATTTTTTAATTTTTGTTTCATTTGCTTATGTATTTGATTCAACCAGAGCTAGGGTGGATGAGGGACTCGGACACCGGGGCTACTGTGTGGGGAGTCACGGATGGTCGGACCCCGGTGCTGTGCCCTGGTGATCAATTATACCAGATGTTGATGGTAAACGGTGGGGGTAAAAGGAGTTATTTACAGGGGAACGTGACGCCACCTGTAGAGTCCGGTAAGATGGTACCGGCGCTGCCAGCCGGCCATTGAGGTGATGGAGGGGGCAGCAGTGTGTGGTACAGCTCCCACAGGTGGAGCTTTACCTCAGGGCAGCTATGATGGTGAGACGGTGAGGGAGGACGTGATGGTAAATGGTGGTGCAGTTTTACCCCATCTGCTGACTGATGTTGATGATGTTAAGCCCTCCGGCGCTGCGCGAATGCAGGAAGAAAAACAGAAACAGTTCCAGTTTAACTCTGCTTTACTTGGTACCGGACTGATGGTATAAACAAGACACGGTACAGTTTGGTTTTAGGGTGTTGCTGCCAACTCAGGGTTTCTCTTATGGAGTCTCTAGATGTCCCTCTCTTAGTCTTTCAGGGTCTATTACTTTCTTTCTCTAGATCTTTTAGTCTTTACCACCTTTGAAGAGCTCCCCCGCCAGTCCTACAGTCTGTGTCTAGAGGATAAGGTCTGTCCCACTACTCGGTCTGGACAGGGCAACCCGAGTGCAAAAGGCTCCCTTCCAGTACCGCCAGTAAATGTCTGTCCCTTTTAATTTCTCCTAGTGTCCTGAACCCGTTTTCAGTCCTGAGGGGAGCGGTACCTTTGTGGCGCTGTCAGCAACCCGTTTCTGTTGGGCCTACAGCTCGTCGGTTTTTCAGTCAGGGCTGAACTCCTGGCTGCCTCGGTTGTCCGTGTCACCGGTGTCCCTCAACATGACCAGCTGGCTCCTACCAGCCCTGGCCCGTTGCCATCTGTCCTGGGTCCCCACATAAAGATGGGGTACCCTCCACTCAGCCGGGCTGCCAGGCCTGACCACTCTGTCCGCCTTCCCAGCACCGACTGAGATAACTGTCAACTGTCACTCTACTTCTCTCCTAAGCTCCGCCCCCACCCTGTGGAACCTACCATATTACCAGTTTCCCCTACTCTAAGTGGTGCGGTCCTAAGTGAGTGTAAAAATAGACTCCATAAGATGAAATCCTAAACTAGCAACTTACAATATATTACACATAAATAATAAATGCAATACCATTCTGTGGCGCCTAGTCACAGGGGCGCTACACATATATGTATGTGTCTTCAGAATCTGGATCATTATCTGCCTGACGAAGGGGTCACAGTGTCTTGAAAGCTTGCTATGTTTACCATCTTTTCAGTTATCCATTAAAAGGTATCAAATCACTGAGAACTCTCAAATTCTAATATTTTTCTATCTACTGGCTAACACAGTACAAACATTTTTTACCTTAGCAAAACCTTTGGGGTTTCTAGCTTCTCCTGATTTTGTGCCAGGAGATTTGCTGCTTTTTTTTGCTGTGTATTTTGCTGCAGTTTTTTTTTTTTCTGCTATGCAGAAAAACAATTGACATGCTCAAAAATGCAGTAAACCTTTTTTGGTGTTGACACTTTCTACAGAGAACAAAAACCAATGTGTGATGCGAGTCACTACAGTGATAACTAATCTCTAAGGTGCAGAAAACAGACTATAATAACAGAAAGAAAATATAAATATATTACTACTTACTGGTAGTAAAGAGATGTCAAAACAATCCGGGGTCAAGTGTTAGTTAATGGCGCAGTAACAGCTAAGGATATTTAGAAGTGAAGTCCAATTTAAGCCAAAGTCGGGAAAGCCAGAGGGCCAAAACAGAAAAACGAAGGGTAGGAGAAGAGAAAATCAAGTCACAAGCAGAGATTCAGTTTCCCGGTAAGGTAACTAATAAAGGGAAGATCTGGCTCAGAGCACAGAGAGATCGATCTTTCACCCCCAAAGGCAAATGTACAGTTGACCCCAGAATAGGCAGCAAGCTTGGGTTAACCCTAGAATGCATATTGGGGGCCCCCAGGCATACATTTTTGTATTATCTGCAAAATTACTTTAGTTAGAATTTTGAAACTCCAGGTATTCCTCAAGTATGTCGTTTTTTGATAATATCCAGTTGTTCATATAATTTTTGTTCATAGGCATTTTGGGTTGTAACAATGCTTTGTTTGGTGAAAACTAAAATCTGTACGTTATTGGGGGCCTTTTAGGCCCCCACTAGGTTTTATCTTGTTCTCAGTAGTGCTTTTGTCTCAAGTTACTTTATTTGTACTCAGTAATGTGTTGGAGGGGCCAGGGTGTGGATAATAACATGTGGAGGATGTCATGTGATTTTTTGGGAGGGAGTGATAAGGCTATGACTCATTGCAAAGGGCCTTTGTACACAGTAAATGAGCTGTGTATGGAGGTACTTTAGGACAGTATACACTGTGAGCTAATTGCTGAAGGACCTGTGATAAGATAAGCTGTTGAGAGGAAGTCTGATTAATTTTCAGTTTTTGTTTCTAAGAAGCTTGCAAAGGGTGAGCTTGTGAGCCACAAAAATCTAGAGAATTGTTACACCACCTAGGTTTTCCTTCACATTTCGATTTTGAAGGGGGCCGATGCTGTCCCATAAAATTGGACAGCATCGGCTTCCTTCTGAATCCTGGAATCAGATGCCAAATAGGCATCTGATTCCCGCAGAAAATCGCTTGCCTCGGGCGAAAAAAAAAAAAAACCCCCGGTTTTTTTTGTTTTTAACGGGAATTTTTTTGAAAATTTATTAAAATTTTTAGTTATTGGTAAAAAAAAACGGGGGAAAATTGCAGGCCTTGGGTGTCATGGGGGAAAAAACCCCCTTTTTGGGGGCCTAGCCCAAGGTCCAGTGCTGTTTCCTTTTTTTTTTTTGGGAAAATCTTTAACCCGGGTAAAAAAAAAGGGAGGGAAAAATGTTGGGGAAATTAAACTTGCACTTTTTTGGCCTTGAACGTAGTTCCCCCCCTTGTTAGAATTTCCTGGGGTTTCCGGGGGGGGGGAACCCCGAGCCCTTAAAAATTGGGGTTTGGCCTTAATTTCCCCGTTTTTTTAAAGCGGGAAGGGCCCCCGGGGGGACACCCTAGCAAAAATGGGTTTAATAAAGGGAGAGGATGGGTTTTTTTAAGGAAAAAGGGGGGGATTGGTCGGGCAAAGGGGGGGTTTTTTTGGGGGGGATGGGGGGAAAAAAAAAAATTTTTTTTCCCCCCGGGGGCCCCTCGTTTTTTGTCCTTTTTGGGGTGTTTCAGATGGCTCTTTGGGCTGTGTTTCGGCCCGGGTCGGGGGGCGGCATCAGGTTTTCACCGCACCCCCGGAGGCCCCCCCACCCGGGGCCGGGGCGACTTTGGACCGGGCCCCCCGGGGGGGGGGGGGGGGGTTTTTTTTTGGACCCGGGGGGGGTTTCGGGGGGGGGCTTTTTCCCCCTTGCCTAGGGTCTCCGGCCTTAGGGGAAGTGGGGAGGGGGGGAAAGTGGGGGTTGGTGAGCGTTTGGGGGATTCGGGGGTTTGAAATTCGGGGCCCCCTTAATGGCGGGGGAAGGGCGGGGGGCCTGGGGGGGGCTGGTGGGGGGAGGGGGGGCCCCGGGGGAAAACCCAATTTAAAATTTTGGGGGGGTGGGGGGAGGGGGGCCCCAACCTCGGGGGGAAAAGGTGGGGGGACCCGGGGGTTGGGGGAAAGGGGTAGAAGTTGCGGAAAAGGGGGGGTGGGGGGGGGTGGTAAAGGGGGGGGGATTGGGCCCGGGGGGGTTGGAGGGCCTTGTGTAAGGAAAAAGGGGCCCCCGGGGGGGAGAGTTGAACCCTTGGATGGGGGGGGTCGGGGGGCGTTTTTTGGGAGAGGGGGGGGCGGTGGGGGGGGGTTTTGGGTTGGGTTTTGCGGGGGGTTTTTGGGGGGTTTTGGGGTGGGTGGGGGGGGGGGGGGGGGGTAGGGGGGCGGGCCCTTGGGGGGGGAGGGGTGTTTGGGAGGGCTTGGGGATTTTTGGTGGTCGGTGGGGAGTGTTGGGGCCCCGGGGGTGGTGGCCTTGGGGTTTGGTTTTAGTGTGGGGGGGTTTCTGGGGGGGGTGCTTTGGGGGGGGGGGTTTGGGGTCTGGGGAGGGAAGGGGTTTTTGGGTGGTTTTTTTGGCATTTGAGTTGTTGGGGGGTTGGGGGGGGGGGGGGATGGGGGGGGGGGGGGGGGTTTGGTGGGGAGGGGTGGGTGGGGGTTTTTGGGGGGGGGGGTGGGGGGGGTTTTTGGTGGGGGGGGGGGTGGGGGGGGGGGGGGGGGGAAAGGGGGGGGGGGGGTAGGGGGGGGGAAAGGGGGGGGGGGGGGTGGGGGGGGGCGAGGGGGGGGGGGGTTTTTAGTGTGTTTTGATTTTTGGGGGGCCCTGAAATTGGGGGGGTTTTTGGTGGGGGGGTTGTTTTTTTTTTTTTTTTTTTGGGGGGGGGTTTGGGAGGGTGGAAGGTTTGGGGGGGGGGTTTGGATTTTGGGGTTTTGGTGGGGGGGGGGGGGGGTGTTTTTTTTTTGGTAGGGGGATTTCTTTTTGGGGGGGGGGGGTGGCCCAGGCTTTTTGCGGGGTTTTGGGGGGGTTTGGGGGGGGGGTTTTGGGGGGGTTAAATTTTGTTGGGTGGGGTTTTTGGGGGGTTGTTTGGGGGGGGGGGGTTGGGGTTTGGGGTTTTTGAATGGGGGGGGGTCCGGGGTTTTTGGGGGGGTAGTTGGGGATTTTTGTGGTTTAAAAGAAGGTTGGGGGGGGGGGGGGGTTGGGGGTTTTTAAAAAGGGGGGGAATGGTTGGTGGTCAGAGGAGCCGTAGGGTCACGATGAGGTAGAGAAGAGAATCGTCACAGCAGAGTTATTCGTCCAGGTTAGTGTACTAATAGGCGGGGTATGGGGTCGAGTCACAGAGAGTCGATTAACTCCAAAGGTAATGTACAGTTGCACAGAATAGGCAGCAAGCTTGCTTAACCTAGAATGCATATTGGGGACCCCCAGGCATACATTTTTGCTATTATCTGCAAAATTACTTTAGTTAGAATTTTGAAACTCCAGGTATTCCTCAAGTATGTCGTTGTTGATAATATCCAGTTGTTCATATAATTTTTTTCATAGGCATTTTGGTGTAACAATGCTTGTTTGGTGAAAACTACATCTGTACGTATTGGGGGCCTTTTAGGCCCCCACTAGGTTTTATCTTGTTCTCAGTAGTGCTTGTGTCTCAAGTTACTTTATTTGTACTCAGTAATGCTGTTGGAGGGGCCAGGGTGTGGATAATAACATGTGAGGATGTCATGTGATTTTTGGAGGGAGTGATAAGGCTATTGACATCATTGCAGGTCCTTCTGTACACAGTAATGAGCTGTGTATAGAGTACTGAGGACAGTATACACTGTGAGCTAATTGCTGAAGGACCTGTGATAAGATAAGCTGTTGAGAGGAAGTCTGATTAATTTTCAGTTTCTGTTTCTAAGAAGCTTGCAAAGGGTAGAGCTTGTGAGCCACAAAAATCTAGAGAATTGTACACCACCTAAGGTTACCTTCACATTACGATTTTGAAGGGAGCCGATGCTGTCCGATAAAATTGGACAGCATCGGCTTCCTTCTGAATCCTGGAATCAGATGCCAAATAGGCATCTGATTCCCGCAGAAAATCGCTGCCTCTGGGCTGAAAAAAAAAAATGTATCTGCTCACCTATCCCCGAGGCCCCGTCGTCTCCCGCTGGCTCCCACAGGCTCCCGGTGTCTCCAGAGGTGGTCTTCTTCTGAAAAGGACCTGCCGTGATGTCACAATCACGTGACCGCAGGTTAACATGGTGTAACCTGCAATCACATGATTGTGACATCACGGCAGGTCCTGTTGAGAAGAAGACCTCTGCAAACACCGGGAGACATCGCGAGCCTGTGGGAGACGGCGGGGGCCTCGGGGACAGGTGAGCATACATTTTTTTTTTAACCGTGCTGGAGCAGTTTTACTGTACTGAGCATGTTCAGTACAGTAAAATCGGGTTCAAGGACACATCAGATGTTTCCTCGGACCCTGCTCCATAGTTGTTAAAGACATCGGACTGAATCGGATGTGCACTCAATGGCATCCGATTTGGTCTGATCCGATTTTGTCCGATTTTATTTTCGGTGCAAAAATCGGAGCATGCCATTTAGTGCACATCCGATTCGGTCCGATGCCCATAGGGCTGCATGGGGGCAAAAATCGTTCCGATGCTGTCCGATTTTTATCGGACAGCATCGGAAATAAAAAATCTGTAGTGTGAAACCAGCCTAAGAGTATAAAAGGTAAGAGCTGCTGAGGGTGAGAGGAAGAAGGGGGACTTTACACTTACAGTGTGTCACACACAAGCGATATTGTTCCACTTGTAAGGAAAATGTTTGCAAAGAACATTGTTCTGAAAAAATAACATTTCAGAATTGTTTGGAAGACTAATATAATAGAAAAGAAAGTTAGAATACAAATGTAGCTGCAGCTAGTTTGCAGTAGATTTCTATGCGGTTTCATTTGTGTTTTCATATCTTTGTGTGAAATTTGGAAAAAAAAAGATTTTTTGGTGTTTTCTGTGAAAAAATTAAAATTTTATCCACTATTCATATTTTATTTAGCAATTTTGAAATAAAACTTGTGAAAGTTATTTAAGTGTGTTTTTCTATATTATTTGCATGGGGCCTAAAAGGCCCCCAATACGTTAATATGTATATTTTTAATGTCACGCGTTCTAGGGTTAAGTAGAGTTCTAACCAAGTGAGCAGAAATGCTGGTGAGTTGCAGCACAGAACTAGCCCAAACTGACTATCTCCACAACAACCTAGTAAAGGAAAAAAGTAGTGTGGAGATTGTGACACATTGTGTGGACAGCTTTTCCATGAATCACATAGGTTTTGCTGGGAAACAAAAAAGCAGGTTAAGATTAGCATAGATTTAAAAAAACTAAGGCACAACCTGAGCCCAAAAAAGTCCTGTGTGAACATAGCCTTAAACGGCTTTTACAGGATTAAAAAACATCACTGCCTCCAGAAACAATGACAAGCCTTTCTACAGGTTTTGTGTGGTTGTTTTCTAAGGGCAGTTGAGGATTTTCCTGCAAATCTCCTGCTATACAGTATTATATGGAGCTTGTAATAGAAGTAAAACTGAACACAGACTGGTGAACATGCTGCAGGCCTCTGGCCAGGTGTGCGGTATGGAAATGCAAGACACTACACCCAGTCCAGTAGAACAGGGCTGGCCAAGTGCAGATCTCAAGGCTGCAAACAGTGCATGTTTTCAGGATTTCCTTAGCATTGTATAAGGTGCTACAATCATTCATCACCTCTGCAGGTGATGAAATTAGCACCTGTGCAATGCTCATGAAATCCTGAAAACTTGCACTATTTTCGGACCTTGAGGACTGTAGTTTCCCACCCTTGCCCTAGAAGTCTCTGTGGAATTAGCCAGGGGGCAAGAGGAATCCTCGAGCCCTTTCACCACAACTGTGGCTCTCCCTGGACCCTCTTAGATCCTGTGCACACAGTTCATTGTTTAATGTTTTTTTCCACACAAATTTTGAAAATCTGCATCAAAATCTGCATGTTTATCCCGAGGACAGTAAACTGTATGACATGACAGTCGTGATGTGCCCATGTTGCTTTTTTGTTTCCTTGCACTTGTGGTTCATAATTCTTTTTCTGCCTCAAAATCTGCACCAAATCTGTAAGGAAAAAAACACTTTAAGACAGCACTTCTGAACCGTCATAGACTTTTCTGGCTTCAGGACAGGCATGCAGATTTTGATGCAGATTTTAAAATTCTGCTTCAAAAAAACATCAAACAACATGCCGGGGCCACAGAGGAATTCCCTGTTGCATGATGCCAGATGTGTAACCGGACACAACCTCAGAGAAGTCATTGATGAGGATGTCTGAGGTTCTTGAGTGGGCCCAAAAGCATGCTGAGTGTAATGGTGGGTTTACACACACCAACTTATCTGTCCAACTTCTGACCAACTTGCTGGTTGCAGTGAAATCATGGACACATTGCTCCATTTTGTGGCCGTGTACAAATGTAACAATGTGTCCATGATTTCACTGCAACCAGTAAGTTGGTCAGAAGTTGGACAGATAAGTTGGTGTCTGTAAAGTGGCCATCACAGTGGTGCTGAAGCTTGCTAAGTAATAGTATAGGAAGATAATCTCTGTGACAAAACTGCAGGGACCACTAAACGTTTGGGCTGTGTTTGGTAGCTTTTGGGACCATTTCAAGGTAGTTTCTAGGTCCTTGATTTGCCTCCATTGATTTCACTTTCGCTCATCTCTAATTACAAGCCCTCCTGGTATCTGACACCATACCTCTCGACTACCCAAAATTGACTACAAAATAAAAAAAATATACATTTATCACAAAAACCTGAATGAAACAATATGTAATTTTCTGATGATAGCTTCCCTTTAACATGATAGGATAGACTATTGAACTTACATTGTTGGCTGTGGAACTCTTAAGGTACCGTCACATGCAGCAATTTTGCTAGCAATTTCACTGGCAATTTGCTGGTTGCAGTGAAATCATGGACACATTGTTCTATCTTGTTGGCGTGTACAAATGGAACAATATGTCCATGATTTCACTGCAACCAGCAAATTGCCAGTGAAATTGCTAGCAAAATTGCCGCGTGTGACAGTACCTTTAGGGCCACTTTACACACACCAACTTATCTGTCCAACTTCTGACCAACTTACTGGTTGCAGTGAAATCATGGACACATTGTTACATTTGTACACAGCCACAAAATGGAACAATGTGTCCATGGTTTCACTGCAACCAGAGATCTGTTCAGAAGTTGGTTACAGAAGTTGGTGTGTGTAAAGTGGCCCTTAGCACGCCCTCCAATCAGCTGTTTCAAGGGACCATGGTCCATGTCTAATTCACTGTTTAGGAGGCTCAACTCAATATTTTTTTTATTGCAGATAAGCCTGGTATTTCTGATTGATCCCAATTCACATGAATGGGATGAAGCTGTCATAAATTTAAACACCATGCACAGCTACTACTGGAAGTACCTGAGGCTAGGGTCACACATCCTAATCTGCTTCTTTAGCCCTTAGGAAAACTGATCCATTTTTTTAAGGGCGCCAATAATGCCCCTGAGGTCCTGGATGTTTTTGGGAACTTTTGGGACTTAGTCATATTTTCACCAAAAACGCATGCAAAAACACATGCGTTATCTCATGATGCCTAAATGTAGCATGCGTTAACGCTTGTGTTTCCCATAGGGCCCCATATATGCACCCCAAAAATGCTGATAGCAGCGTTTTTGGATGCAGTAAAAAAATGCATGCGTTTTTTTTTTTTTTTTTAAAACGCACACACATGTGTTAACACATATGTGTTTTTGGACGTTGAAAAAAGAAAGCCCAAAATGTTCCCAAAAACGGATGTAAGGCAAAAACGGATTTTATGTGTGACCCTGGCCTGACTTTGGTAAACAACGCACGGATGCATTTCTAAAACACTCAACAAAGGCAGAAAGCTGCTATTCAGTGATGAGGGACATGGTTAGCCAGAGTTGATGACTATCAGTGGACTAAATAGCAGAAGCAAATCAATAAGGGCACTAGTAGAGCTGCAGCAAATAGTACAGTGCTTTATCAAAACTACTGCAGGGAGCTCACTAAGGGTACCTTTACACGCCGCCACCGCGGTGAGAAATCTGACTGGCAATCTGTAGCCCCGTCACCATCGCCATGACATTGCCTCGAAATTGCAACGTGTAATTGGGCAATTTGGCGGCGATAAAAAAGGTTACGCCTGGTTCCGATTTCACAGCACTGCTCCAAAATCAGTGGCAATCATGAAGGTGAAATTCCCTGCTTTTGGCATGTGAAGGGGCGATAGGGATGGAATCTGCGTCGCCTACTGATTTCCCGGAGGCGTGCCACAGCGTGCTGGTGCCCGCCCCCCCTCAGCGATGATTGGTGGTGGCTACTGTGTTTCCATTGGCTGTCACTTAACACCGCGCCATATTTGAACAGATGTCCATTCACACTACACAATGGCAATGGCATCATGTATTAGCCAGCCTTCCTGTGCAGGCTGGCCAATCATAACGCTATTGCGTTGTCTAATCAGCGTGTTTGGGGCGTGGAATACACCAGTCTGTCACGCCTATGTTCTTGCCCGCTAACCATGTATGCCCACATTTCTTTGGTGATTGCGGCGTGTGAGGCGGCGACTGGAGTCTACTGGATGCTTCCCGCTGTTGGTGTGGCAACTTCCGGGGCGACGCATCGCCTTAGGTTGAGGGCGGAATTGCGGCATGTAAAAGCGTCTTCAGCGTTCGGAGGCAACCATGAAAAATGTGCACGCGCACATTAGATTGTCTCCGAAGGCCGCCAAAAGTGGCAGTGTGTAAAGGAACCCTTACGTAGAGGCAGGAATACTGCCCCTATTTAATACTGCCTTTAAATTTGGAAGTAAACCTGGAGATTCCATTTAATAAAGTTAAAATAAGTAGTTTGTTTTTTTAAATGCAATGGCTTGTTCTTCAGATAGCTCATCAGCAGTTAGGCTGTGTGTTCACAATCTGGATTAGCAGCATTTTGGATGAAGCATTTTACCGCTGCATCCAAAATGCTGCATTGTACAGAACAAGCATAGTGGATGGGATTTCAAGAAATCCCATGCTCGCTATGCTTCTCCACTCCACAGCTGTGGTGCAGGTTGCCGGACTTTAGCATCTCTGCTCCATGTTAATTTAATGCTGCGGAGTCAGAAGAGATCTCCACCGGATAAATGCAGGAAGAAGCCACCCTGCACCCAACACAGATCATGAGTACAGGGTGGCTGTGTTCTCCCTGCATCCATCCTTGCTTCCCGCAGGTCCCTTAGGGGCCCGTCACACCAAGAGACGTTGCTGGAGATGTCGGGGGCGACAAGCGGGAACGCGCACATTTTTGGCGCCCCGCCAGCATCGCCGTCGCATGTTTACATGCGGCGACACCTCTGGCTATGCACCAGCGATCTTACAGGTGGCGTCACCCCTGGGGTGTCTAAAAAACCCCAGCGGCGATGCCATAACATGGGAGCCTATGGCTCCCATCGCCTGTAAGATCGCCGTCCCCCATTTACATGTATACTGAGAAATCAGACGACCACTCAAATACGTCGCCCTCGCCTATTTACATTTAGCGACGCATCGGTGATGTCGGTGGGGATAGGCCACGTCCCAGCGTTGCCTATAAAATCACCACCATCATCGCCAGGTGTGACGGTACCCTTAGAGCGTTGTCTAAGATTCGGTCAGATGGGGAAGCATAAATCTGCTGACAGATTCTTTTAAAGCAAAATACATATTTTTCCTATAATATTTTTATTGTTTAAGATGAATAATGTATTAGGAAAGTGACAGTGAAATGCTTATTAATACAAATCTATAGAATGCATGTATTATTAATGTAAAAATATAATCTAATAATTCAGGTAACAAAAATGTCTGGGCAAATTAATGATAATTATTTATTTTTTAATAACATTTACTCCTTGATTCTTGGAACTGTGTGAGAGCTTTGTTTTTGCGCCTTGAGACAATGTTTTTATTTATATCATTTTTGGGTAGGTACTGTGTTTTAATTGCCTTTTATTGGCTTTCATAGGAGTATTGTCATGACAGGCACGGCTGCCAAGGGAACCCATTGACTCCCTGGGATTGTGTGACAGAGAAGCAGATGTACAATTAGAACAGCACCTCCACCCCTCCCCAGATCAAGTGCTGTAAAGGATGATGACAGAGAGACTGCGGAATATAAGAGGTTAACAGGCATGGGCGGAGCTACGCTCCAGTCACTACTATTAGTGAAACATGATGGATTAATAATACATAGCAAGGAAATGTATAGCAAAAAAATTGAGCAATGGTGCTAACAAAAATAAAATAATTTAAATTATATTAAGTGTCCATATTAAAATATATCCTACATGGGGATTTACAGGTCTTACGCGTTTCAAATGCATTCAGCGTTCTTAGTAATAAATCGAAACAATTACAAGTGAATACATTTTTACACATAGAACAATCAAACAAATATTAGGTGAAATTGAGTATTCAAATCATGATCCCCTCTCCAAACCAAACATGATGATAATTCTAATATAATATAGTCAACATATCTTCCAGCAAAGATCTAGGCTCAGCTCCTGAGCCTGCATCACAGACAGAGCCTCAGTTATGTGTTTGAAAATCCAAAAAGGTGGTTGATTCTTATTCTTACCTTACTAAAATAAAAGAAAGACAAGGATGGGTGCTCCTGGTATAATATTCGGTGGTCTAGTGGAGGCAATGGGGGAGATGCACTAACCTTAGTCGGTTATGCTCCAGCATAACCGTGGTACAGCGCCTACGGTGCGTCTCGTGCACCCGCCGCCGCTGTCAGGCCAGACCGCCGGTCACGTGTTGGATCACGGGGTTTCTGACGTCACCGCGGGTCCTCGATTCTCCTATTATTCTCCCCACAGGTCTCATAGAAGCTTTCCTCCAGCAGCACCGCACACCCACCAAGGTGTAGACACTTGTAAATTAAGGAAGCTTTAGCATTTTTTTGAGCGGGCGCTTGGAGATAAACCACAGAGACAGCTTTTTAGTACCTTCTCTTTACTTGCTCAAATGTGGACTGGCCATTCCTCACAACATGTTTCGGCAGCTGATACCGCCTTCATCTGGTGACACCTAATGAAGGCGGTACCAGCTGCCGAAACATATTCTCACCTTACTGACATCCTCCATATAAAACCCTATTTGCGCTGTGTATCCCTTTTCTAATAAACATATATGATGTACCATTACTTCATCAAACAGTAACGGTTGAAAAGATTATAATATTTTTTAAATAGCTTGTAATTGTGTTTTGTTAGTCCATTTTAACTGTAATGGTACATTTACACGCGGCCACAGGAAGGTAGGAACAGGCAGGCATCGGACACAATTGTGCCTGTTGCCTTGAAAAGACCTCGATGTGGCTGCGTGTAATTCAGGACTTTCCTTCCTTCAGGGAAGACACAGGAAGGAAAGTCCTGAATTACACGCAACCACATCGTGGTCTTTTCAAGGCAACAGGCACAATTTGTGTCCGATGCCTGCCTGTTCCTACCTTCCTGTGGCCGCGTGTAAATGTACCATAATAGAAAATGCAGAGATAGGTTTCCATAGCTTAAAAGATCATATACAGTAGTACACCAATAGACCAACAATGTTTCCATAGCTTAAAAGATCATATACAGTAGTACAACAATAGACCAACGAGGTTTCCATAGCTTAAAAGATCATATACAGTAGTACACCAATAGACCAACGAGGTTTCCATAGCTTAAAAGATCATATACAGTAGTACACCAATAGACCAACGAAAAGACACAGGTAAAGCATAGAAAATCAGTACTGTGTAAGAACAGGGAGCAAAAAAACCTGAAAATTGAGCAGTGGGGCAGATGGGTGGGAATGATCTCCAGGAGTGCAATTTAGGATTTCTGTAATTCTGCGAAAAGAAATCATAATGTGCAATAAACTATGTGAAATAGACATATGAACTGATAAACGGCGACCATGATAGCAACATTTTACCTATTGCAGATGATTTCTCACACTTGAAAATCTGCTCAGAGGGATTGCTTAGTTTATGATGATTTCATTTGTTTTTCATCTATATTTCGTCTATTGTTCCCAGCAATGAAAAAAAGTAACATAAGTCCAGATTCCTAAGTATAAGGTTTTGTAAATTTATTACTGCTACAAATATAGACCTAAAGGTACGGTCAGACGTAACGACCGCAGTAGCGATCCCGATAACGACATGGCTCCCGGGATTGCTGATGAGTCATTATCGGTATCGCTACTTGGTATTCAAACACGCCGATCTATACAACGATATGTCCACCCTAGCGATTTCTTCAACGATATTGTTCAGTCGTTGTATTTCCTTCTCACATGACGATTTACCTCCACAGGACTCATTATGTGTTGCCAACGATATCGTCGGTAAGGTGTCAAACACAGCGATACAGCGTTCCCAGCGGGAGCGCAACGACCAAAAAATGAACCAGGAGGCTGTGTAACGATTGCCGATCTCGCAGCAGGGGACCAGATCGTTACACCCTGTCGCACGTAGCGATGTCGTTGCTGAGATCGCTATTGCTTCACAAAAGTAACGATCTCGTTAGCGATCTCGGTATGTGAGACATACCCTTTAGGTTATAACACAGACAACAGATAAAGGCAGTGAAAACAAAGTATCACAGCTTCCTTTACTTGTATAAGAGATACCCTATCTACACTTCCGTACAATATTAGTTTACAACGATATTGTCTATTAAAGTAACTTTTTATTTAAGAATAATTTGAGTGTTACACATGAAGTTGCTGCAAAATAACCTCCAATCTGTTCCAGGAATGAAAATGCTCCTCATTAACTTAAATGCGGCACACAGCCAGGGCCTTGTGCCAAAACCTCCTCCACAGTAGAAACCATACTTTTATAGTATGGAGCTTTGATGAACAACCTCTCATAATTAAGTGATGAGAATTGTCATTGGTGAGCAGGTCTTTCAGCTGAATTTGCACTTCTCCAGTCAATCTTTCCAGAATACTAATGAAGCTGCTTGCAAACAGTGTATATATATCCATCTATCTATATAAAATATGTATATATACAGTTTTCTATTTATATAAATATATATATGTCACAGTCACTTTGGCCTGGGTACTCATTTGCCAGGCAGGTAGTCTCTCAGAATATCATGGAGACAATTGCCTAGCCCCGTGACCCTGAATGGACATGTAAAGGGGGGATTATTATATTTACAGGAGATTAGAGTTTATTGATTATGTCGTGATACCAGTTGAGGGATCTGGTCAAGGGCGACCAGTGCTGCAGTTAGTGGCCCCAGGGGGTAGATGGTAAAGCAGCTAGATGGGGCACTCACCTCAGCATGAGCAGGAGCCTTGGGTGTAATAGTAGTAGGAGAGGTTGAGATGATAGGAACTGTCATGGTGAACAGAGGTGTGGAGTAGTTGCAGGTAGGAGCCAGGAGACAGTCTATCTTCTTTACCTCTTTACTTGTATAGCAGTTCATCAACAGTTCCAGGGTACTGGATCACGGGCGATGGTCTGGTCAGTCTGAGAAGACCTAAGCACCACTAATAATAATAATTTTTTTTTATTTAGCGCCAACATATTCTGCAGCACTTTAAAGTTCAGAGGGTATACGATACAATACAATACAATAATATATAATAAAATACAATACAATAGTACAAATATAATACAATACAAACCATATGAGACATAAAATAGATGACCACATCATTGAGCCCATTAGGCGTGAGGTCCCTGCTCACAAGCTTGCAATCTATGATGGGTGGGTATATGGCTTTCCACCTGACTTTCCCTTAAGTTGAGTTTCTAGGTACTATCCGCTTCTCCATGTGCCTCTTCCTTTGTCATGGCTGCTATCAGGTAGGCAGGTGACTTGGACTTGTGGAGACCTCGGACCCGTGGTTCTCTAGCCCTTTAACAGTTACTGTGCCTCTGGTAGTTCACAGTATGGCTACTAGTCTTGCAGCCCAGCAGCCTCCAGTTAACTGCCAGGCATGAAGTCCTGACAGCCTAAAGTACTGCCACCTCTTCCACAGCTCGTATCCTGCACAGCCCAAAGGCTGTTAGCAGCCCCACACTCATCCACCGTCTGACTCTGTCTGACAAGTGACTAAGTTACTCCTAAGGCCATCTCTCCCTAATCCTCACTAAAGCTAAACCCTCCCTCCAAATACTGTCTGTTATGACCGTAAACAGGCTATTTGTGCCCAGCCCACTGATCAGAGTTTGGGAAGTGTGTGCATGCATAGGGGGTCCAACATAAGATACCTGCAATCTCCTCAGACATTGTATTAGGGCCGATGACGCTAACCATTACTGTGGCAACCTCAATGCCACTGGATATATGAAATTGCTACATGATTCAGATATCCAGTGGCACTGAGGTTTCCATTGATGAAGAATGGCCCCACTATCTTTGTACCCCATATACCACCAATTTTTGTGTTTCAACAGTCTTGGAGAGATCTATCCACTGTGGGTGTCATCCTGGGTGTAGGGAGACACCCAGCGATGGATGACGACAGGGGAGGGGAAAGGAGTCCCTGATGCTAAGGGCAAAAAGGGGGGATGGTGACCCCTGGAACAACTAGCGTTGACACCTGGCTCCCCTAAAGTCCCTATACAGTTTCTGCAATTGTCGCTGCCAGGATGCCTATTCCCTGACTGTCCCTGGACTACCACTACACGAGGATCAGAGCGGGTGATCACTAGTCAGCCCAGCTAGCAACTAGAAAATCACACAAGGGAAACAAACAAAGAGGGAAGAGATACATTTAGTTGGAGTAGATCCAAACAGCAAACCAGCAGACTCCAGGAAACACTGCTTTGAGCTAAGATGCAATCAGGAGCACCTGCTATCACAGCTATCACCAGCAGTGCATCCTGGGAGTCAAGGGAAATATATAGGCAGCTCAAGGTAAGGAATCAGCTGGGTCCTAGTGACCTCCAGCTTTAACTAAAAGGGGAATGCTTCTTAAAGCAACAGAGACATTTTCTTAGGATTTTGACTGTTTGGCCAAACGCTGGGACCTTCTGCAATGTCCTCTAGAGTCTCATCCGTGCCTCCTGACACACCCATGACAGTGGGTTAGCGTCAGACCAATAGTGGTGGTTTTGTTTGTTAACTTCACCAGTCACAAAAAAGTTTGCCTCATCATTCATCTGAAGGCAATTGTCTATGCTGTGATAATACGAGATGTACAGCATCTGAAACAATGGTTACTGGAAGCCTGTGCTAGCAATTCTTCTGCGGTGTTGCTTTCAGTGTGTCAAGAGTGAGATTAGAGGGTTGGATTGACAATCCAACACAATGGGCAGCAGTTTGAACACATTTTATAAGTGGTCATAAACTTGTAAATAACTCATGAAAGAATAAAGTTATGTTAAAACCAAGCACGTCCATGGACATGTAAGCCACATAAGATTTTGAACATTTGATTGCACTAATGGGTGTTTTAATTGTAAAACAACACAAATATAACAGGATCATTTTGGTAACCAATTTATCTTACGGCCAATCTCCTAAAAGAAGTGTTCTTTCTCTACCTTCTATAGACACTAAATGAATAGGAGAACCAACAACCCAACAAACTCCTTCCTCAGGGACAAACAGGGAATGGTAACAAAAACTTCCTTATATACAGATAAGTTGACAAAATGCTGAATCATTATGATGTCACAAAAGGTTCAATGCGTCAGTGGTGCGGTTATACAATGCAAGTTTTCAGGATAATTTGAGCTTGAAAACCCTAATAGGATGAGTTTGAATCCCTTTGCAACTATATACACATACACATATTAGACAACATATTTCACATTTTTTTACATATTATTTCAGGATTAATAATAATAATAATATATTGATTATACCACACAAATCAGTATACATTATACTATTATACTCCAGTGAACAATTGGTATTGATTTTACTTTTCCTTATTTCGGGTTGTTTTTTCCCTTCCACCTTTTTTTCCTTTCCAGCTTTTTCCTTTCCAGCTTTTTCAGAACAAACATTGTTTTTTGAATTGTTGATCACTGGCACATTGGAGTTTCACAAATTATATATGTGTATATGTGTATATATTTTCTTTTTTTTTTTTTTTTTTTTTTCAATGGTCACATATGTTTCTATTGGATGAGACAAGCACATTACGTCATTTCACCCCACCCCCTTTTGTGACATCATAATGATTCAGCATTTTGTCAACTTATCTGTATATAAGGAAGTTTTCATTACCATTCCCTGTTTGTCCCTGAGGAAGGAGCATGGTAACGCTCCGAAACGTGTAGGAATAAAGAACACTAGTTGAAACAAGTGTTCCAATTTCTGGTTTCATTCATTCAGCAGCGCAGATCTTAATACACTCTGTCCCAATACAACTAGGTCCAGGAAATGGGGCAGTACAACAAGGGGTAGTCAGAGACTAAATCCAATTCATGAGCCGAGGTCAGGAAAGCCAGAAAGACAAGACAGTTTACAGGGAGCAGGCAAAAGAGTAGTCAGGTCACAGGCAAATAGTCAAAGTCCAGGGAAAGCAATAAAGTTATGCTGAGTCAGGCACAGAGCACAGAGAGATCAGTCTTACACAGGCAGCAACAAGTGTACAATTGACACTGAATGGAGGAGCTAGCATGCTTAATTAGAGTACTAATCAAGGGTAGTGCGAAAGAAAAATTGACGGTCAGATAGTAAGCGCTGGGGCATATAGACCACACTGGTGACAGGGATGATTACAAACTTTTTATTATACCACTACGCATTTCAGCAGCGGACTGCCACCTTCCTCAGGTGGGTCTCACACTGGGATGGTTAGGCATGTACTAGCAAGGTGCAGGGATAGGTAGTGATTGGTTTGGGGCAAAACGAGCTGACTAGTTTCCTTTAACTGGCATCTTGCCAGGGCTCATTTTGCCCCAAACCTATCACTACCTGTCCCTGCACCTTGTAATTTTTCTTTCACAGCTATCATATTCCCATCTGAGGGTTTGCGGGGGGAGCAGCTCAGGGCTATAGCCACCACTTCCGGATTCAGGACTTGTGGTGACATGTTTCCTGTTACGTCGCCTGAAGAGTCACCTGACAGGATCAAGGAAAACGACCACAGGAGCGATGACCGCCAGTGTCCATAGAGAATATACTTCACCAGGGTTGTGCAGGGGTGCACAACTCACCCAGGTGAGCAGCAAACCCCCTAATTGAGTAATCTATCCCACCACACCACTGGGTGCTGTTCATTGTTGCTCCTTTTTGTCTCTTTTTGTTTCTCTTCAATTTAATCAAGAAAAGTGAACACAGATGATTGCAGCACAGATCCAGCACAAGCAAAACAGACTGACAGCTTCCACACAATAGTAACATAGTAAACAAGAACAGTGTGGAGATCGTAACACAGGGTATGTTTCTAGAAACCGCTGTACAACTAAGTTCAGCATATAAGCCATGCATGGAATGTGTACTAGCTTGCCGCACTTTAAAGCCACCATCAGGTTACACCCATTATCACACATTACCAAACCTAGTTGGAGGTTTAGCGTCAAGAGCCACTGATTGGTATGTTCCTTTATCCCTTGCAATGTGTGGTTTATGTCCTAAACAGACAAGCTTCAGCAGACTGTGTTACCGCTTCACCAAGGCACTGATGCAGAGCTTCCAGCTTGGGAATGATGGCGAGGGTATTTAAGCAGAGGATGAGGTACAGGAGGAGGAGGGGAAACAGGAATTGGCATACAAGGAGATGGAGACCTTGATGCAAGTTGGTCCGAACATTCTTAGGATACCTTTACATGCCGCAATTTTTGGCGGCGATAGGAGGCAATCTAACGTGCGCGTGCACGTTTTTCATGGTTGCCTCAGTTCGCCGAAGGCGCTTTTACACGCCGCAATTTTGCCCTCAACCTAAGGTAACGTGTCGCCTCGGAAGTCGCCACACCAACAGCTGGAAACATCCGGTAGACTCCTGTTACCGCTTCACACGCCGCAATCCCCAAAGGTCATATTCCTCACCACGGTTGCGGTGTGTAAAGGTACCCTTAGCGTGTACAGGATGTGTGATGTCCAAGGTAGTGATGGGCGAATCCTAAATTACTCGGAATCGCTTGACTCTAGCGAGTCTGAGCACAGGACTCGCTACTCGTTGCGAGTCTAGCGAGTCCAATGTTAATGAATGGGGAAGCGAGTAATAGCGAGTAGTGTGAGATTTACAAATCGCAGATGTGTCTCGGAAGCTTCAGCCTGAAGCAATCCTAGTTTTGTCATTTATTTGCATTGGACTAGTTTACTTTGCAACTGTAATCGCTGGCTGGGAAACTCGCACAGATAAGAGTCCTGTCTTCTTTGTGTGCTGGCTCCAGGGTCCTAGAGCCTGCCTGCTGCCTGATGTAGCAGAGCTGAGATTGTTCTCAGTCTGCTCATTCCCTGTGTACAGACATGAATGTCTGTGCACAGAGATGATGTAGCAGAGCTGAGATTGTTCTCAGTCTGCTCATTCCCTGTGCATATACATCTATATCTATGCACAGGGATGAGCAGAGAGGACATCGCGTTTTGGACTGCGTCGGACGGAAGAGGATTTTTTTAATTAAAGATGGAGTCTCTAATGGCTTTTTTTTTTATTTCTAATAAAAAAATTTCTCTGTGTTGTGTTTTTTTTAAAACAATTTAATAGAAATTCATGGCGGTCATGTCTAATATTGGCGTGACCGCCATAAATTTCGGGCTTAGGGCCAGCTGATAATACAAAGCTGGCCCTAACCTCTATTACCCAGCGTGCCATCGCCACCAGGGCCGCTGGAAGAGCGGGGTTCAGCGCCAGAGGATGGCGCTTCAATTAACGCGCAATCTTCTGGGGCGGCTGCGGGCTGCAATTTGCAGCGGGGGGTGCCCAGAAAGCTTGGGCATCCCTGCGCTGCGGATTCCAGCCCCCAGCTGCTTAGCTGTACCTGGCTAGACATAGAAATTGCGCGGAGCCCCACGCATTTTTTTGACTCCGACTCCGAGACGACTCCGACTCCGAGACGACTCCGACTCCGACTCGACTCCGAGACGACTCCGACTCGACTCCGACTCTGAGACGACTCCGACTCCAAGACGACTCCGACTCCGACTCCGAGACGACTCCGACTCCGAGACGACTCCGACTCGACTCCGAGACGACTCCGACTCCGACTCCGAGACGACTCCGACTCCGACTCGACTCCGACTCTGACTCCGAGACGACTCCGACTCCGAGACGACTCCGACTCCGACTCCGAGACGACTCCGACTCCGAGACAACTCCGACTCCGAGACGACTCCGACTCCGAGACGACTCCGACTCCGACTCGACTCCGAGACGACTCCGACTCCGAGACGACTCCAACTCCGAGACAACTCCGACTCCGAGACGACTCCGACTCGACTCCGAGACGACTCCGACTCCGAGGCGACTCCGACTCCGAGGCGACTCCGACTCTGAGGCGACTCCGACTCTGAGGCGACTCCGACTCTGAGACTCCGACTCTGAGGAGACTCCGACTCCGAGACGACTCCGACTCCGATGCGACTCCGACTCCGAGGCGACTCCGACTCTGAGGCGACTCTGACTCTGAGGCGACTCCGACTCTGAGACTCCGACTCTGAGACTCTGACTCTGACTCTGAGACTCTGACTCTGACTCTGAAATTCATTAAATAATAAAAAAAATGCGTGGGGCTCCGCGCAATTTCTATGTCTAGCCAGGTACAGCTAAGCAGCTGGGGGCTGGAATCCACAGCGCAGGGATGCCCAAGCTTTCTGGGCACCCCCCGCTGCAAATTGCAGCCCGCAGCCGCCCCAGAAGATGGCGCGTTCATTGAAGCGCCATCCTCTGGCGCTGAACCCCGCTCTTCCAGCGGCCCTGGTGGCAGTGGCACGCTGGGTAATAAAGGGGTTAATACCAGCTTTGTTATACAAGCTGGTATTAAGCCCGAGATTCTTAATGTCAGGCCACGTTTGACCCAGCCACTAAGAATCTCCAATAAAGGGTTAAAAAAACACAACACAGAGAAAATTTTTTATTTGAAATAAAAAAAAAAGCCATTAGGGACTTCATCTTTAATTAAAAAAATCCTCTTCTGTCCGACGTAGTCCAAAACGCGATGTCCTCTCTGCTACATCCCCTGTGCATAAATATAGATGTCTATGCACAGGGAATGAGCAGACTGAGAACAATCTCAGCACTTCTACATCATGTCTGTGAGCAGGCGGGCTCTAGGACCCTGGAGCTGCACAGAGAAGACAGCTGGACTCGGCTCGCAATGTAACAGCAGTTATCTGCGAGTTTCCCTGCTATCACTGGCACAGTAGCCGAGTCTAATGCAAACAATGGCAATCCTAGTTTTGTCAGCGTTTCTGACAAAACTAGGATTGATATTGATTTGCATTGGACTCGTGCGAGTAATCACTGGGAAACTCGCAGAGTACCGAGTCCTGCGAGTCCCTTACTACTCGCCGAGTAACGAGTCCTAGCGAGTAGATTCGCCCATCCCTAGTCCAAGGCTGTGACTCTGTCCCACCCATCACCAGGTTGACACAGTGTGCTGTAAGGGTACCTTTACAAGCCGCAACTGCGGCGAGGAATCTGACCGGCGATATGTTGCCCCGACACCATCGCCGTGAAATTGCCTCACAATTGCGGCGTGTACTTGGGGAATTTTGCGGCGATAATAAAGGTTGCATCTGGTTCCGATTTCACAGCACTGCTCCAAAATCAGAGGCAATCATGAAGGCGACATTCCCGGCTGTTGGCGTGTGAACGGGCGATAGGGATGGAATCTGCGTCGCCTATTGATTCTCCGTAGGTGTGCCACAGCGTGCTGGAGACCGCGCCCCATCAGCAATGATTGGTGGTGGCTACTGTGTTTCCATTGGCTGTCCCTTCACAGGGCGCCATATTTGAACAGCTGTCCATTCACCATCACACCATGGCAATGGCATAATGTATTAGCCAGCCTTCCAGCGCAGGCTGCCCAATCATAACGCTATTGCGTTGTCTAATCAGCGTGTTTGAGGCGCGGTGTAAAACTATTTGGTATGCCTACGTTTTCGCCACGCTGAACATGTACGCCCACATTCCTTTGGGGATTGCGGAGTGTGAAGCAGCGACAGGAGTATACCGGATGTTTCCCGATGTTGGTGTGGCGACTTCCGGGGCGTCACGTCACCTTAGGTTGAAGGCGAAATTGTGTAGTATAAAAGCGCCTTCGGCGATCTGAGGCAACTATGAGAAGCATGCACACGCACGTTAGATTGCCTCCTATCATCGCCAAAAATTGCGGCGTTTAAAGGTACCCTAAGAGAAATTTATCATCCATGACCACAACCACTTGTCCAGGTTTATGTAGTTAAGTGGACCTTCAGATTACGGTGTTGGCCAGAGCACAATTGAAATTGTTTAACATGTACTTGTGCAATGCTGGGATGGCATACTGAGTAAAAGATTGGCAGCTGGGAACCAAGTAGCATGGAGTAATCAGAGCCAAGAGGTCACAGAATTAATCCATTTCCACAAGCCAATACGGCATCATTTCCAGGGCTAGCAATCTGGCAATGTGGGCATTTAGTGTTTGTGCCTGTAGGGGTGTGACTGTGACTAGGTATTTACTCTTTCTTTCCAACATCTGGAGCAGGGACAACTACACGCATTGCTGGGAAAACTAAGTGGACGTGGTTACTGTTGATTGCTCTGTCTGTGCATAGGCAGGTTGTGGCCAGGAAGTATAAATGCCTGCTTCTTAGACAGCAGATTGAGAAATACGTAGCACAGTGGTTTCACCTGGAGACACAGATTTTGTACCACAGGTCTTCCACCCACTTACTGGAGTGCTTGTCTCCAATGTGCTTGAGCATACTGCTGTTGCTCAGGTTGGCATTCTTCTTGCCTTTCTTCAGCTTGTTATTGCAGAAGGTACAAATTACAGTGTTTTTCTCTGAAGGACTATAAAAAAAAACTGCCATACAATGGAAGAATGCCCCCTTGGCCTGAGATCTGGCCAAGTGGGAATGTTCTTGGGAACAGTCTACCCAGTTCTCCCTCTGGTTAAACCACTACCTCTTCCCGACTGCTTTGTTGCAATGGATCCATCCTCTGTGCTGCTGGGCTCGCTATGCATACCACTGGTCCAGGTTGAATCAGTGGCCTCATCATTGACCATCTCATCTTCCAATTCCTCAATCAGATCCTCCTTTCGAGTTGAGATTTTAGGCTGAACTGATGACAATTGTGTGTCATCATCATCCTCCATCTCTTGAGACAGTAAATGAAGTTGCCCAAAATTACTTTCTCCTGGTCATGGGTGCTCAATAATTTATGCATCAATGCACTCCCCCTTCTCCCCCTCCCCCCAGTCCCTCTTCAATGGTGCACAGTGATATGCCAGGGACAACAAAAGAATACGTACAAAACAGATTTACGGAGTTCCCAAGTTTGGGGTCATATGTCTCCTGTGACTCAAGATAGGCTAACCAAGAAGGATCAAGTTGAGGATTGGTTGGCCCAGCCTCTTGACTACTGAGACTGGACTGTGTGGAACATTTAGCGGTGCTGCTTGTAAATTGACTGGAGGCATTGTTTGCCGTCCAACTCAGTAAATGCTCACATTCTTCTGGCCTCAACACAGCTTTGCGGCACGAACTAGAAATATGTAACAGGAACATAGAAGTAAATAGATCAACCTTCTTCTGGCTTGTCGCACTGCCTTGGTGGGCAACACCGTTAACAACACACCCATGCCCGCGTCCACGTCCCTTAATGCCAGGCTTTGGCATATTGATTTTTTGGGACATATATGGTATATATTTCAGATGACAATGTAACCCCAAACTTAAGGTACCATCACACGTGGCAATATGGCTTCCATATTCCCGACAATTTGTGTATTTCGGCAATATGGAAACCACATCGCCTATGCGTAGTGGCGTGAGACAGTGAGATTTTACGGCGTCAAATCGCCGGTGGAGCATTGCCTGATCGCCCTGCTCTGCTGAGAAATCAGGTGATTTCCACCAGGTGATTGTGGTCTCTCAGGATGCGCCCTAATGATCTATACGGGAGGCACTGGAAACACCAGAGTCTATCTTCAATGAGGGCGACCCTTGTCTAAACATAGTTGGTGCTGTTGGACAGTACCTACACCTAAATTGGTCATGTTTACCGCGATGTTGGGTTTGTAGAAGGGCTATCTTCACCTTCAATGGACTATGAGACAAGATACTATCTATTTCTCCATCTTCTGATGAGTCCAACATAATCGGTCTGGATGAAACGCGTAAAGTGCGGAGAACCTTATCTAAAATTTGAGCCACCAACAGAGTGACGTTGTGACGCATCCTGAGAGACCACAATGACGATGGAGTTAAGTGGACACCAGGACATCTAATCTCTCCCCTTTCTTCGCCCTTAATTCCTGTATTGGTAAACAGGGTAAGAAGAGGGTCAGCCGCCGAGTTTTGGGGGCACCGCATAAAATTAGGGTGTTAAATCCTCCAATGAGAATAGGCAAATGAGAGTTAAGGAATATTAGAAGAAAAATTCCCCACCTTGCGTCATATTCTATGTTTCAGTGGTTCTTTTTATGTCAAGTTTGGTGTGTTGTTTGGGTCGTTAACCTTTTTATTAATTGTTAATAAAATTTATATTTTTATAATATTTTGAAGTTGGCAATGTGGGTATGTAAAATTGCTTCTGGTCTGCGGCAGGGGATCTCCGGAAATCAGGATCACCGAAAATCGCACGTGAGATGTCTATGTGTGACAGGGCGACGGCGATGTGTAAAAAAGTGCCCGAAACGTGCGCGCTCACGTTAAATTGCCGGGGATATGGAAGCAATATTGCCGCGTGTGACGGTACCTTTAGGGTTCAGAGGTCCCAGTTTTTACACAACAAGAAAAAATGATAGTTTTGTATTTGAAAATATTTGAAGTAGCTCACTATAAATATTCTTGACTTTTTAGTATCGAATAAGGAAAACATGACCCCAAAAATTAGAGGTAGCAGAAGGACCAGTGTTTTTTCATTGACCCCAGAAAATGGAAGTACTCTATTTGATATTTTTTAAATAGCCCACTAGGACACTGCATATTTTGGACTTTTTGGCACAGGAGAAGCAGAATGTCATTTCAAATATTAGAGGTGGCAGAAGGACCAGTTTTTTTAAAGGACCACAGAAAATGGTAGTACTCTATTTGCCATGATTTAGGCTAGCTTCACACCATGGTTTGATCCTGTCCGTGGGGATCTTGTTTTTTGCCGGACCACACAGATAGGTATGGACAGGAATGGATTTGCTGAACTGGATGGCAACTATGACACTGGATCCTGTTTTTTACAGGATTCGTTTTTGTGAGGAGAGCAGGGAGGAGCTGTAGTACCTGAGCCGGCAATGTAGGGGAGAGGGGAGAGGGGGAAGAGGAGAGATATAGAGAGACAGAACAAATAAGGGTTAACACAGACAACAATGCAAGAGGGTTAATACATAGATGGGGTAACAAAGGGTAAATACAGAGATAGGTAGAAAATCAGGGAATCAAAGGGTTATCTGCTGGGAGTGAATGGGTTAAAAGCAGTAGAGCAGCAGGAGGGGGAGGAGATTTTCAGACAATGTGCTGTTCTCTAATTGCTTGCAGATAGGAGGTGGGAGGCACAGGCTGGAATAGGACAGTACAGGGCTGGGAGTGAGGTAGAAGCCAGGCATCAGAGTTAAAATTTCCTTCTGACAATGCTGAGTTCACTAATCCAGAACCGTTTCCAGATCTGTTTTTTCACAGGATCTGGCTCCATAAACCAACATGTTATGAAAACCGGACAGCTCCGGATCCGGGACTGTCCATTTGTTTCCTGCTTTTTCTCTGGAGCCCAAAACATTGCAGTCTCCGATTTTGGGGTCGGTAAAAAAACAGGACACAAATAAATCGTGCACTGAATACACAAAACCGGATTACTAATCCAGCACCATAGGGATACATGGGAGGCAAAAACGAATCCTGTTCTCAACTTTTCAAAACGAACAGAACAGGATCCCAAAAAACTTGGTATGAAGCGAGCCTTAAATAGCTCACTAGTAAGCTTTTAAGGCTAGCTTCACACCACAGTTTTTGGCTGTCAGGGTGGATCCTCTTTTTTGCAGGATGATCCTGACAAGGCCTGACAGGACAGGATGTGTAGAAAGTGTGGCCAAATATGGTCCCGGATCCTATTTTTTGAAGGATTCATTTTCTGCCGCTGTTCATGGTGTTGAAGTCTGCCTGTGTATGCTCTGCCGCTGTCCTTGGTGCTGGAATCACAGCCGTTCTTGAAGTAGTGCTGTCCATGGTGTTGAAGTTTGCACGGCAGGATTTCAGAGCTCTGTGCTTAAAATCGGATCCAGGAAACAATCCGATTTTTTCACGAATCTGGCACCCATAGACCCCAATGGTATAGGCGCCGGATCGCCCCAGATCCGTTTCTGTCTGGTTTTGTCCGATTTTTTCACTGGAGACCAAAAATGCTGCAGCCTCCATTTTTGGGGATGGTGAAAAAACGGACAAAAACAACTCCGGCACAGAATACACAAAAATGGATGGCCAAATAGGATCAATCAAGCACCATAGTGTACATGGGAGGAAAAACCGGATCCTCTTCTGTCTTGTTCAAACTGGACCGAAAAGGATCCCAAAAACCATGGTGTGAAGCCAACCTAATATTTGGACTTTTTAACACAGGCCAAGCAAAATGTGATACCAAAAATTTGAGGTGGTAGAATGACCACTGTTTTTTAAACGATCCCAGAAAATGGAAATACTTTATTTGAGAGCATTTCAATAGCTCACTAGTACGCTGTTAATATTTTGAACTTTTTGGCCCAGGCCAACAGTAACAGTATTTAAATAGCTCACTAGGACGCTGGTAATATTTAGTTTTTTTTTGAACAGGCCAAGCAAAATGTAACCCCAAAAATTAGAGACGACATAAGGACTAGTATTTTTTAAAGGACCTCAGAATATGGAAGTACTCTATGGCTAGGGTCAGACTACCGTTTTTAGCAGATGTCACTGACATCTGCTAAATATTTAGTCATTATTTCAGCAGCGCATATGCTCTATTCAGCGCCGCTGCTCAACGATGCCCCTAGTTACCCGATGTTGATTGTGGTAACCGACCACACATCAAGCTTAATAGCTTTAGCAGGGCAGACAGGGAAACGCTGCATGCAGCGTTACCCTGTGCACTGAGAAAAAGCGGCCACTATTCAGCATGATGTGTGGCCGGTTACCACAATCCCCATTCTGGTATATGTGCCCCATCCTGCTATATATGATCCCCAACCTGGAATATGACCTCCATTCTTGTATATATAGCCCTTCTCCTGGTATATGCCCCCATCCTGGTGTATATGGCTACCATCCTAGTATATATGGCTCCCATAATGGTATATGGCCTCCATCCTGGAATATGGCATACATCCTGGTATATATGAACTCACCTCCTGGTATATGTTCCTATCCTGGTATATATGGCCCCCATCTTGGAATATGGCCCCCATCATGGCACATGCATAAAAAATAATGGATTATACTCACTGTCCATCGCTCCGCTGCAGTGCGATGTCCTCTTCCCATGCCGGCATCTGACCATCACTGTCACACATTGACCCAAATGCCATGAGCTGCCAGTATGACAAGAAACCGTCATGCAATGACAATGAGTATAAAAATCCATCAACTGGTAAGTTAGTTATTACTCCCACACCCAAGATTATGTGTGTGGTAAGCAGTGAATATCCACTTATTTTTATTGCTGTCACACGTGATCGCCCAAGGCTGTTGGTTGAGTACATGTGCCTGCTTTATATGAAAATGTAATATGCACACATCCCTCGCTCATCATTCCACCCACCCCTAGGTGCTGGCTTCAGTGCTGAGAGTTGATAAGTGGGGGCAGCAGGGAATATTAAATTTTTTTTAAACAGTGGGCACATGTGATCCTTGGCAGGCACTGCTGTAGCCTGCTCCTGCCCCTGGTGACTTGATCCTTCCTCCAGGGACACGCTTCTGTATCTGATCACCTACTTCACTGCTGCTACCCCCCACAGCAATAGTCTAGGGCAGGCTATGGGGTACTTGGGAACCGGGCCGGTGCAGTCTCTCTGGGGTATCACGGTAGTCGTGACCTTGTCCTGTAGCCTAGGATGAGTCCAAAAAGGAGTTATTTACAGGTAATTTGTTGTGACACCACCTGCGGTATGTGGTCAATAGAACCAACGCTGCCGTATTCCTGCTGGGGAGGGTGACTTGGGGCAGCGTGGATGGTAAGCCCTCCTCGGGTAGGGCTGAGGGTCCCCAGTGCCGGAGAGGTGGAATTGGATGGGGCTTTGTGAGGGATCGTGATTCACACAGTCACTTAGTTTGCTGCAGCTCTCTATGGTACTGGTAGTCGGCAGCTCTGCAGGCATAAGGTTTCGTTATAGAGCACAGGGCAACAGGCGCAATCAATAGGCAGACTCACTGATATGTGTTTTCTCAGTCCCTTTACTGGAGTTAAGGCAGATGTTATAAACTGTCCACGGAATCTGGAGAGCAGTTTGAGGTAATTCTCACCCGGTCGGGTTGTATTGGCTTCCTCACTTTGCTTGTGTTGTGGCCCCTGCAGTTGCTTAAGCTAGGCTTTGTGACGACCATCCACCGTGAGGCCGAGCTGCTGGTAGGCAGCACCCCGAGAAACCCGAGACCCTTAACCCCTATACAGGGATCTGGAATTACAGCGGAGCCCAGGGGGTAGCTGCCTATATGAGCAACAGAGCCGGTGAGGTCGCCAGGGGAAAATCAAGACCCGAAAAACAACGTCAGAAGTCTGAGTCAAAACCGAGAGGGCAGCGAAGGTACAAAATCGTCAGGCAGTAGCAGAGTCAAAAATCCAGGCAAAGGTCAAGGGCAAAAACCAAGAGGGCAGCTGAGGTACAAAATCAATAGGCAGAGGCAGAGTCAGAAATCCAGGCAAGGTCAGACACAAAACTAAACACACACTATCACTGGGGAACCAAAACTATATCTGGCGGCCTGCAAGCCAGGCTCCAATGTACTTGAAGGGCACGGCTACCTCCCATAGGCTGGAGCTCACAACCTGATGACCTCATCCGGACCGCCCCTAGATCCAGGCCAGATGGAGATGCACGACTGGCTCCACCCACGCCACCTCTGACAGAAGAACGCAGGCTGCGCCTAACGGACACCTCTGCAGGGCCCGCTCCTCTGCGACCAACACCACCCAGAGGGGAAACACCACGGCGCTCAGCGACAGAGGCAGACGTCGCGGGAGCAGTTCCATATGAGGACAAGGCCCTCCTGTCACCGGTGCCACCAGCCGAAGGAATCCGGCTCCTCCCAGCGGCCGAGGCAGGAACACCGGCCACCGAGTCCAATGGCGACGTGACAGGCTTCTTGCCCTGTCTCTGTCTTCGTTTACCAGTATAACAGGCAAATCGAGTCCTTCATTTTTCTAACCCACCCTGGGAAGTCAGTGTTACTGGATTCTATATGTTGGTGTGTCTCTGGTACCATGTAGCTGGAGAATCTGGAGTCCCCCACTCTCTACTGTTGACTGTCAGTGTGTGTGAACTTGCACAGTTTCGGACTCCGGTGTCCATTGTTGTGTTGTTCCTCTCAAGGAGGTGAAGCACAGGGTGGTGCAGCCTCCCAGTAGGTTTCTTTCTTTTCTCTTTCCTCAGACCCTAGTCTTAGGCTTGGTCTTAGTCAGTGGACCTTGGGATGAGCCTGGCACAACTTTTTTACACCCAGGTCTGGTTCTCAGTTTGCACAGGAACTGCGCTCAACTGTGCTCTTCACAGTCCTCACAGGAACTGAACTCAATTTGCTTCCTCCCAGACCAGGATATAAGAGAAGCTCACCCTGAAGCCGGGCTTGGTCTCCCCCTTCTGTCTGGGAGGTGTTGGTGTAGCCTGAGTGGAATACCCTTTACTGCTCTCTGGTGACACCTAACACTGGTGACACTGTGGCACTATGACTCTGGGGTGCCACATATACATCCGGACTATGAGAGGCACCCCCACTTTCCTCTTATATTTTGGGGAAATACCATGTGTCTTATAGGCTGAAAAATACAGCATATATATTTATCTTCATCGATAAATAGATAGATTCAGTTTCGCAATAAAGGTCTGCAGCACTCCAGATCAATGTTTGCCAAGATTTTAATCCAACATGGGTACCAGTGTGGCGTCACCATGGCAGTGCTAGAGGAGGAGCACGTCTATGTGTCCCACCACTTCCAGATGGTAAGGGAGTGGTGGAGATACATAGACGACATGTTCCTCCTCTGGAAAGGCAGTGGGAATAGCTTGGAAGCTTTCCATAGGTATTTGAACACAGTAAATCCCATGATCAACTTCTCAATGGTCTCCTCAGAGATAAATTTGCAGTTTATGGATGTGATGGTGAGATTGAACCAGGGAAAGATCAGTACAGGATTTCATGTCAAGCCAGCTGATAAGAACAAGGTGCTGCACTATAAGAGCCATCACCCCTAAAGTTGAGGAGGGCTATACAAAAGGGGCAGACCAAAAGAGTGAGGCAAATAGTAAGTGACCAAGATGAAAGACAGGAGATGGTTGAAAAGTTGTTAAAAAAGTTCAGTGACAGGGAGTACCCTAGAAAGGTTTTGGAGTTTTGAATCTACTAAACATAGAGAGGGACAGTGGGAAAGCAGTGCATCCTAAACAGGATAGGATCCCGGTAGTCATCACGTATGGTGAGGAATCAGATGAAATAATGAAAATAATTAAAAAGAATTGGCAGATTTTGAGCAATGGCCTACCTGAGGTGAAGGAGTTCAAAAATCCCCCGTTATTTACATTTAGAAGAGGGAAGAGACTGAAAGACCGGCTAGGTAGTTCTGATATAGGTAGCTTCAAATGTGAGACACAATTAACTGTCACAGGAACCACGAGGAAAGGACGTTTTCCCTGTATAGGGTGCATAAACTGCCCACAGATGCGTAAGGGGGACACTTTTGAAATGAAAGGAAAAGTGTATAAGATTAATCATTTCTACACATGCGCTTCGGACCACATAGTATACCTCTTAGAATGTCCATGTAAAGAGTACTACGTTGGTGAAACAACTCTAGAGTTTCGTATAAGGATGAGTCAACACAGATATAGTGTACGGAAGAAGGTGTTGAATTTACCGTGACGCCACTGAGGACTGGATTAAAGGATGTCCACTTTTTCTGATTTGGATGTGCTGCCTGTTTTTTGGATATAGAAAGATAGATAGAGAGATGTCATGTGTTTTAAAGCTTTGGATAGGTTTATTGACAACGTCTGAGTTAGTTAGAATCACACCTGTGAATGTATTTTAATGCACACCTGAAACACATTGCTTCATTGTGTGTATCATCATAGGAATGTCTAAAGAAATTAGCCAAGATAAAAGGAAGAGAATTGTGGACTTGTAAAAGTCTGGTTTACCCTTGGGTGTAATTTCCAAATACTTGAAGGTGCCTCATTCATCTGTATAAACAACTATATGCAAGTACAAAAAAGATGGGGATGTCCAGCAACCATACGGCTCAGGAAGGAGATGGGTTCTGGTGTCTCAGAGATGAACGTGCTTTGGTCCGACATTTGCATATCAATCCAAGAACATATTTAACATTTTAAAAGGTACAAAAAAATGGTCCGATGTGGAAGTTAGGTTACTTCTCTTTGTTGTAGAGCTACAGATTTTTATTGATGTTCAGATCAGGGGACTGTGAAGGCCATTGTAAAACCTTCAGCTTGTGCCTTTTGAGGTACTTTATTGTGGATTGTAGCATGTATTTAGGATCATTATCCATTTGTAAAGGTCATCCTCTTTCCAACTTCACCTTTTTTGCAGATGGTGTTATGTTTGCATCAAGAATTTGTTGAAATTTCATTGAATCCATTCTTCACTCTAACCATGAAATGTTCCCCATGTCATTGGCTGCAACATAATTGAAAACATGATTGATCCACCCCTTGCTTAATGGTTGGCAAAATGTTCTTTTCCAAAAATAATGTGTCCTTTTGTCTCCACACGTACGTTTGATCATTGTGGCCAATGAGTTCTGGATGTGTTTCCAAAGAGCATGCGTGTTTTCATATTTCTGATGCTGAATTTTATGGTGAAGTCGTCAGAGAGGTATTCTTCTGATGACTCTTCATTGAAGGCCATATTTGTGCAGGTATCTCTGAACTGAAGAACAATATACCGCAACTACGGAGTTTGCTAAATCTTCCTGGACTTCTTTCGCAGTCAGGCGGGGATTCTGATTTGCCTCTTTAGCAATCCAATGATCAGCTCTGGCTGAAATTTTGCTTGGTCTTCCAGACCTTATCTTGCCTCCCACTGTTTCTGTTAACTGCCATTTCTTAATTATATTTCAAACTGAGGAAAACACAATTTGAAAACACTTTGCTATCTCCTTACAGTCTTCCCCTGCTTTGTGGGCCTACTCCATTTTCACTTTCAGAGTGCTATTCAGCTCCTTAGAAGAAACCATGGCTGCTGTTTTTTGACATAAGTTAAGAAGTGGCTGGTTGTTTATAAAACTATGAAATTTGCATCACCTGGCCTATCTTGTCGATGATAGTGAACAAGCCATAACCTTGACATGCTAATTATGGTCTGAAACCTTGGTCAGTTATCTGACCACATAAATCTCCAAGGCTACCCTAACTTTTGCTTGGGCCCATTTTCCTTTTTGTAATTTTTAAAATATTAAAATATCTATCTATCTATCTATCTATCTATCTATCTATCTATCTATCTATCTATCTATCCATATATATATATTTTTTTTCATAAAAAAGGAAAGCACTGCGTCATCTTTAACGTCATGCCTTTTAGAGATCAGTTCATCTTCAACTTACATAACTGTTCATAATTAAGAATGAGCAAATAGGACTTTAAAGTTTGGAGTTTGTACCAAACATAGGCCATGTCCACACACCTGCGCTCTAAGTATTTAGCGCTTCTCCACTAAATACTTAGGTTTTGACAGGGAAGCGCAAATGCGTGTGTGCGGGCGCTTTCTGAGGATGCAGCCCCTGGTTACCCGATGTGTATTGTGGTAACCAGTTCACAGACAAGGCTGCCTAGTGTCCGCTTTCCCAAAGCGCACAGGGAAACGCTCCTACCACTTCCTCCCCTCTTCCTCTCACTATTGTGGTCCTTCAGTGTTTAGTCCTTGGACCTCTTCTCTTCTCTCTCTACACAGCTTCAATTGGACAGACCATCAGCAGATTTGGCTTTCAGTATCATCTTTATGCTGATGACACCTATACACTTGATTCAACCAGAGCTGGGGTGGATGAGGGACTCGGACACCGGGGCTACTGTGTGGGAGTCACGGATGGTCGGGGCCCCGGTGCCGTGCCCTGGTGATCAATTATACCAGATTTTGATGGTAAACGGTGAGGGTCAAAGGGGTTATTTACAAGGGAACGTGACGCCACCTGTAGAGTCCGGTAAGTTGGTGCCGGCGCTGCCAGCCGGCCACTGAGGTGATGGTTAAGGCAGCTATGTGTGGTACAGCTCCCCACAGGTGGAGCTTTACCTCAGGGCAGCTATTGTGGTGAGACGGTGAGGGAGGACAGTGATGGTATTTGTGGTGCAGTTCTTACCCCTCTGCTTTGATGATGTTGATGATGTTAAGCCCTCCGGGCTGTGGCAGGAAGAATAACAGAAACTAGTTCCAGTTTAACTCTGCTTTACTCGGTACCGGTTGATGGCATAACAAAACATGGTACAGTTTGGTTTTAGGGTGTTGTTGCCAACTCAGGGTTTCTCTTATGGAGTCTCTAGATGTCCTCTCTTTGTCTTTCAGGGTTTTCTACTCTCTTTCTCTGTCTTTCTACTTTCCCACCTTTGTAGAGCTCACCTGCTAGTCTCTTGATCTCCTTCAGTGAGGCACGGTTATCCTTTCCCGGATTTAAGAGGAGTCTGAACTTCTCCCTCGACGTCGGTAATCAGGCCGTTACCCCACCGGTTATGGATCTATTGTGGTCCTGAGGGATGAGGTGCCCTTGTGGGGCTGTCAGCAACTCGATTCTGTTGGGCCTGCAGCTCGTCGGCTTTTCAGTCAGGGATAAACGCCTGGCTGCCTCGGTTGTCCGTGTCACCGGTGTCCCCTCAACATGACCAGCTGGCTCCAACCAGCCCTGGCCCGTTGCCTTCTGTCCTGGGCCCCCACATAAAGATGGGGTACCCTCCACTCAGTTGGGCTGCCAGGCCTGACCACTCTGTCTGCCTTCCCAGCAGCGACTGAGGTAAAACTGTCAGCTGTCACTCTACTCAGTCCTAAGCTCCGCCCCCACCTGTGGAACCTACTATATTACCAGTTCCCCCTACTCTAAGCGGTGCAGTCCTAAGTGAGTGCTAAAAATAGACTCCATAAGGTTTAAACCCTGAACTAGCAACTTACAAGGAAAAACACATTTTTATATTCAAGTGTAATACTACCCTGTGGCGCCTAGCCGCAGGGGCGCCACACACCCCCTTGGTGAAACACACCCGTCCGCGGGTGTTAAACCAAAACTGGAATAAAAATACATTTTACATATAACAATGAACATTTTGGGTGTATCTGCTTAGGAGGCCTGGCTCTACTTAAACCACCCCCAGGCACTTTCTTTTCCTAACTTAAAGGGATCCTGTCACCCCCAAAACACCTCCTAAGGTATTAAAAGCTGTCCCTAGAGCATATTAACACTTACCCTACACTCCTTTTACCTCCTAAATGCACATAGTCAAAGTGAATAAAAACTTTATTATAGTACCTCATTACTGATGATAATGAGTGACTATGGTATTCATAGTCACTCATCCAGGCTGCCCCTCTTCATCATATCACGCCTGAATAGGCATGATCTACATCACAGATTCAAATTCGCGCCTCCCTGCGCGCCTCCCCGCTCTCCTATTCCGTCCGGGCTTCAGTGTGGGGGCTGTATGACGCGATCCGCGTCATTCCCGGCGCCGGGTGACGTATTGAACTAGCAACTTACAAGGAAAAACACATTTTTATATTGAAGTGTAATACTACCCTGTGGCGCCTAGCCGCAGGGGCGCCACACACTTCTTCCCCTGACTCTAATAAAGAACACCAATGACTGTCTAACTGCAGTTTCCAATATCATGTCCGCTCTCTATCTGAAACTCAATCTTTCCAAAACTGAACTTCTTCCATCCACTAACCTCCTGTGATGGGCCAACCCATCAGGCAGAGGTCTGCGATGTAAATCCAGGACAGTTTGTTCGGTTATGTTGTCCCACAAACCTGTATATTTGTTATGTGCAGAGTTTAGGGATGGTCAGATGTGTGGGAGGGACTGGCCATCCACATACCCCCTCCTCCTCCAGGGGTGTGGTGAGGGCTGATATCACGTGACTTCTGCCTGGTCACAGGATGTGATGTCAGCTCAGGTCCCAGAGGCTGAAAAAGCCTGCTGCTGAGCACTTATGGTGGCTGCAGTAGGCTCTAATGACGGACAAGCCCCGGCTGTGGATGCTGGCTAGGTGTAACACATGAGCAGAGACCAGGCCTGGAGCTGTGGCCTGTGAGTGGAGTCAGAGACTGCTCGACTGCGATAGTGCTGGAGAAGCATACCCAAAACCTGTGCACCCGTGTATGAGGTAACAACAGACTGTATACCGGGTGGTATGTTCCTGCAAGCCAAAGAAAGGCTCCTGTTTATGTGGTGGAGGGCGGTTTATGCCTAATTAATAAACCGACATTAATTTATTTACATTGAGAGACTGTTGCTGTGTTTGAACGTCGCTGCCAAACCCCGACCCGGTCCGTGATCGCTACGTCACACTCCCTAAATCTGACATCTCTCTCTCAGTGTGTGGTGCCACGATAACGCCTAGGCTGCAGGCTTGCTGTCTGGGTGTCATGTTTGACTCTGATCTTTCCTTCACCCCGTATATACAATTCTCACCCGCTTTTGCCACTTGCGTCTGAAGAACATCTCTAGAAGTCACTCCTTTCTCACCTTGGAAACCATAAAAACCCTCACTGTGGCCCTGATGCACTACCGCCTTGACTATTGTAATTCTCTTTTAATTGGCCTCCCCGCACTAGACTCTCCCCTCTCCAGTCCAGCCTTAATGCAGCAGCCAGGATCACCTAACTAGCTAAACGTTATTTAGACACTTCTGCTCTATGCCAGTCATTGCACTGGCTGCCTATACACAGGATCCAATTCAAACTGCTTGTTCTCACCCATAAAGCTCTTCACAGTGCAGCACCACCCTACCTCTCTACCCTCATCTCTGTCTATCATCCCACTCAGTCTCTTCGCTTTGGAAGTGACTTTAGACTCACTTCTGCATTAATCCAAACCTCCCACTCCCATCTCTAATGGTACCTTTACACGCTGCAATATCGGCTGGGAATCGTAAAGGCGATACGTCACCCCAGAGCAATCGCTGTGAAATTGCCTCACAGTTGCAGCATGTAATTGGGGAATTCTGTGGCGATAAATAGCCTCTCGCCTGATTCCTGAGCACTGCTCTGAAATCAGCCTCAATCATGAAGGCGATATTTCCGTGTTGTGGTGTGTGAACAGGCGATAGTAATGGAAACAGCGTTGCCTAGGAATTCCCGTAGGCGTGCCTCAACCGTTCTGTAGTCTACGCCCCGTCTGCGATGATTGGTGTTGGCTACTGTGTTCCCATTGGCTGACAATTGACAGGGCGCCATATTTGAAGAGCTGTCTGTTCAGCAACACACACATCTTCAATTACGTCATGTATTAGCCAGCCTTCCAGAGCAGGCTGACCAATCGTAATGCTGTTGCGTTGTCCAATGAGCGCGTATGGGGCGAGGTGTAAACCATTGTGGCATGCCTATCTCCTTGCACCGCTGAACATGTATGCCCACATTTCCTTTGGAATGGCGGCGTTTGAAGCGGCGATGGAATGAGGCAAGATTGTTTCCGCTGTAGGTGAGGTGAATTCCGGAGCGACACATCCCCTTACTTTTAGGGCGAGATTTCGGCGTGTAATGCTGCCATCGGTGATCTGAGGCGAGCATGAAAAACGTGCACGAGCACATTAGATCACCTCATATCGCCAGGCGATATTGCGGCTTATGAAGGTACCATAACACTTCTCCCGAGCTGCACCAATTCTCTGGAATGCTTTACCCCAAGAAATTAGGTCTATCTACAATTTACATAGTTTCAGGCAATCCATAAAAAAACACCTCTTTTTAGGGCATCCTATCTTGATCCGTAGTCTATGTCACTTAGAAATAGCCTATCCACTCCATCAGTCTCAAATGCATCACAAATAATGGTTGGTGGCCACTTACGCTGCTCCTATCTGTTCCCTATCTCATCAAAGTCACTATACCATCTTTGTAAATAAGCACCTGCACTTTGTGTCACACCACCTCATTGTTAGATTGTAAGCTCTTATGAGTAGGCCTGTCATTATTTTGCTTTAATTATTGTATTATGCTTTGTATTGTACTTTGTATTGTATTGAATTTTCAGATAACTGTTTCTTATGATTGTTTGAATATGAACCTCTGAATTGTGAAGCGCTGCGGAATATAAAGATTATTATTATTATTCAGGGACTGTAAGTCATTAATGCAGTACTCTGATGATGATTAAGGTGTTATATTTATGTCTAGTGGAAATTATTTTGAAATCTCCCATCATTAATTTGCTGAAGATTTCAATGGACGGACATAAGAACAAGGAGGGGCACCTTGATGGTTATTATGGACTGTGGGAATGTACCTTGAGTATCAGATATTTGCTCTCTCAGGAGTTCATTTCGGACCTCAAGCTCTTTCCTCTCAATGTAATTGTCTGAACCGTGTTCCGTTGAACATATGCAATATAGCTTTTTAAGTAGTAGCTTACGAGAAAACATGTGTAAGTCTTTTAAGCCTGAGAAAAAATTGAAAGCGTTAATCGGTGAAAATGGCAGCTCCTTAGAAAATATATTACTTTCTACCTCATTTAAAATGCAATTAGATAAATTCTTTACCTTGAATTTTTACTTTTAGATGTCTTTGAATTGGGTGCTGCTTTCCACACACCAGTCTGTCAATTTCTACCCCTTGTATTGGTAGACATATTAGAGTTGCCTCCAGATAATACTGAGGCCTCATCCCCATGTGTGTCTTCCCCAGATACATGGGATTGAAAGTAGTGGATCTGGTGACTGATCTAGATCTACTGCTTGTATTAGCTGTCCTCTATTTCTATACCCTTGGACAGCACTGCTGACTTTCTGTATTTGTATGGCTACCTTTTCCTATTGATGATGCTGTGCATATGCATTCCTGGAGCAAGTGTCAGAGTTTCATCCTGCGGGCTCACTTTGGTTGTGACGTATGCGTGGGAGCTTGGACTATGCATTCCCACACTGATGCATTCACTTTTCGACCTGACGCCATTTGATTTGATACTACCTTAGCCTAACATCTGGTATGCAAGCGTCAACGCAGGTGCTGCTAATTTGGATTTATGATCACAGGGCATGTGTCAATACAAGCGCAGTCATTAGGTCTCATATGTACCACGTGACCCATTGCCAGCATTACAAAAAGGTCATATCTTGGTAAAGAATTGCCATTCCCTCAAGAAGAAGTTGGATATTTGATCTAGCAAACATGTGTCGGGTTCTCTCTAGCGTATGTCTGTCTCTTCCTCTGCAACTTTTCAAGTGTTAGGTTGTTTGCTACCTATATCATAGAACTAAACAATTTTACAACCAATTTCAAAATAACTTCAAAAAAACTTTTGTTAGTTATTTAATTAACATGGTCAAGGGGCCCAAACTTTTTATACAGATGGTGATATATATATACAAAACTGGGGTAGCAAACGCTATGGGAAAAAATGTTAACATATAAAAAACTGAAAAGTGGGGCGTGCAATATTATTTGGCCCCCTTGAGTTAATACTTTGTAGCGCCACCTTTCGTGATTACAGCTGCAAGTCGCTTAGGGTATGTCTCTATCAGTTTTGCACATCGAGAGACTGAAATTCTTGCCAATTCTTCCTAGCAAAACAGCTCGAGCTCAGTGAGGTTGGATGGAAAGCGTTTGTGAACAGCAGTTTTCAGCTCTTTCCACAGATTCTCAATTGAATTCAGGTCTGGACTTTGACTTGGCCATTCTAACACCTGGATACGTTTAGTTTTGAACCATTCTATTGTAGATTTTGCTTTATGTTTGGGATCTTTGTCTTGTTGGAAGATAAATCTCCATCCCAGTCTCAGGTCTTTTGTAGACTCCAACAGGTTTTTGGCCAGAATGGTCCTGTATTTGGCTTCGTCCATCTTCCCATCAATTTTAACCATCTTCCCTGTCCCTGCTGAAGAAAAGCAGGCCCAAACCATGATGCTGCCACAGTGTGATGGTGTTTTGAGGGTGATGAGCTGTGTTGCTTTTACGCCAAACATATCATTTTTCATTGTGGCCAAAAAGTTAGATTTTGGTTTCATCTGACCAGAGCACCTTATTCCACATGATTGTTGTGTCTCCCAGGTGGCTTGTGGCAAACTTCAAACAAGACTTTTTATGGACATCATTGAGAAATGGCTTTCTTCTTGCCACTCTTCCATAAAGGCCAGATTTGTGCAGTGTACGACTGATTGTTGTCCTATGGACAGACTCTCCCACCTCAGTTGTAGATCTCTGCAGTCCATCCAGAGTGATCATGGGCCCTTTGGCTGCATCTATGATCAGTTTTCTCCTTGTTCGAGATGACAGTTTAGAGGGACGGCCGGGTCTTGGTAGATTTGCAGTGATCTGATACTCCTTCCATTTCAATAAGATCACTTGTACAGTGCTCCTTGAGATGTTTAATACTTGGGGAATCTTTTTGTATCCAAATCTGGCTTTAAACTTATCCACTACAGTATCTTGGACCTGCCTGGTGTGTTCCTTGGTCTTCATGATGCTCTCTGCACTTGAAACAGAACTCTGAGACTATCACAGAGCAGGTGCATTTATACAGAGACTTGATTACACACAGGTGGATTCTATTTATCATTACCAGTCATTTAGGACAACATTGGATCATTCAGAGATCCTCACTGAACTTCTGGAGTGAGTTTGCTGCACTGAAAGTAAAGGGGCCAAATAATATTGCACGCCCCACTTTTCAGTTTTTTATTTGTTAAAAAAGTTTAAAACATCCAATAAATTTCGTTCCACTTCACAATTGTGCCCCAATTGTTGTTGATTCTTCACAAAAAAATTAGAATTCATATCTTTGTTTGAAGCTTGAAATGTGGCAAAAGGTTGAAAAGTTCAAGGGAGCTAAATACTTTCACAAGGCACTGTATATTGTCATTCCCATGTTACTTGCACATCTACTTTTCACAAGTTATATACTTTGTATTTAATACAGATTGTTTTACTACATTTAAACTCCACCCTTCTACTTTTTTGATTAACATCCCTAGTACCGTGGCGGTCAGTACCTTGGCCATCTGAAATCAAAGGTTCGCAGAGGATCACAGTTTGTATAGCAGAGTTGTTTTCCATCTCCAAAGTTGCTGGGTAAGGCTGGAATCACACTGTGCGTGTGATATTCAACTAAGTCAGATGTGTCATGGATGGGTAACTTGGAATGGTTCTCCCCTTTCTGGACGGGAGTGTGGAGCTGCTTAGAAAAACAAGGAGCTGATGCTCCCATCCAGAGGGGGGAGGCAAGTCCAAGTTACTCATCCATGACACATCTGACTTAGTCGTATATCACACGGACCAGCGGTGTAACTAGATTTCATGGCGCCCGGGGCAAAGATCTATTCCGGCGCCCCCCCCCCCCCCGAGTAGGTCAGCCATCAGCTTTCAGCCCCGCAGACCCTGCAGCCTTGGTTGAGGAGCGGGGGGGGGGGGGGGGGAATGTGCTGTCAGTCTCAGTGGGCCCACTTAACACATGCTGGCTATATATATAATACAGTATATATATTTACATGTATAACAGGCTGTGAACCGTAACATTACTATTATATTGTGCCCACAGAGTGCCATCATACTGACACATGCTGCTATTTTATGCCCCAGGCTCTGGTGCCTGCAGCCTGCACCATCTCCACACACTGACCTCTGAAGCGGTGCTGGGCTCCAGTGTGTGCGCTGGTCTTGCTGTGCAACACAGGAGAGGAGAGGAGGATGGTTTACGAGTGTCTTCGGTGCGTTCCACACACACACCGCCCGCAGGAAGAGGAAGTGAGGGGGCGGAACGAGGACCATCTTCTATGCGGTCCACAGTGTGGAACGCCCACAGGCAGTGGAAGTGACAGCCTGGAAGCGGGGGCGGAGCGGGGGCTGGCAGCCGGCGGCCTACAATAAGTGTGCACCATACCGCGCCGGTAAGAGATAGTAAATAATACCGGCGCGGGGCGGGCCTTGTTTGAGGAGCGGGGGTGCCGCCGGCGCCCTCCTCTGACTTGCGCCCGGGGCAAAGTATCCGGCTGCCCCCCCCTAGATACGCCCCTGACACGGACAGTGTGATTTCAGCCTAAATCTCTCCCTACTGCAGCGTGTAAACGCTTATCATCAGCAGGGTTCTCTCTCACCTATAGAATCTATGATTTTTTGGCCATTTTTTGTTTTCCTCTACCTTTCTGCTTTGACATTCGTGCAAATTGAAAGTTGCAGCAAATGTATCAATATGAGACACTTTAATTAATTTGGCGAATTTTTAGACTATCTAGCCGAAGCTTACATGGTGTAAAAGTTTTAGTATTTCCTCCTTTATGTTATAGTTAGTTAACATTTTGTTTTCTGTAATTGAATGTGAAGGCTAATAGTTAGTCTATAAGTTGGGTAGGCAATATGATGGCACTTTTAAAACACATTTTTTTCTTGTGGCACATTTTAAATGGGGTTTCCACTTTCAAAAATATAGCCTCAGTGTTCCCTGGTTACAGAAGGAGGGATGTTGGGACTACAGTGCACAACATCATTTAAGCTAATCACTGAGTTTATCGACTGTTGATGCAGATGGCATGAGTGGCTAAGCTCAGTGATTTACTGCAGAAATTATGTGCACTGTAGTTGTTCTACAACCAGTAAAGACCAGAGGAACAGTAGAGAACAATTGTTAGAGTTAGAGAAGGTGAGTACCTGCTGAGTCTGTTATTTTCTATGTATAAAAATATTTAGCGCCACATTTTTTAGACCTAGAAAACACCTCTAAAGGTACCTTTACACGCCCCATCTATCACTGGCGGTCGGTAGCAACCGTACGTGCAACCGTACATGACGCCATTCCAATTGTGTAGTGTGAATGGTCAGCTCTTTGAATATGGTGCCCTATGAAGGGACAGCCAATGGTTACACAGTAGCCCCCACCAATCATCGCTGATGGGGCGCAATATCAAACACGCTGTGGCACGCCCCGGGGAAATCACTAGGCGATGCAAATTCCATCCCTATCACCCGTTTACACGCCAATACCAGGGGAATTCACCCTTTGGGTTGCCTCGGATTTTAGAACACGGCTCGGAAACCGCTACCCGGAGCAACTGCGAGCAACCTGATCACTTTCCCCAATTACACGCCGCTATTGCATAGCAATTTCAAGGCAACCGTGACTTAAATCTCGATTCCCAGGCAGTTTCTACACCTCAGTGGCGGCGTGTAAAGGTACCTTAAAGGTACCTTTACACGCCGCTACAACAGGATGGATACAACCCGCTACAGGCTACAAATGTAGCTTGTAGCGCCAATATCGCCCGTAGTAGCGGCGTGTGAAGACGGGACGCGACAGCCGGCTACAGATACATCTGTTTCCGAGCACTGCCCAATAACAGATGGCTACAAAGCCGATTGTAGCGAGCTGTATCGGCGTGTAAAGAAGGAACAGAAGGGTTGTTCCTACACCATGCTATGTAGCTGGGGCGTGACACAGGCTCCGGGTTTCCGCGCCCCCTTCAGCGATCATTGGAGGAAGCTCCTGCGTTGCGATTGGTTGTCGCTGCACAGGGCGGCATATTTAAGGAGCTGACGAGTCACACTACACAATTGCTCGAGTGTCAAGTATTAATCAGCCTCCTGCGATGCCTGGCCAATCATGGTATTATTGCTTTGTCCTATCAGCGTACGGACGTCTCGTAATCCACAATTGTAGCACGCCTATGTGCTGTCCCTGCTGCACCAGGTACGCCCATAGTAGCTGTTTGTAGCGGTGTGTAAATGAGCTACAGATGGCTACTTGAGACACCCGGCGATGTAGCTAGCTGTAGATGTAGCGTAGCGTAGCGCACCTTGTGGCGGCGTGTAAAGAGGGTGCGTTTCCCGTTTGTAACCGTTTTGGCGTGCTCGTGCACGTGAAGTAGCGGTTGGTATCCATCCTGTTGTAGCGGCGTGTAAAGGTACCTTTAGAGTTTAGACTTCTGTCTAGAAATATTGTTCTAATTTTTACGCCACCCCCAAACTTGGAACATAGTGTAACTTTCAAAAGTGATCATGATTTGAGGTTATAGATAGATTGTATAATTTTTCAACTGAGATAGTGCTGTAATGCATGATCTGACAAAAACTGAATTTGTATAGCTAACCGTGCCCTCTTCTGAAATGTATTCAGAGCAGAATTACATTGAAGTTCACCATATCTGTCTAGCAAAATCCTTGATACATGTTCACCCATGAGTTTGGGGTCCAGGTCATAGGTTATTCAGAAAATTGCCTTGACTAGATTCTACTGTATAATATCAATTTCTTAGGCCAAGTTCTGAAAAGGATTCCTGCCTTCTATTGTATACTACAGTGATCTATTGAATGATAGAAACTTAATATATTGAAAAAGAAGGAACAATAAAGAATAACAAAGAAAATGTTGTTGAACTTCCACATCAGTATTATATACTACTTTATGAAACACCTCTTCAGTTTATAAGCAATAAAACTATTCATTAAAGCAGAGGAACATTGGCACTGTTTAAATGTGAGCATAATGCAATGTAATGGAAAGGCAATGCTTACTGTGGGCTTTGCCTAACAATCTGAAACCAAGCACCAGATAATAGGATCAGCCGTATGATTTAAATATGTTGCTCCTTATTGCTGGGATTCATTAAAATAAACATAAACATTTGTGCATAGAATCAGGTGATGATTGGCTTGTACTTGTCTCGAGGGGGACAGGATAACAGCTCATGCACCTGCCACCTAATTCAGTCGAAAACCTGACAGTTCCTACGAGTGGCGCAGCATAATGAAGTTCATTCAGGCTGTCACTGAAGTCAATAACTTATCCCCAACTGCTTTTGTCTGAATCGAGGTTGTGCCTCCGATTGGACAGAGGTACTTATTCAAGAGAAATTTATTTTCAATTGCAACCCCTAATACCACTGGCACATGCCTGGCTTTGACAGAGGCTTTGGCTCAGGGCTAAACTATTGTGAAAGTTAGTACCCATTGTATGTGGTCTTTGATCTAACAAAGCTGCTTAACAAGATGGTTAGGGACCGTTCCAGATAACAGGTGTGTCCTTTGAGGACACACAGACATTTTTCAAGGAGAGCATGGGACAAAGTCAATAAGTATCTACATTTGTATACTTGTTTGGGTTGATTTATGAGGAGCACTAGATCTGCTTCTGTTTCTATCTGCCTCCTGCTTTGCCTGTGAAACTCAGTATCTGGTGGTGCTTGCCTTCACTAACGCCAATGTGCTGTAACAGATTTCTAAATAACAGAATTATTAGAACACTATTCTTTATACATCATAAATTCAGAATTAGTTGTTAGCTAAAAATTAAGGAAATTTACCATTAAAAGTCATAAAACCAAAAGGTTCATTCAAACGTCAATTTCTCTCATATGAGTTCTATCCTTGTTTTTGACAGCTAGAACTTATATTTTTTATTATTATTATTATTATTATTAATATTATTAATTAATTAATTAATTTATTTATAGAGCGCCATTGATTCCATGGTGCTGTATATGAGAAAGGGATACATACAAACAAGTTAAATATACAATGAATAAACTAGCAGTGACAGACTGGAACAGAGGGGAGAGAGGACCCTGCACTTGCGGGCTTATATTCTACAGGGCAATGGGGAGGGAAAGAGTAGGATGCGTCTGCTCGGGTGGTGGTGGGGCGCTGTGTCCAGGGGTGGCGGAGCGCCAGGTCCAATGGTAGTGAGGTCATTGCAGGCTGTAGGCTGTTCTGAAGAGATGGGTTTTCAGGTACTGCTTGAAGGCTCCAAGTGTAGGGGACAGTCGGATGTTTTGAGGTGCAGAATTCCAAAGAATGGGAGATGCTCGGGCGAAATCTTGCAGGCGGTTAGATGAGGAACGTTCAAGTGTGGAGGAAAAAAGGAGGTCTTGGGAGGATCGAAGATTACGAGTTGGATGATATCGGGAGATGAATTCAGATATATTGGGGAGACATATTGTAGATGGCTTTGTAAGTCAATGTTAGTAGTTTGAATTGGATACGCTAGGGAAATGGGAGCCAGTGGAAGGATTTGCAGATGGTAGAAGTGGAGGAGCAGCAAGGAGAGAGGTGGATTAGACAGGCAGCAGAGAAGAGGACAGATTGGAGAGGTGCAAAAGTTTTAGCAGGGAGGCCACAGAGGAGGAGGTTGCAGTAGTCGAGACGAGAGATAATGAGGGCATGTGTCACACCCCAGTGACGGGGGTACTTGAGACCGGGCCCTGTCGTCCTCTAGGGCTGCTGGGGTCATCACGGTGACATGACCCTGTCCCGTGGTCCCAGGTGCTGTAATAAAAAGGGGAATAAAAGAAAAATAAAGGAAAAGGAAATAGAGTTTATAGTTTTTCGTGACCCCACCTGTGGTTTGTGGCTAGTAAAGCCATCACTGCAATTCAGTCTTCCGGGGAATGATGATAAAGGCGTCAGCCGGGATGGAGAGCCCTCCATGGGTAGGGCTTGGTGTTCCCCAGAGTAGATGTAGGGGATGGGTCATCTGGCTTCCACGCTTACCCTTCTTTGGCAGTCTTCCCTGCTCAAGCACAATAGGCAGTGTGCTGCTCTGCAGGCGGGAGCTGGTTGTCATCGTGCAAATGAGAGTCTCTCACACACAGTTCTGAGTCTATCTGGTTCTTTACTTAGTTGTTACGGTTCCAGCAATACACAGTACACAACCGGCTCTGGACACTGGTTCAGCAGCTAGGACAGTTGACTCTGTGGACATTCCCAACCGGGAATCCTAGTCCTATATGACAGTCTTTCCTTTGTGTGCCGGCGGTTGGGTTCCAGGTATTAAGTCCCTTCACCTCGCTGATTAATTCCTGGCCGGGGCATGCAGCTCCCAACCCCATCTACAGGGCCGGTGCTCTGGTGTCGGCCCGGTCCTCCCGGTGTCCTGATTCATCTGGACCCACCGTGGATCCCTTCTTCTCTCCCTCGGTACTCGGCCAGGAACCCGGACCAGCCTTACGGTGGCACAGGCAGCTGGGTCCACGTTCTTCCTTTGCTATGTTACACTTTGGCTCTCAGGGTGTCTCAGATAAGGAGCTCGGTTCCTCTCCCTCTACACATGCCAGGAACTCGAACCTGAACCTCCTGTGTCCCTCACTCTGGGTAGACTCTGCTACCAGGAACTGGGTCCCCCTAACTTTGTGTTCCTAGGGTTTTAGTTTAGTTTCTCCACCCTGTTCCTGAGTTTTTCTCTCTTCTCTCCACCCACCACCTAGCTGCCTCCATCTATCTCTTGCCTGACATGGAATACTAGGTCTAGGGATGGGTGTTGTGTACGGTGTTGGTGTGGGGTGACTAGCTTACCTGTCCCAGCTGCATCACCTTCTGTGGCCTCAAGTGCGCAGGGGCACCACACATGCACTAGTAATTTAGTAGATTGAGGTTTGAGGAAGGGACAGATTCTGGAAATATTTGATTGGAGGCGGCAGGAGGTGGCTAGAGCTTGAATGTGCGGTCTGAAGGATAAGGCAGAGTCAAGGATCACTCCGAGGCAGTGGACATTAGGTACAGGGCAAAGTGTGATATCATTTATTGTGATAGATAGATCAGGTAAGAGAGGTGCCCAGCACCTACTTATTGGACTGTCTAATAAATCAATATTTTGTTAGTGCTTTGATGTCTAATGGAATACGGCATCTTGGTTTTTAACGTTTCATCCTCCCTACTTTATATGTATCACGCTGGGGACTGCAGCAGTTGTGATATGGTTTTCTGGTGGTTGTGACTCTCACAACCACACAAGGTGAGTCTCTAAACAAGACATGGCACCCAAAATCTTTCCCAATTTTCCATTCCAAAAGTTGAATGGCACTCCTTCCCTTCCGAGCCCTGCCGTGCACCCAAACAAGAGTTTTCCACCACATATGAGGTATATATGTACTCAGAAGAAGTTGCACAACAAATTGTACGGTGCACTTCCCATCTTGCCCTTATTAAATTGCTACATTTGTAGCTAACACATTTTTGTGTGAAAAAATAGATTTTCTATTTTCACAGCTCAACGTTATAAAATTCTGTGAAGAACGTTGGGGTTCAAGATGCGCACTACATATCTAGATAAATTCATTGAGAGGTCTAGTTTTCAAAATGGGGTCACTTGTGGAGTGTTTCCCCTGATTAGGCACATCAGGGGCTCTCCAAACGTGATATGATGTTCGTTAATGTTCTCAGACAATCTTGGGTTTCAAAAGTCAAATGCCCTCCTTTCCCTCCTGAGCCCTGCCGTGTGCCCAAACAGTGGTTTTCCGCCACATATGGGGTACTGAGGACAAATTGCAAAACAAATTGTATGATGCATTTTTCTCTGTTACCCTTGTGAAAATGCAATATTTATGGCTAAAGTAACATTTTTGTGGCAAAAAGTAAAATTTTCATTTTTTTTCTTCCACATTGCTTTAGTTCCTTTTGGCCCCCCCTCCTCCCTCCCTCCCTGCTGTGTGTGCTTTCTCTGACCGCCCGCTGCTATGTGATTACTTGTGCCTATGTGTATCCAGTGAGCAGTGGGTACACATAGGTGCAGTTAAAGGGATACTGTCACCTCCAAAATGCCTCCTAAGCTACCAAAACATGTCCCTGCAGCATCCTATCACTAATCTAAGGCTGGGGTTACACATAGAAATCCGTTTTTGGAAGTCCTTTTCATCACCAATCCGTTTTTTATAGGGTGCTTTTTGTGTCTCCTGCACTCCTGTACGTTTTTGGACTTAGTCATTTTTTTCAGAAAAAACGCATGTGCGCAAACGCATGCGCAAACGCAAGTGGCTATATATGCCATGCGTTTGCGCATGCGTTTCCCATAGGGCCCCATGTTAAAAAAAACGCATAAAAACGCATGCGTTTTTTAACTGATGCCAAAAACGCTGTTTACTGCGTTTTTGGCTCAAAAACGGACAGGGCAATGTTTTGAGCTCCAGAGAAAAACGCACAGGGTGTTTATTACACCCAATGCGTTTTTCTGTCAGTTTTTGGACTTAGAAAAAAAAAATGACAAAACTGAAGCCAAAAACGGACTGAGGGCTTATGTGTGACCCCAGCCTTACACTCCTTTTGTCTCCTAAAAGCATCCTGTGAAAGTGCATAAAAACGCTTTTATACTCACTCATTAGTGATTATAATTAGCAGGGGCTATATTGTTTAGCCCTTAGGGATTGTTGTTGTGCAGCCTGAATGATCCACACTCTCTGTCTGTGATGCTGTGATGTGGAGCTGAAGGCAAGACTAATGATTTGCATTCTGTGAATGATAGAGAGGGGGAGAGCAAAGCCTGCACAAGCAAAGCAAACAGAGAGAGGGTAGATCCTGGAGCCTGCAAAACAACATGCCCTAAGGGCTAAAAACTATAGCCCCTGCTAATTATAATCACTAATGAGTAAGTATTAAAACTTTTTTATGCACTTTCACAGGATGCTTTTAGGAGACAAAAAGAGTGTGAGATTAGTGATAATATGCTGCAGGGACATGTTTTGGTAGCTTAGGAGGCGTTCTGGAGTTGACAGGATCCCTTTAAACATGCATCAGGCTGTGCGTGGCGTGGAAACAGAGGCGCCTTCCAGGTGTCTCAGGTGTTAGCGGTACCACTGGCGGTAGTATGCAGTGGGGCACTACTGCCAGTGGGTACTATATTTGGACACCCATCACTTGGGTATGCAAATATGGCTACCGCGACTTCTGCTGGCCGATCAGAGGCCTATGTGTGATAGGAGGACACGATGACGGCAGAAGTGTATTACAGACACCAAAAGGTAAGTATATAATAAAAACAAGACAAAATCCAATGTTAAAAGCAAGTAGGTTAGTAAGCATTTGGGGCTAGCATACATTGAGTTATGTATACTGTGTACCTATATGAGAAATATGACATTAAATATGCTGCCATGTGAAGAAACAATGCTAAAAATAACTTGTCTATGTCACACACAAGTAGATATGTAAGAAAAAAAGGGAGAGAAGGGGCGCATGTGTAGGATCACTATAGCTCGGTTAATATGGCGTTATTACAGGTGGCCACTCACTTGTTTGGGTTGTGCACGACCTGCACAACCCGGTGTAATAGCCTCTGATATATGGGGGACCCCCGGCAATATGCACTACCTGAGGAAGACTGCCTTGAGCGATCGGTAGCAACCGAACGTGCGCGTGCACATTTTTGCCGGTTGCTACCGAACGCCAATGCCGCATGTACACGCCGCAATTGCGCCCTCAACCTAAGGGAACGTGGCTCCCCGGAAGTTGAAACAGATCCTGCGGGAAACATCCGGTTGAATCCCTAAGCCGCTTCACACGCCGCAATCACTAAGGGAATGTGGGCGTACCTGTGCAGCGGCTCGAACACATAGGGGTGTCAAACTCTGCTACAGCGCGCCCAAACTACAATTGTTGGCCAACGCAATAGCGTCCTGATTGGCCAGGGTGCACAGGGAGCCTGGTGAATACGTGACGCAATTGTGTTTGACTTGTCACACGGAATAGACGCTTGTGTCGTGTACAAGTGTGCTTACATCCACTTAGGAGATGCTCACACGTCACACAGGAGCGGTTTGGAGCTACACAATCAGTGCGCTACCATACTATGTGGTTTGCTATGTGTGCATCTGTAGCTGAAGGTGGGAATATAGGCAAAATACTGCTAACATATGTGCCTACATTTGTCCATGGCATTGTCCAGCTGCCATGGCACCACTCGACTATGTGTGTGTGTGCACATGTGTACCACAAATTGTGTCAACCTACATGGCCCCCAATATCATGGCCTGGATCAATGTGATGTGTCCAGGTGTCCCTCTGCCCACACCACACCACAATGGATATGTACACATATTTGCCACATACACTGTAGGACAAACAGCTTAACCTGGCTCATGCATATCAACACATAATGTGTCTGGTACCCAGCCATAGGTGACAATGGGTGACAAAGCACTGGGCACACCAGAAAGCTTGGTTAACCTGCCCTCCATCCCCAAGTAATGAGTCTCACACGTTGTTATTTGGATCCAAAAAAAATAGTGTATTATTTTGTTAATGTCAAAAGCCTTGCAACATCGAAAATATACAATGTACATTAAACCATCATGTTACATTGTAAACATACAACAAACACATTGGCACACAAATACAGAATAAATTGGAAAAAAATGTTAAAGTGTGCACCACCCACAAAACAGGAAAATAACCTCAACTACATAACTAACTAAAACATGTGCACACAATAACATAAAATGAAACAATACATGGTGCAGCCACCCTGCTGACTACACCATGGCCACCATCTGCAACCCTGACAACACCAGCCACACTACAGCTGCTGATGCTGCCAGGCCACTGCCCCAGGGCCATTAAAGTAGGAGTGGTATGCGTTTCTACTGTTCCTGGCATCCTGCTGAGTCTGACCATGGGCTGGAGTTGAGGAGGTCCCAAGTTTGTGGTACCATGACCTCCTCACCTTCACCCTGGGCCAAGAGGGGCCGCGTGGAACATGGTGCAGCATGCGGCGTCCACAGCCTTCATTAGGCCCAGCCAAAGACCCAGCCCCGCCGCAGGAGGTGGGTAATTGTGTTGGTCTGTGTGAGGTTTACACCATGTTTGCAACACAGATGTGAATTTCTGCATGCATTTCCTCTTCACCCTTGGCCATCTGCTTCACCTTGGTCTTTCACTGTTGTTTAAAATAGCTGTTTTCTTGTTATCGTGTGTGAGAATGTTTCTCTTGTTTATGATCACTTTATCTAGATATGTTGGATCCGCAGGTGAGTATACGTCACTAGTTCTCATCTCTTCTCTTGGTTTTACGGCTTTTCTTCAATGGTGTGCTTTGGGCTCTGTTTGATTGTGTATCTTTGTGGCCTATTGTGATCAATGATACTGCTTCATGTTTTTGATTTGTATGTTTTCTTCTTTCTTTTTCAGGCCTCTCTGGTGTCTGGCTCCAGTGAAGAGGAGTCAGCAGCTGGCGAGGCTCTCCCATCGACATCTGCGGGAGAGCCAGTGCCCGGGACCAGTGGTGGAGGGCCGGGCCCAGGGCCCAGCTCTGAGTTTCGTAGGAGACGTCCACCAGCCCCACCAAATACGGAGCTGGGTACCTGGGCAAAACAGGTCCTCCTCGACCGTGAGAGGATCCCCGGCTCTGGTTTCGAGTACGTCGCCAGCAAAATGCTGGCCCGGATGGAGCTAGAGCAGCGGAACATCGCAGAGCAGGCCATGTTTCATGTCCTGGAGGCGGGCGTAGATCGGTCGCTGTGATGGGGGGCCATGTTGCCGCTCCCCCAGAAGACCACCCCATGGCCCACTGCGCCCGCCAGACACATGGTGAGGAAGTCCCAATCTCCTGATACTCCACCTCCCCCAAGAAGAAGCACCCATCAAACATTAGCCTCCCATGGAAGATGGGTGTACCATGAGGAGGTGGGGGAGGCGCCATTGTCTGATCCAGCAGAGGATGAGGAAGAGAGCGGACACTACTAGCCAATGCACTACCTTGGCTGTTTGGACTGGAAGTAGCCTTTTTTTTCCCTGTTTGGGCTTTCATTTTTGTTGTTGACTAATTATGCCTGATTTTGGCGGGTTTTTTTTCGTAAAAAAAAAAAAAAAGATTAATAAAAATTTATGTTACATAACACTATGTCCATATCTGTGTTACCTACACAAGTGTGTGGAGGGGGGGTTGGATGTGGGTCACATATAGGGTACATTCAGGCTACATTGTGGGTCATGTGGGAGTTATGGGACAGTATGGTGACATGTTTACTATGTGACAACATAGAGCTGTGATTCCAACGTGGGCAAGTGTGTTAGCCAAATTTAAAATGTGTAACAAAAACATGTGGGTGTCGTCAGCAAGGACCACACAGGAGTTTTAGGAGAACATTTTATTCACCAACACCATGTGTGCCAAACATTGGCAGCACACACCTCAAGGCTTGGTTGGTTTAGGAGTAGCCACAACACACTACACACGGTCCCAATGTGGGCCACTATAAGAAAAAAGGTCAACGTGGCCTGAAATCAAAAAAAGGTACCAACAGGGCAAATGTAGTGAAGAACAAGGTCCAACATGGACAAAAAACAGTTTGTGGGTATGGCCCCATTATTGGGGTTGGGCGGAGCTCTGGGCTCGCTGTAGGGCAGAAATCATGGCTCCCAGGCGGGCAAGTTTTTGCTGCCCTTCCCAGTGTGCCCTCTGTAGGTGCTGCTCAGCCTCCTGGTGTGCCAGCAGCAGATCCGAAACAGTTGGTACACCTGTAGGGGAAAAAAAAGGAGCTTAGTGATGTAGCAGGCTATGTGGATGTGTTAAATTGTGTGTAATGAAAGTGAAGATACGTATGCTTTGCATCACCATCCCGTGTATCATCAGGAGGAGATGGCGATGTGCTGATAGCCCAGCCGGCTGCACGTACGCCATCTCCTTCTGCAAAACATTGAAAGAAATGATAAGCAATACATAACAAAACATACTCATGTTTCTAACACACACTAGTTATGACAATGGTCATGGTGTGTGCGTTAGCAGACGCTTACCAACATATGGGGAACATTCTGCCACCATCTGAGGGGGTGGTGAGTAGAGCACATTATTCCCGCTGTCTGTCCCAGGGGATGGTGGTGTCCCGGGTGATGCTGGGCTGGGTTCTGCCTCTGTCCCAGGGGATGGTGGTGTCCCGGGTGGTGTTGGGCTGAAGGCTGACTCTGGCCCAGGGGATGGTGGTGTCCCGGGTGGTGCTGGGCTGGGTGGGGCCTCAGGACCAGGTGGTGGTGAGATCCCGGGGGGTGGGGGCGAATGCTGAGGCTCCCCAGACCCCGCCTCTGAAACATAAAGCAAGAGGACCCAGCTATTAGACAAAAGGGACACAACATGGCTCGGCCAACTAGTGTCTTTGGCAATGTCCTGACAGCGTGATTGTTAGGCAGCATTGTTATTGTTGGCGCATATACTGTATTTCGGGACCACTAGAGGTTAGAATCGGAGTGCAATAACAGTGGGGCATTATGTTGATTTCCAAAGTAAACCTGGGTTTGCATGTTCGCTGGTTTATTTCAAATATGTAGCTAAACCATTAAAACACAGGTGTTTGCATCATGGCTGCCAACATATAACATACATATTGTATTCTGTGTGGAATATTGTGTTTTTTGTGTTGGTAAATTTTATGTCTCAGAGGCTCAACATATGTGTGTTATATGTGTGTTGACCATGCCATTGATATGTAGTGGTCACATTGACCCTCAACACACAACGGATTTTTAAAAAACACAGGTTAAGGTACCCTCAGGACATGCACATTTCTATGGCAAATGAGTTTGTCTGACACAAACATGTTGCAGTGTACGCAACATGCAGAGGCACATTGTTGACAACTCAACATGGTGGTTTGTGCCACATTATGTGGCATATAACAATCCTACATGATGTGAGTGTATTGTTTAGTATATGTAGGTTCCAATGTGTGTGTTTACCATTGTCACATACTCACCATGCAGCCTCGCTATCCTGGCCCGAAGATCTACAATGCGCCCTGGGCACTTGTGCTTTAGGTCAGCGATTTTTTTTGGATGTGTTTACAGGTCCTCTCCACCCCCAGTTTGTGCAGCAGGGCACGCTGTATCCTTCTGAGGATGTTGCGTTTGCGCAGCCGTGGGTGCCCGTGATGGTGCTCACACCAATAGTCATGGCGGTCTGCTAGATCTATCAGGATCATTAGCTCCGTCAGATCCCATGTTGGTGCACGCTGTGTGGCGGCCATGACTGTGCTGGCATGTGTAGGGGAGGTCCAGGCACCTGGCATGCGGAGCGAAAGTGAAATTAACGTCAAGACATCATGACGCACACTAGCGCTGCCAAACAACATTGTGTACACTAACAAGGCAGCCGGCCGCGGAGCGGGAGTCGCGTAGTAAAAACAACAGCATCACCAAATTCGCGAAACATAGCAGTGCGTGCCCTATGACACCCATTTGCGATGAGTACGTCAATTAATGAACTGCCATGTGGCCCAGGATAATGTACATAGTACATCATCAGAACAGCATAATAACATTATCTTGCGCTATTGAATGGCCGCGTCATTTGAGTTACAGTTGTGGCCAAAAGTATCACAAATTCTTTGGTATTATTATCTTCATTTAATTTGTCTTCAATGAAAAAAAGAATTGTCCTAAAGCCAAATTGGATCTAATTCCACACCAAACGTAAAAAAGGGGGTGGACAAAAGTATTGGCACTGTTAGAAAAATCATGTGCTGCTTCTCTAATTTGTGTAATTAACAGCACCTGTAACTTACCTGTGGCACCTAACAGGTGTTGGCAATAACTAAATCACACTTGCAGCCAGTTGACATGGATTAAAGTTGACTCAACCTCTGTCCTGTGTCCTTATGTGTACCACATTGAGCAAGGAGAAAAGAAAGAAGACCAAAGAACTGTCTGAGGACTTGAGAAACCAAATTGTGAGGAAGCATGAGCAATCTCAAGGCTACAAGTCCATCTCCAAAAACCTGAATGTTCCTGTGTCTACCGTGCGCAGTGTCATCAAGAAGTTTAAAGCCCATGACACTGCGGCTAACCTCCCTAGATGTGGACGGAAAAGAAAAATTGATGAGAGATTTCAATGCATGATTGTGCGCATGCTGGATAAAGAACCTCGACTAACATCCAAACAAGTTCAAGCTGCCCTGCAGTCCGAGGGTGCAACAGTGTCAACCCGTCCTATCTGTCGGCGTCTGAATGAAAGGGACTGTATGGTAGGATACCCAGGAAGACCCCACTTCTTACCCCAAGACATAAAAAAGCCAGGCTGGAGTTTGCCAAAACTTACCTGAGAAAGCCTAAAATGTTTTGGAAGAATGTTCTCTGGTCAGAGGAGACAAAAGTAGAGCTTTTTGGGCAAAGGCATCAACAATGAGTTTACAGGAGAAAAAAAGAGGCATTCAAAGAAAAGAACACGGTCCCTACAGTCAAACATGGCGGAGGTTCCCTGATGTTTTGGGGTTGCTTTGCTGCCTCTGGCACTGGACTGCTTGACCGTGTGCATAGCATTATGAAGTCTGAAGACTACCAACAAATTTTGCAGCATAATGTAGGGCCCAGTGTGAGGCAGCTGGGTCTCCCTCAGAGGTCATGGGTCTTCCAGCAGGACAATGACCCAAAACACACTTTAAAAAGCACTAGAAAATGGTTTGCGAGAAAGCACTGGAGACTTCTAAGGTGGCCAGCAATGAGTCCAGACCTGAATCCCACAGAACACCTGTGGAGAGATCTAAAAATGGCAGTTTGGAGAAGGCACCCTTCAAATATCAGGGACCTGGAGCAGTTTGCCAAAGAATATGGTCTAAAATTCCAGCAGAGCATTGTAAGAAACTCGTTGATGGTTACCGGAAGCGGTTGATCGCAGTTATTTTGGCTAAAGGTTGTGCAACCAAGTATTAGGCTGAGGGTGCCAATACTTTTGTCTGGCCCATTTTTGGAGTTTTGTGTGAAATGATCAATGTTTTGCTTTTTGCTTCATTCTCTTATGTGTTTTTTCATTGAAAACAAATTAAATGAAGATAATAATACCAAAGAATTTGTGATTGCAATCATTTTCAGAAGAAACTGAGTATTATCTGACAGAATTGCAGGGGTGTCAATACTTTTGGCCACAACTGTAGCTAGTGTATTGTTGTGTAGGTGCAGATGTGAGTGGTGCTGAAGTGACAGCTCATCAAAGATGGCGCCCTGTGCAGGGGCAGCCAATGGTAACACCGAAGCCCCCACCAATCATCGCTGATGGGGCATGCCTCTGGGAAATCACTAGGCGACGCAGATTCCATCCCTATCGCCCGTTCACATGCCAAAAGCAGGGCAATTCACCTTCTGGGTTGCCTCTGGTTTTTGAACAATGCTCTGAAACCGCATCCGGGAGCAACTTCGAAAATCACCATCACTTTCCACAAATACACGCCGCAATTTCGTAGCAATTTCAAGGCAACCATGACGGAAATCCCGATTGCCTCTCAGTTGCTACACCATAGTTGCGGCATGTAAAGGTACCTTAAGAGATAAGTAAGCCTCACATTCAGCAGCTAGAGACTGCTGCGGAGTTGATAGTTCAGATTTCAGCAAATCAATTTGCCCATGTCTACTGGTGAATATTAATGACTATATTATTTTTTGTTAAATGGTTGCGGGAAGCCACAAAGTACAACACAAGGACCCTCTTTGTTCTCCTACTGCCTTACTGTATATTTTGATGATCTCAATTCTTCTACTATAGCCAGAAATTGCTGGTGTGATGGGTAGAACTGTAGTTGTAGAAACGGGATCGTAATTTTAATTTTGATCAAGTGCAGCACAGCATGACTTCCATTACTGGAGGATGGTAAACCATTATACCTACAATTCAGCATCTGATTCCCCAGTATAGTATAACACATAGTGTAAAATATGATAGGGTTTAATAATATGAAAAGATGTACCAGTATTCACAATTTATATTAGTAATGAATAATGAAGTGTAAAGCAGTTTATTGTATAATTAGATGGGAGCTGATAAAGGCGGGTTCTGTGGTGCTGCGGGAGGCAGCCATCTCTTCCCTCTGTGCGCACTCTTTGGCACCACCCTATGTGCGCTATCTTGTCCCCCAATGCGCACTTGCTACTCCTTGTGCGCAGCCCTGTGCATGCTTTCTGGCTTCCCCCATGCATACTCTCTGGCTCCCCCATGCGTTCTGTTTGGCTCCCCACCTGTGGTGACCACCTGTGGTCACTCTCTGGACCCCTGTGGTCACTCTCTGGACCTACCTGTGCTATCTCTCTGCCTCCCCTGTGGTCGCTTTATGGCCCCCCTGTGTTGTCTCTCTGCCCTCCCCCTGTGGTCACTGTGCCCTCCCTGTGGTGAATCTGCCCGCACTGTGGTGGTCACTTTCTGCCCCCTCACTATTCTTGCTCTCATGCTGTAGGGGAGAATGGCCAGAGCGGGGGAGAGTAGGGGACATAAGGGCAGAGTGGTGGAGAGTGGAGGTGAGTGGAGGAAGCAGAGAGCAGACAAAGCAGGGGTGAGTGGAGGAGAGTGAGTAAGAGTGGAAGAGAGCATCCAGAACAGGGGAGAGCAGGGGTGAGTGGCAAGAGGGGGGAAGAGCGGGGTGAGCAGCCAGAGCGGGGGTGAGAGGCCAGAGCAGGGAAGAGCGGCCAGAGAAGGGGAAAACGGCCAAGGTGGGGGAGAGTGGGGGAGAGTGGGGTAGAGCAGGGATGAGCAGGGGAGAGAGGGGGTGAGAGGCTAGAGTGGTGCAGAGTGGTCAGAGCTGGTCTATTGAGAGAGATGAAGTGTGGGGCAGAATGGGGATGAGCAGGGGTGAGCAGGAGAGAGAGGGGGTGAGTTGTCAGCACAAGGGAGTGCGAGGAAAGGCAGAGGAAGGTGGCCAGAGTGGAGGAGAGCAGGGGAGAGTGGCCAGAGTGGGGGAGAGCAAGGGAGAGCAGGTGAAAGTGTCCAGAGTGGCGCAGAGCAAGGGTGAGCAGGGGAGAGCAGGGGTGAGCAGCAGAGAGCATGGAGAAGTGGGATGAGTGGGCGAGTGGGGGTGAGTGGGCGAGAGCGGTGGAGAGCAGGGCAAAGCAGGGGTGAGAAAGGCAGAGCGGGGGAGAGAGAGGATGAGCATCCAGTGCAGGGGAAAGCAGGGTAGGGCAGCCAGAGTAGGGGAGAGCAGAGAAGAGCAGAGCAAGGGTGAGTAGGGGACAGCGGGGGAGTGTGGCTAACACCACCAGTGGGCACCATATTTCAACACACATCACTTGGGTGTTTAAATATGGCGCTTGCAACTTGGGCTGGCCAAACTCGTGACAGAAGAACACAATTACAACAAAAGCGGATGACAGATGCCACAAGGTAAGTATTTTTGTTACATAATAGCATTAATGTAAAGTAGATGAAAAGTTTAAATCTGCCTGGCAACAGCCAGTGGACAGTTGGTAAGAGCCCAAGGGAGCGGAGCTACTAGCTGGAGTAAAAAAAAAAATGTGCATCACATAGAGGAGAGTGGCATCCCTCATGGAGGCAGTTGGAGATTTTGGAGATTTCTAAAAGACAGAAAACTGAGAGGGCAAGTAAGAGAAAAAAATAACCATATTTGGTGGACAAAATACCCAGTGTCCCAGAAGCTATCCTAAGTACCATATAGTCATGTAACTGTTCCTATGGCATTTGCTAGAGAAAGAGAGTATCTTTGGGGATGACTGGGGTTTGAAGCAGAGTCGGGATCACTACAACACATCTGCTGTAACCTATATTAAGGATCTCCTGGTAGCTGACAACTTATCTACGCTTCAAGTGATTGGCCTATCATTTCCCACCTGTACCCTCAGCTCACAACTCGATGGACAATCCGATGGTCTATGTAGTGACCAAAATATGGTCAATAAATCCCCACCTCATTGATTATGGTCATAGTTTGTATTAAAACTTAAAGAATTTGGTGCCAAACGCAGCGATTCAGGCATAGACATTGTTTGCAAGTAAAATTGCATAAACTAGAGTTGGTTGCTCACAGCATTAGGAAGACATACTTATATTCATTCATGATAACCCCCTTCCTTCTGTAGAACTACCCTGATGGTGGGTTTACACGCTTCAATATCGTTGCGATATCGCAACTCAATGGCGTGGGAGCGCGCAATTAGTGCACGTTTCTCCCGCATGGCATTGGATGTTTACACGCTGCGATATCAGAATACAACGTCCGTGCGATGTCTACGCCTCCCAATCCAGGATCGCACACTTAACATGGGAGTGAATGGGTGACGTTTCAAATCGCATCGTAGTTGTGCGTTTACACAGCACGATCCGACTTCAATCTTCCTTCAATATTGGGGCATTGAATAGCACGCTCATTCAATCCCCGATATCGCATTGACATCGTTCCTGCATCGTATTGGACGTTCACACCATACAACGCAGGAACGATTTCGGCTCCGACGATTGAACCACGCGACTTTTGATTGAAATCGTACTACGATATCGCGACGTGTAAACCCGCCATTAGATGGGAGAAAATGTTCCACTCCTGGCATATTTCACCTGTCTAATTGTATAGCTGTATGTAGGACCTCTCCTGCTACATTAGGCTGAAATATTGGTCAGGCAAATTATTGCATGTTTATTAGAACACTCTGGGCATATAGGCTGTGCATTACAAGGGTCCTATTCGACTTTTACTAGGCGTGTGGGAAACTGTATTACATTTTTGTGCTTTTCCTTGTGTGTATGGAGGAACTCAAGCCCCATTTCTGGTAAATAATAATAATATTTATTCATTTATTTAGGGCTATTAATTCCAAAGCACTTTACATACATTTACAACACTATCCCCTTTGGTGCTCACAATCTAACATCCTATCAGTATGGTTGGGGTCACACTTAAAATTTGAATTGCGTTCACCGCATCCAGATCCGGATGCGGTGAACGCAATTGCAGTCCCACACATTTTTCAACAAAAATGTGTGGAGGGAACCGCAATGTGGTAACCGGATTGCTCAGGATGTGTAATCCTGAGCAATCCGGTTACCGTACAGTTTGCTCATCCCTGCTTCTGCAGGGATGAGCATACTGTTATCAGTGTTAAAAAAGAATAAATTTGATTAATAATTGTGGCTATAATGTCTCTAGGGGGTGCCCACCCCCCCTAGAGACATACCACGCACTCAGGTGGGCATATAATTATTTAATTGCTGATGTACAGTAAGCCGGCTCCTGTTGGCTCTGTACATTTTTATGAATGGAGTCGCCGCCTCCCCTGTTGGCAGCACGCATACTATACCTAATTTACGTATATTGCATAATTTACGTATATTTATTGTACATTGCATATTGCCCCTGCCTGGCACCACTGCCAATCAACTCTTTAACCCTTTAGGATTTTTGTAAGTTTTTGTTTTTGCACTTTTTTTCCTCCCCTACTTTCAAGAAATTGACATTTTATTTTTCCTTCAACCAAAGCCAAATCAGGGCTTGTTTTTTTCAGGATGCATCATCCTGGATGAATCTTATATATCAAAAATGTTTTATTCTTTATAATTATCAATTTAATGTATTACATATGTGTGATTTGATGTTTTATAAACTTCTGGTATGTTTTTGAATGTATTTTAATTGATTTAATCTGTTTTTTTAGATGTATATGTTTTTGCTTAGTAAAAGTGGGCGTTTTCACAGGAAGTCCTGTGGTGGGAGGGTGTGATACAATCAGTATGACACTATTTTGTGTGTGTATATATATCCTTGATTGTTTTAAGATCTTGATGCCCTGAGGAAGTGGCTGTGAGCCATGAAACACGTGTAGGCAAAATAAACAGAGTGTGTGATTAACTCTGTGTTTATCTTTGTGGTCGGCGCGGCATCTTATCCCAGATCTTTTTGCTCTTGTCTGGATTGCTGAGAAAAATAAGATTCTGCAAAAATAAAAACAAAGTTCACTTATGCAGCTTCCTGGAAATGAGCTGTGGGTAAACAGCCACTCCAAACAGTAGCATTCCTGAACCCCCGACTGCATGTTGCTGCAGATGTCTATCCTGATAGGCTCACACTAAAATTATGCATTTCAAAAGAACTTGGTTCTTTTTTCTCAGGGTGTGGTCAGGATGTGTCTAATATAAGCTGCATCTTTACTTTTATTTGTAAGTGAATGGAAGTAAAAATAAAAATGCAACGCAGTCTCAACACACCCTTTTACGTGTTATTATTATTATTATTATTATTTATTTATATAGCGCCATTAGGTTCCATGGCGCTTTACATGAGGATAAGGGAGACAAGAACAAGTACACTAAATCTAGGTGATTAGGACGTACAGGTACAGGAGGGGCATGGACCCTGTCCACGAAGGCTCACAGTCTATGAGGGCGGGTTAGGATACAGTAGGATGGGTGTTAGGACTGGCCATGCGCTATACACTCTTTCTACCATTTCAACCTATATTTTCACAGAATCCCTTTTTTCACATAAGAATGTCATTATCAATTTTGGGACTGTGACAGCCTCACATACATTAATTAAAATTATATGTATATGAGATGTCTTCCAAAACATGTCTCTAATTTTTGTTCACATTTCTGCTTTCATAGAATCCATTACAGCTGAGATTCAAAGACATTAAATGTCCCTTATGTTACCCAGAATGGTCAATCATATTATTTTATAAAGGTTGAGAATGCGCAATAGGGTCTTATCTTTTTACAATCAGGGTCTAAATCAGAATCGCTCACCTGATGAGGTTGTGTCACACACAACCAGCTTGATCACTCAGAAATGCAGCTGCTGCAGGGACCGTACTTCCACAGGTTACTGCGGTAAACAATCAATCATCCGGACGAAATACCTCAGATCCGCGCTGCTGCAAGATAGATGTAAATGACACCAGAGACACCGGGATGCCTGATTGAAAGTGATGAATAGCTTTATTTTCCAACGCGTTTCGGAGCTGCTTGCTGGGCTCCTTCCTCAGGGAACATCATGGAGGACGAAGCGGCGGGGTGGGGGAGGATGGAGCAGCACAGGCAGGGGGTGGAAGGAGGATGGAGCGGAAGGGGGAGGACGGAGCACAGAGCGCCGGGGAGAAGGAGGACGGAGGATGAAGCGGCGAGGTGGGGGGAGGACGGAGCAGCACAGGCAGGGGGAGGACGAAGAATGAAGCAGCGGAGTGGAGGAGGACGGAGCAGCACAGGGAGGCAGAAGAAGGAGGATGGAGTGGCGGAGGGAAGGAGGAAAAAGGAAGTAGGACGGAAAAGGCGAATGAGCAGCAGGGGAAGATGGACGCCAGCAAGGGAGGAGGAGCACAGAGCGGCAGGGGGAGAGACAGAGGACGAAGCGTGGGGTGGGGGAGGACGGAGCAGCAAGGAGCAAAGAGGGGAGGATGGAGCGGATGGGAGGCAAAGTGGGGAGGGAGAGACAACAGGAGAGGAGAGGAAATGGTGGGGATTGGGGAGTGAGATGGAGTGGAAAATGCAGGGGAGGATGGAGCACAGAGCAGCAGGGGGTGTAGGAGGAAGATGAAGCGGTGAGTGGGGGAGGACGGAGCACAGAGCGGCGGGAGGGAGGAAGGACGAGGACAAAGTGTGGCGAGTGGGGGAGGACGGAGCAGCACAGGCAAGGGGAGGATGGAGGATGGAGTGGAGAGGGAGGAGAACAAAGAGAAGGAGAGGAAGTGGGTGGGGGATGGATGGAGCGGGCACATGCAGGGGGAGGATGGAGCACAGAGAGCGGCGGGAGGAGAAGGACAGAGGACAAAGTGTGGGATGGGGGAGTACGGAGCAGCACAAGCAGGGGGAGGATGGAGGATGGAGTGGTGGAGGGGAGGAGAACAAAGGAAGAAGAGAACGGTGGGTGTGGAGAGGATGGGAGCGCACAGGCAGGGGGAGGAGCGGACCAGGGGAGGATGGAGCACAGAGTGGAGGGGGGAGGAGGACGGAGGACGAAGCGGTGGGGTGTGGGAGGACGGAGCAGCACAGGAGGGGGAGGATGGAGGATGGAGGGGGTGAGGAGGAAGGAAGGAGGACAAAGGAAGGAGGAGGAAGCGGTGGGGTGGGGGAGGATGGAGAGGCACAGGCAGGAGGTGGATGGAGCGGAAGGGGAGGACGGAGCACAGAGGCGGGGGGAGGAGGACGGAGGACGAAGTGGTGGGGTGGGGAGGACGGAGCAGCACAGAGAGGGGGAGGATGAGAGGATGGAGGGCTGGAGGGGAGGAGGACAAAGGAAGGAGGAGGAAGCGTGGGGTGGGGGAGGATGGAGCATCACAGCCAGGGGGAGGATGGAGCGGCAGGGGAGGACGGAGCACAGAGGGCGGGGGTGAGGAGGACGGAGGACGAAGCGGCGGGGTGGGTGGGAGGACAGAGCAGCACAGGAGGGGGAGGTCAGAGGATGGAGTGAGCGAGAGGGAGGAGGACAAGGAGGAGGGGGAAGCGGTTGGGGTGGGGGATGGGCAACAGGCAGAAGGAGGATGGAGCGGAAGGGGAGACGGAGCACAGAGCGCGGGGGAGGACGAGGACGAAGCGGTGGGTGTGGGAGGACGGAGCAGCACAGCAGGGGATGGAGCAGCAGGGAGGAGGAGCACAGAGCGGCGGGGGTGAGCAGGATGGAGACGAAGCGGGGGGTGGGGAGGACAGAGCAGCACAGGAGGGGAGGTCGAGGAGGAGTGGCGGAGGGGAGGAGACAAAGGAAGGAGAAGGAAGAGTTGGGGTGGGGGAGGATGGAGCGACACAGGCAGGAGGAGGATGGAGCGGAAGGGGGAGGACGGAGCACAGAGCGGCGGGGGAGGAGGACGGAGGACAAAGCGGTGGGGTGTGGGAGGATGGAGCAGCACAAGCAGGGGGAGGATGGAGTGGCACAGGCAGTCAGAGGATGGAGCACAGAGCGGCGGAGGGGGAGGAGGACAGAGGACCAAGCGCCGGTATGGGGGAGTACGGAGCAGCACAAGCAAGGGGAGGATGGAGTGGTGGAGGGGAGGAGGACAAAGGAAGAAGGAGAACGGTGGGGGAGGATGGAGCAGCACAGGCAGGGGGGCGATGGAGCGGAAGGGGGAGGACGGAGCACAGAGCGGAGGGGGAGGAGGACGGCGGATGAAGCGGCGGGGTGGGGGAAGATGGTGCAGCACAGGCAGGGGGAGGACGGAGGATGGAGTGGTGGAGGGAAGGAGGACAAAGGAAGGAGTTCAAAGTAAGGAGGAGGAAGCGGTGGGGTGGGGAGGATGGAGCGGCACAGGCAAGGGGAGGATGGAGCGGCATGGGGAGGACGGAGCACAGTGCGGCAGTGGGGATGAGGACAGAGGATGAAGCGGCGGGGTAGGGGAGGACGGAGCAGCACAGGCAGTGGGAGGACAGAGGATGGAGTGGTAGAGGGGAGGAGGACAAAGGAAGGAGGAGGAACGGTGGGGTGGGGGAGGATGGAGCAGCACAGGCAGAGGGAGGACGGAGCGGCTGGGGGAGAACAGAGCACAGAGCGGGTGGGGGAGAGGACAAAGCGACACAGTCAGGGGTAGGAAGGAGCAGACTCACACCCACACAAAACTCACACCTAGACACAGACTCAGACCCACACACACACACAGACAACTCACACCCACAGCCAGACACACACCCAGACACAGACACACACAGACTCATACTCACAGCCACAGCCACACACACGCACACACACACACACAGGCTCTCACCTCTCCGTCCCCTGGTTGTCCCAGCGGTCATTATCATCATACAGGTGCGTCCGACCCGGGAGCAGCACTGCGGAGAGCAGCAGCAGGACTGGCACAGTTCAGGGACACTCAGCACCACCATCGCCGGCATCATCAGTGCAGACAGCCTTGGAGCACAGGAGCAACATCCCGGGGAGGAGGAGAGCAGGGGCGGGGCCTGACACTAATCCCGCCCACACAGCCAGGGAACAGAGGAGTGACATACCAGGGAGGAGAAGAGAGGGGGCGGGGCCTGACACTAACCCTGCCCACACACCTGGGGAGCACAGGAGCGACATCCCGAGAGGAGGACAGCGGGGGGGGGGGAAGCGTGGTCAGGGCAGGAGGAGCTGGGGGGCTTAGAGGAGAGCCACGCGGCTCTTTTGCATACGCTGCACTCATTGACCGTCGCGTCTGCTGGCGACCAATGAGTGCTAGCGCGTGATTTCCGTGACAGAGAACATTAGGAGATTATACAGTAGATATATATATATATATTATAATTTTTTTCTTTTTTTTTATTAAGTGGTGAAAAAAATTCTGAAATTTGTGTGAAAATAAATTTTTGCTTTTGTCACAATTTACCAAAACCGATATCGCTTTCATCTATCGGGACATGGGACTGTGTGATGACTTATTTTTTGTGCTCTGAGCTGATGTTTTTAATTATACATTTGTTGGGTAGCATACAGTGTTTCATCAACTCAGAGTATTTTATTGCAATGTTGCGGTGGTTAAAAAAAAATGTAATTCTGATGTTTTTAATTTTTTTTTATCAAGCTGTTTACCATTCGGCTTAATCTGTTCTTATTTTGATAGCATGGCCATTTCTAAATGCGACACACTTCTGTATAGCAGAAATCACAATCTCCTGTAAAAAGGAGTATCATAATGACAGACAGAGCTCATATACAGGTGCATCTCAATGAATTATAATATCTTTCAAAAAGTAACTTTATTTCAGAAATTCAATACATAAAGTGAAAACATATATTATATAGAGTCAATTACAAACAGAGTGATCTATTTCAAGTCTTTATTTATGTTAATGTTGATGATTATGGCTTATAGGCAATGAAAACCCAAAGGTCGTTATCTCAGAAAATTAAAGTAGGGAGGGTGAAGGAGCTGAGAGATAAAATATTATCTAAATACGTATCAGGGGCTTCACCTTGTGTGGTTGTGAGAGTCACAACCATTATAAAAGCATATAATGACTACTACAGACCTCAGTGTGGTGCATATAGATAGGGAGGATGAAGGGTTAAAAACCGACTGCCATATTCCACGAGATACCAAAGGGTGAATATAATATTGATTTTTCAGTCAACACGTTTCAGGGCTCCCTGGCCCCTTCCTCAGGACAAATTAATATCATATTACCATGTTTCAGGGCGTTTCAGGAGAGCTGACACACGTGACTTTGAATCATTAATCACCCTTTGATGCCTCGTGGAATACGGTAGTGCGATTTTTAACCCCTTCATCATCCCTACTTTAAATTTCAGAGATAATGACTTTTGGGTTTCATTTACTGTAAGCCATAATCATCAACATTTACAGAAATAAACACTTGAAATAGATCACTCTGTGTGTAATGACTCTAATTATATGTGTTTCACTTGTTTTTCCCTCGAATTATTGAAATAAATGAACTTTTCGCTGATATTGTAATTCATTGAGATACACCTGTATGTACACACACAGAACTGTGCAAAAAGCTTAGGTTTGCAGGGAAATGTAAAAGGTAACAAAATGCTAAAAAGTGAAAATGATTTCAAAAAATAAAGGTGTTAATAGTTTTATTTCATTTAACCAAATGCAAAATAAATGTACAAAAGAAAGACCTACACTAAACCAATATGTGGTGGACCACCATTTGCCTTGAAAACAACACTGAATCTTGCAGGTACATTTGACAAAGTGATGAAGTCACATAAGTACTTTTAATATCTAAAGGAAACATTTACCAGCAGCATAAATAGGCAATAGATTGCCTGGGGGCAAGTTCATGGACATTGGTCTAGAGAAAGTAAAAAATGTCAGCCCTCTGGATCTTCAGGCTAAAAGATTACTTAATCATTTGTAAGACATGGCATTTCAGCTCTGCAACAGTCCTCTATACTATATATTGTGTGCAGATTTAATATATATATATATATATATATATATATAGTTTTACAATTGACCTAAGAGACTAATGATACAATATAGAATAAAATAGTATAAGTAAAATTGTTACAAGACAGTCTATCATCATTACTGTGTTCTGTTTGGGAATGCAAATTTATAGCAACTGTAATGAACTCATCTGACGTCAATGAAGAATGTGTGACATTAATATGCAAGGAGGAAAACAATGTTTGTCCTGACATAAATAACATTTAATGGTCCAGTTTATATGCTCATTTATTTTTTCACCTAGTGACAGTAAAGTGCCAATTAAAAGGGGAGTGATCCCTATGCATGTATCAAGGAAAGTTCTTATTTAGTATTCTTAAGACTTAATCAAAATGGAGCAAAACCCTTTTTATGGACAACAAACAAATATTTCTCGTTAAATAAATATAGGTAACATTTTCGTTAGAAAAAGTTACATATTCCATATTCGGTTTGTTTTGAGTGATATCCACTACAAATACATAATTCTTAGGGCTAGCAATGCTTTAATTTCCAACTGACAAATACACTATTAATATGGAAAAAAATAACGACTTAGGTTTATACTTACAACAAACAAAATGACTAACATACAATATTATTGATGATACAATTCTTTAAATGTACAGTATTTATTTTGCACCATGTATATTGGTCTGATAAATTGCTCTATAAGTAACTGCCTAGTATGAAAGCTGAGAAGTCTATATAATGTGTACTAAATATGTACAAAAATTAAAAACCATGCTACCCTCACTTACCATGTATTATTATATATATATATATATTATATATATATCACTGTTATTTTTAGTTGTTAACATTTGTGTTTCTTTGACAATGTAATCAATGTTAGCTTTGTGTGAATGAGTTTCCTATCAATTTATCAAGCTACGTATTAAACAGAATTGGTGCCGTATTACTTGTTAATTTTACTTAATTAAATTAAAATTTTCACATTAAAAAGATATACTGTATCTTAATTTATATTTTTCCTAAGTTGAAGACGTTTGACATCACCTAATTTTACCTTTAACTCTTCTGCTTCCAAAAACCTCAATGAATAATTATGTCTTATTGTTAGACAATAAAGTAGGTCTGAACCTGAAAACTTTTAAAATATCTTAACTTAAAATTGATAACTTTAGAAAATTTGTCTTCATTTTTTAAGTTATTACTTTTAGCAACAATTGTGTACATTAATTCTAATGAAAAAGAAAGGCTAATAAATAATGGAAATATTAAAGAAACTCAAGTAAATTCAGTAAAAATTCATGAAATGATAGTTAGCAGATCATAAAATACGGGCATGACTATAGAGCATGTTTCTTTTACTTCATCATGTATGTACAATGTATCTGACAATAAGATGATATAATCCTGTTACTTTGCCAATAATATATTTATTTGTATTTAACTGTAGTAACAATTATCGGATGCTGGTAAATTTTTGCTTCTATGATTTTTCACTATCTTTTAGCAATGCTCATTTTTTCCGGTCACTCCTAAGAACTTGTACGTGAACTTATTTAATCCATTTCCAGGAGTTCATGTTGATTTCAGTGATTTTCACACCATCTCTCAATGTGTTGGGTTTAATAATACTTACAGAAGGAAGCCAGCACGCTGCTTCCTATAAAGTAGAGCACATCTCTGCTCATTTCCATAAGTGTAGAGAACTCCTTTAATTGATACAATAGAGATGAGATTACTTTGTGCCTTCTGGCGGTTTAGGTGAAATCACCCTGTATTCAATTGTCAGTCATTAAGCCCCCTAAGAGAGATGGAAATTCTGACTGTTCTCTATAAATTTGTGAGAGATCACAAAATGCTGAAGTGAATAACCCTTTGTGATGTCTAATGATGAGGAGGTTCTGTGATGCTTTATATAGGGATTTCTCTATGCAGGCACTTGGCAGTTTAGGGATCCAGTGACATAACTAATCCTGTATATTTGTCACAGTATCAACAAACAACTACAACTTGTGTTGTACACTACACCTTTCATATGGAATGGTATACAACAAATAGAAGACCCATCAATGTGTGAATGATTGTGATCACGCTAAAAAGCAACTTCTAACTTTTCCTAACTTCATCAGTCTGTAGACTTTCATCAAAGTTCAGTACAGATGGCCACGTAAGTATCGTCTTCTCTAAACCCATGATATTAAATATATTATTTTTATTGTGCAAAATTAGACATGTATAGTCAATATAGATTGTCTAACAAATGAGTTCTTTTGAAGAATATTTGAGCTATTTTATTTTTCCTACAATTCTGTACTATGCTTAAATTTAGGTTGCCTAATAAATTAATGTAAAATGCATGTATCCTAATTGTAAAACAGAGCCCCACAAAATTGCCTTATATTGCAGGCGAATGAGCTAATTGGTGCACTCTAATCTTTTACTGTGAACATAATCATCATCCACCAATTAATTACCACTCTAGGGGGAAGATATGGAGTTAATTACTACATTTCCTGATGTCATATACAAGATTATGAAAAGAAAAAAAACACTCTTTACCTTTCAGATTTCTCAAAAATGTGTTACTTTGACCATTTTATTTCATTTGGAGGAAGAAACAAAAACAAGTTACAATCAATTTGTTTTTATTATTTGAATCAGAGCAAGCTCATAATAAATAGATTTATACATATCAAGAATATAAAAAAATAAAGACACATGCTCTCTTTGAGGCCTAACAAAATAATTTCAAGCAAAAGCTCCGAAACGAAAGAGAACATAAAAGAATAATGTACAATTGTAACACGTTCAAATAAATGGTTTGAACTGTGATCTTTTCATAAACCTGCAACAATGTAACATATAGACCAGGTCTCTGTGCATACAAAGAGTTGATGAAGTCCTTTGTGACAGCTTAAACTGGACACCAGTAGAGAATTGTTTCTAGAACTGGAACCAAATGCTTCTAGAGACTAAGGACTATCACGTACAGTCATATTGACACCAAAGATATCAGATTTCAAAGAATTCACTAATATAATCCTTGTTACAAGGAAAATTGAATGTCTGCCAGGCAAATGTTTCCACAAGACTCATCCCTAGCATGCATGTTTCTCCACTGGTCTCGGGTAGAAAAGGAATAGGCAAGTATTGCGGAGTCTTCACAGATGCGCTTGCTATTGAAAATTTTGTTAACTATATACTTCTCTACATATATTCACATAATGATAACAAACTTACATGTAATATCAATTTTTGCCAAGATGACTTGTCGAAATATTTATTACAAATCAGAGGAGATGATGGGAAAGTAAAAGAATGGCATAGAAAAATAAAAGAATTAAGCATGCCAACAGTACAAGTGTCTGAGGTTTTCTGCATCACCACAAATACATATTTATATATGCAATTAATAGTAATAGATGAAAATTCTCAACTCTGAAGTCCCTTATATTATATACAGTGACTGAAATTATTTCAGTAAGTCTTTATTTTCTGCAGCGATCCTGTTCAGGCTGCCTGACAGAGTAGACAGCTGAGGTGGTGGTGGCATCTGACAGACAGTACAAGGACAAGGGAGGCCTGCCCAGTGTTGAAAACTGCTGCCAAGTGGGAGCGTAGGTGTCAGTGTAGTTTTGAGCACTGAATGTCCAGGTCTAATACTTCCAATTCCCGGTAGGGATCCAGAAAGAGTGGGTGCATTATTAGAAGATAGAGCACTGCCCAGGATGGGATGCATCTGATGGACGGCATTTGGTGGGTGAACCGGATGAGCAGCAGAATGTCCCATAGTCCCACAGTGAAATGCAGAGTGATGGCCCCCATAGATCTCACCCACTAGCCGCTTCATTTCCTCCAGTGAACTTGAGAGCATCAAGATGTAGTTTCTTGCAAGCAGAAGAGTAGCAATTTTGGAAAGTTTTCTCACTGATGGTCCATGAGCATAGGGCATGACTTCCCTCAGGCCATCCATTGCAATGTTAAGATCATGCATTCTTTTGCGCTCCCTGCCATTGATTTTCAGCCTTAACTGTTGCACGTCTTGTTCCGACACCTGCTTCTTTATTTTATATTTGCTGCTTTCTCCTCCAGATTTAGAGCTGTGCCTTCGGAGGATTTTATCTGACATTTTCTGCATGATGTCATTCTGGGTAGAGGAAACAGAGTTCATCCTGCTGTCCTGATGTTGATGATGTTGATGGTGGTGGTCTCTGAGATACATGTCATCTATATCTGGAGATGAGGCTCTGCTGGACATTGAGCTGGAATCAGAATTCATTTTAGAGAAATTATGGTTTAAAACAGACACTCAAATCTTGATGAAAGTTCTTTGTCTTCTCTAAGCTGAATATAGAGAGAGGGTAAGAGAGATACTTTCTACCTTAGCTTTTGCAAGCTCTATTTCCTCCAGGTAGCCAATGTGAGTTGTGAAAACGAACTACACAGACTTAATACTGGAGCATTTATACAGCAACTTCACCGGAGACAAAAGAGGCCCTCCTATCTATAATGGTCTTGCTAGGATGACGTGCCATTATTCAGGGCGGTGCATTTGACTGTCCCATTAAGCAAGAGGCCCTATTCATATTCATTGAGATGCCACCCTGGGATCTTTTGGTTGGGGAAACACAAAACCCCATGAGTGACAGACTACAAGACACTGACCACTGCAGGAGCTGCCCTTCACTGCTTCCTACTAAAAACAATTTATTAACAGATGTAAAGTTCTATCAAATGTATGTCCATCAACACCTAGATACTTTATACAGCACATTCATACTTAGCATAGCTAATACAAAAATACAGCCTATACTATTCTTCATATAGTAGAAAGTGTAAAAAATAAAGTAAAAAGAAATTTAAATAAAAGAAATTTGAAACACAAAGCAAGTAATTAATTAAAACTTGCTGTTTTAGCTGTCGAAATATAGGATCGAAAGGATCATCAATGTAATAGTTTCAGACTTATAGATATCAATTCAACTGTGCTTGTATTGTAAGTCCTAATTATGTCAAGAAGAATGTACAACTGCAGTTAAACCTAACAGAAATACACATATAAAAAATGTACTATAAGAAACTTGTTCTCTAGATAATGTTTTATTCTATGAAACTCTAAAAACAATTTCTAAATGATTTGAAGAAATGTAAGGCTGGCTTCACATCACGATTTTGCCGCATCCGTGGTGATTCTTGAATTTCAAGGACCACCCGGACAAGCACGGATCTGTGCCAACAGATGCCACTGATGCCCACGGATCCGTGTTTTCCACGGATCCATCCTCATTTAGCAGAGATAGAGCTGTACCTTACTACTGACATGCGCAGTACAGAAAATCGGATCCGTTTTACGGATCCAATTTTTTGACGCATCCGAGATACATAGACTCCCATGTTATGTAACGTGGAACGCAACGGATCCGTGTTGTCTGATTTGATTTGATTTTGGCTCCGTGACTAAATCAGACAGCAACGGATGGTGCTAAAATCAGATGCCAATAGGGTCACATCTGATCCGATCTGTTGCCCATAGGGATACATGGGAGGCAAAATCGGATCCGTGTCCATCCGTTTTGGAACGGATACACAAGAATGAAGCAAAAGTAAGCCAGCCTAAGTCATTTATTGGCAACATTTTGACATTTTCCAGTACATTGATTTATATACTTATAAATGAATGATTGCACGTATGTATACAAGTTCATATAATATTTATGAGGGTAATAGTAAGTGCAAGCAGATTATTTTGTTTTTCAGCTATATTTGAACAAATAAAACAAAAAGGAAGAATTGCTTTTATACATGAGCAGTGACTTTAATGTGATACAAGCAACAAATCAGACCTGTTTCAGTTCTACACTTTCTAGCTCCTTATTCTTAACAATTATTCCCCTTCACCACTGTTAATAAATAAACTTTAGCAGTTTGCTCTGAATATTCCAATATACTTTAAAAATGATAGGAACTACATATGAAAATCAATTTTTCAATCTATAATCAGACATTTCATCATTTCTGATCACCTGAAAATAATTTGTGGAATATGTAAGACATAGGGCAGGATACAATGCCGGGAGATCGTGCAACAAAGTGAGTTTGATTCTATACTGTACAAGGACTAAAGAGATTATTTGCTTTTTTATCACTGAATGATTCAGATGGATATGTTCAAAGAGACGATGATGAATTAATTATATTGGAAGCTTATGATCATTAAATGACGATTAAGCTCAAAGTACAGTTCAAGCACAAACACTCTATCAGGTATATATATCTGGAGGTTAGACGACCTCGAAAAATGTATGATAAAGCTTTTTATTCTATCATCTTATAATAAATGTAACAATACAGCACACTAGTTGAGTTGAATTAAAAAGTAAAGTAACATTTCTTACTATTCATTGAACCCCCACTGTGCTCTACAGATTATTCTGCTTTGAACGTTCAGATATTTATCCCTAATTTATATAGTAATTGTTATCATGTTATCATGTATAATCTTTCTTAATGCTGAAAAATCCTGAACTAAAGTAAAGTGAAGTGAAGTACAAATTTGCATATATCTGAGAGGAGGGAAGTGGCTTACAATCTCCTCACCTACTTCGCTGTCTCCATAAGGTTGATAGCAAGTTCCCAGACCTGAACTAAAGTAATACGTTAATTGTGTGATAACCAGGAGAACTCTGATCACAAAGCAGCAGAACTTGGGTCATATTCACATGACGACATGTGTGACATAGTCACAGTAATTGCTAGACAGTGTGAACTTAAAATATACTAACTGATCGCAGTCGTTAGTCCAACTTTACATCAACTATATTTTGCTTTATAGTTAAAAAAGACTGTAATATTGCCCACATCCTCCTGCATTCATGTTTTTATTAAGACTTGAATAAAACTTTTTTATGGGATAGTTATTGGCGTCGTTTTCGCATTGGCTTACTTTTAGTCCACCGCTTTTTAAACAAAAAATATTGAGCTTCCAATAAATTTGACCACACACCCCTTCGTGGACACATTTGTAAAAGTATCTAGTAAGACCTAGAACCCTAAATCAAAGTGGTATATGGCATGTACATCACAGTTTTGGCTTAGTTTAATGCCTTAGTAAGATGTCCATGAATTATGTACACGTTGTATCCGTGATTTCACAGATAGACACGTACCCATTAAACGTTATGATTCTGTTCACAAGTGCATGTTTTTGCATCCGGAAAAAATTCATGGAGGGATGTGCATTTTTGATCAGAGTCAAGGATGAAACCTACCCATACAAGTGTATAGGTCTGTAATAATCACATACAGCACACGGAAGGTATCAGTGTGCAATCTGTGTGCTGTCCATAGATTATCATTGCAAATTATTTATTTTTTTCACTGATGGTAAAAACTGGCACACTGACCAAACATTGATGAAAATCAGTTCCGAAACATGATGAAAGGTGGACCGTCTTTTATCATGTGAAAACTCATTGACAGAATTATGTTGTATTGGCATAAGTAAAATCTTCACATTTTATCAATCTGTGCACTTAAAAAATAGAACACAGGGAATACTTTAGGAAAATATTTCCCAAAGTGCTGAAGTTTACCATACATAATAAAGATTGCAGCTTTAATGTATACAATGCACTGAATGTCAAACTGGTGTTTGTTCTACAAGAGCTTTTGGGCCAGCAACCTAGCTATGCAATGATCTCATTGGAACGGATTTGGAAATATATTTTGCTCCCCTCTGCTGGAAGTTGGCTCTAAGCTTTCACTGCTTTTTCAATGAAATAGTACTCTATATTATCAGTACTATTTATTAATAGTAGTACTATATATTATTACTCTACTGGCAAGTGCTAGTCAGTGGCTATTTTTTTTTACTTTTTCAGATCTTGTGCATATTATTTAAACTATGAAGCATAACCATTAATGTTTTTAAAATCTTCATAATTTCTTTTAAAATATCTGAAAGGTGTTTTTTCTAGTTTGACAAACTAATCTCCGTATTTATAAGCCAATTGTTTTTTTATTTGCTAAAACAATTAATGGCTCTTGGCCTAGAAAATGTCTTTGTCCATATCTTACATCATTTGTCTAACCAACATGTATTGGTAATATTAAAGTTTTTTTCTCTCCTGGGTCAGTTCTTTGCTTTGGTGGAGTGTACTATCTATACAATCAAAGGATTCACACACTGTTACATCTTCCTTTCAGCAGTGATGTCAGCTAATGAGAGTCTCTTTTGTCTGTAACATTAATAGTATGCAAAGAACACATTTCCTTTACCTGCTTTGGCTTGTTTGACTAAATGTAGTCTTCATGTTCATAAACTGTAAAAGACAAAAAACTCTACCAGCTTGGAACAAATCCACACTATTCACATCTGTTGAATTTAGAACTAAAACCAACAGCGATCCATAGCAGAGTAGACATGCTGTTTATGAAAAGCTGTGGCAACCCCCAAATTTGGAGAACTTCTTACAGTGTATGTTGTGGAAGTTTTCAAACTCCACTCCACATACTCATTATAGCCATAACACAGCTATCATATTCTGAATGTTTTAATATACATCTTCTAAATATCCAAGTTGGCACTATATTCCTGTTTTATTGCTATGGATAGCAGCAAAATATAATACAATGAGATTCATGTATGGAAAGTATTATTTGTCCACCACAATCTCCAACAAAATTGAAAAGTTTGAGATTTCATTCATATCACATATAATGATTAGGGAGGCGTGTACATCGCTAAATCCTGGTTCACTTGTACTCTAAAACTAAATATAGATACATAGAAGATCGATCTATAGACAGACTGACAAACAGATGGACAGATAGATAGATAGATAGATAGATAGATAGATATGATAGATAGATAGATAGAAATTGATTAGTAGATAGATGATGTAAAAATAACATACGAAATAAATAATGATAGATTTTTTTAAAAATCATATTAATTATAACTTATATGTGTACACAACCTTCTCACATAGACTGTTACTTTATGAAACAATTGCTGAATTTTGATAGATATAGATAGATAGATAGATTAGATAGATAGATATGATAGATAGATAGATAGATATATAGATAAATAAATTTGATAAATATAAGATAGATAAAATTATTATATATGATATAATAATAGATATAGATATAGATATAGATAGATAGATAGATAGATAGATAGTAGTTTAAAAAATAGATAATAGATACATAGATAAATGGATAGACATTAGATGGATAGATAAACAGATAGTTTAACAGATAGATACTGGATAAATGTGTAGATACTAGATAAGTAGATAAATAATTAGATAAATATTGTGATCAGATAAATTGTTAGAAAATAGATAGATCATTAAATAGACAATAGATACATAGATAGAAAGATAGATTAATTAGATGTGTAGATATTTAGATATATAAAAGATAGATAGTTAGATAGATAGATAGATAGATAGATAGATAAGATAGATAGATAGATAGATAGATAGATAGATAGATGGATGGATAGGTAGGTAGATAGATAGATAGGTAGATAGATAATAGATAGATTAGGTAGACTGATACATTGATTAGATAAAATAGATTCTGTTGAGTAGAATTCTTGATTCTTTCATTGATGTTTGTTTCATACTTTGTGCACTTTCTGTAGACTTTTGAGTACTTTCTTCATACATAATGCTCCTAAAGGTATTTATATTTATTCTTTTCCCATTCTTAAATCTGGCAAATGGAAGACTAAACATAATCATCACCATCTTTTGATGAACCTGTTTCTTAATGCGATCAAAACATTTCTTCTGCGCACCCATCTGTCCCCAGCTGCACTGTCTGATGTATACATTTATATACACTTATCACACGCAGTTACAGCAAATGTGAGGCGACATTTTATTGAGTGAAAAATGATCTCATTAAATACCTATTGCTTTATACAAATGTTTGAATCTTTTCCCGGACCCAAGATAGTCAAAAGTTTACAATTCCTCTAGTTTACAGACTTATACATACATATCACCAATAACAAACTTAGAGTTTTATTATTTAATAACTGTATAAACCCCTCATAGGCCCACATTATGAATATAAGATTCAGCTTTGGCTTCAACATTCTCAAATTGAAATAGCAGGCTGAGTAGTAGTTAAACAGCTAGAGCTGTGTTAAATGGGATGGGAGGAGGCTGTTATGATAAAAGGCTAGGGCAATTAGGCTTGTTCAGCTTCGAAAAGTCACCTTAGATTGAACTAAATTATGTATATATATATATTTGGCTTATGATTTGTTGATTCCAATGATTGCCAAAGAGGAAAAGCAGTTCAAGATCTATATAGAAAAGGATTCTTTACAATTAAAATACATTTAAAGTGACAGCTAAAGGCAGACAGAGTGTCTGGATATAAATAATCCAACAAGTAATGTTTAGTAATGAAATATTGGGGTTTAGATACAGTTTACTATTCGAGTATTTGACTCGAATGCTGAACCTAATGCAAGTCAATGGGGAACTCTAAAAAAAACTATTTGATTCCCCATTGCCTTGAATTAGGTTTAGTATTCAAGACGAATACCCTAATTGTAAAGAGTTTTTATTCTAACCAATCTGAACCCAAACACCATGAACTATTCACTCACCAATGGTAATGATATAAAATTGATCGAGAAAATTGATCTTCTTTCTTTGCAACCATTTAAAAGACATACAATGCATGTGTGTTTATGTGTCTGCCTCTCTCTCTCTCTCTGTGTATATATATATATATATATATATACATGTATTAGAATATTCTGAAATACAACAAAACATAGAGTTAGGGGAGTATAGTGAAATGTTATTACTTTTACAAGCTGAAATTAAGAACACAAAGATCCAGTGCAAATAGGTTTTTTTATTCGAAAAGAAGAAAACTCAGAATAAATACATCCATACATCTTGAGAATATATATAAAAAAATAAAAACACACACTTTCTTTGAGGCCTAACAAGAAAAGAATAGAACAAACGAATAAGAACTACTAGGCCAATAATGGGAGAAGTGAACACAAATGCAACATTTCCAATGGTATACGATGTGGACGTTATATTGATGTGGTATGTATTAAAGTGTTGTCACTGCAATGATAAATACATTGACCAGCTCTTTATATATGTGAACAGTCACATGAATAAAATCCTTGTTACAAGGAAATATGTTTGGTAGCCAGGCAAATGTTTCCACAAGACTCATGCCCAGCATGCATGATTACCTCTACTTCTCTGGTAGAAAAGAAATATTCAGCTATAATACTAGCTTCCACAGATGTAACGAATAATTGGCTGTACAGTATTATCTTAATCTCTGAGCATATTTACATTAAACATTTACATATAAAACCTTTTATCAGACCAAACAATACCTTTCTGAGGTGTTTCTCATAACATTACTAAAGGTGCAGAAAATAAAAGAAGCATGCATGCAAACCTTATGTCTGAGTCTTCCTGAAAACCATAAATTTACATTTAAAAATTTATTCAGTTCATCTGAAAAAAGTCTATTGTAATTGGAATCATTACTTCAGCAAGTCTTTGCCTTCTGCAGCGATCCTGTTCAGGCTGCCTGACAGAGTAGACAGCTGAGGTGGTGGTGGCATCTGACAGATAGTACAAGGACAAGGGAGGCCTGCCCAATGTTGAAAACTGCTGCCAAGAGAGAGCGGAGGCGTTGGTGTAGTTTTGAGCAGTGAATGTCCAGGTCTAATGCTTCCAATGCCTGGTAATGGTCCAGAGAGAATGGATGTGTTATTAGAAGACAGAGCACTGCCCAGGATGGGATGCATCTGATGGACGGCATTAGGTGGGTGAACCGGATGAGCAGCAGAATGTCCCACAGTCCCACAGTGAAATGCAGAGTGATGGCCCCCATAGATCTCACCCACTAGCCGCTTCATTTCCTCCAGTGAACTTGAGAGCATCAAGATGTAGTTTCTTGCAAGCAGAAGAGTAGCAATTTTGGAAAGTTTTCTCACTGATGGTCCATGGGCATAGGGCATGACTTCCCTCAGGCCATCCATTGCAAGGTTCAGATCATGCATTCTTTTGCGCTCCCTGCCATTGATTTTCAGCCTTAGCTTCTGCAAATCTTGCTCTGACAGCTGCTTCTTTATTTTATATTTGCTGCTTTCTCCTTCTTCTCTAGAATTGTGCCTGGAAAGAAGTTCATCTGACATCTGCTGCATGAGGTCATTCTGAGTGGAAGAAACAGAGTTCATCCTGCTGTCCTGGAGATGGTGATGGTGGTGGCCTCTGAGATACATGTCATCTATATCTGGAGATGAGGCTCTGCTGGACATTGAGCTGGAATCAGAATTCATTTTGTTTAGTGTTGTTCTTTAAATTTGAAAGTTTTCTCAGGCCTTGATAAAACTTTCTGAGAGCAGAAGTCTTATATGTCCTCTCTTCTGTCTGAGCAATGAAAATGGAAAGAGAGAAGAGTATGGACTTTCCTCCTTAGTTGTGCTCTCCTCTAGCTGCCAGGTAGTCAATGTGAGCTGTGAGTGCGTGGCACACAGACTGAAATGTGGAGCATTTATACAGCTACTTCACAGGAGCTAGACAAAAGAAGCCCTCCTATCTATAATGGTCTTGCTAGGATGACGTGCCATTATTCAGGGCGGTACGCTTTGACTGTCCCATTAAGCAAGAGGTTCTATTCATATTCATTGTGATGCCACCCTGGGACATCTCAGTCATGGACCATCCAGAGTCAAGGAAACACAAAACCCCCTGACTGTCAGACTCAAAGCAAACTGACCACTGCAGGAGCTGCCTTCTATTCCCTCCCCAAATACTTACTATGCATGTGTACAATTACAATGTGTGTACGAATAAATGACAAAGATATAGACACAAATGAAATTTTATCCTAAAACATTGCTCTAAATCACTATATATTTAAATATTTAAAGAGTTGCATAGAGTCAATATTGTATAATATTTATATCGTTATACATTAGTATGATTTTCTCTTACTTAAAAAGCAAACTAACATTTTTTCAGATATACAGTCTCCATTATCAAACTGCCAAACATAATATTATTTATTTAAAGAAAATCATTAACCGATAACTTTACTTAAATATATAACAGTCACAAATATAAACTATATGAATGTACTTGTAAACTGTTTGACCTTTAATGAAAAACCTACTGTAAGATTTGTAAAATGTCCAGATTTTTTAATGGACAACTGCCTATGTATTACTGTATACTGCTCATTCATATAGAGCTAGACAATATAAAAAGTCCCATAAAAAATTGAGATGTACATAAAAAGATAGATAAACAGTTAAATTAGATTAATAGAGAGAGACATAGTTGTGTATGACATATATACTTACAAATATGTATATATATATATATTTCTATATACACTCATACCTAGAAAAAAAGAAATCAGGCAGCACTCAAATTATAGAAGAAACAAGGCTTTAATGAGCCTAAAAATGTGGCACAACGTTTCGATGCGGGGAATGCACCATTCTCAAGTACTTGAGAAAGGTGCATTCCTGGCACCGAAACGTTGTGCCACATTTTTAGGCTCATTAAAGCCTTGTTTCTTCTATAATTTGAGTGCTGCCTGATTTCTTTTTTCTGGATTCATCATATAGCTGGACTCTGATAGATAGATAGATAGATAGATAGATAGATAGATAGATAGATAGATAGATAGATAGATAGATAGATAGATAGATAAATTTAGAAAAACATGAGAAGCACTACCAAAAATAAATATGGGTGCAAAAACCTGCATATGAAAGTGTCCAGCAATCTTCCTTCAATATAACTGATAAAACAGGCAGCATTCCCAAATCAAAGGTGATATAGTGGATTCTTTAATGATCCTTAGTGGTAACATTTCAAAGGTTTCACTTTGGCTTGAGAAAGAAGGGAAACCTTTGAAACATCACCACCATGGATCATTAAAGAATCCACTATATCACCTTTGATTTGAGAGTGCTGTCTATTTTTCGGTCAGACAGATAGATAGATAGATAGATAGATAGATAGATAGATAGATAGATAGATAGATAGATAGATAGATAGATAGATAGATAGAAATAGATAGATAGATAGATAGATAGATAGATAGATAGATACATAGATAGATAGAGAGAGAGATAGATAGGTAGAGATAGATAGATATAGATAGATAGATAGATAGATAGATAAGCTGACATCCCTGTCCTCCTTGGGACAGGCAGGACAAGGAGGACAGGGATGTCAGCGTAGGACTTATCAGACCTGGGGTCACCGTGGCGTGGTTGATGAGCAAACAGACATTGGCCAATGTATGTACCAAGAACTTCAGAAAATAAAAAAATAAGAATATTGAGTTTTTTGAAAAAAACGTAAGTTTTTAAATTTTTTCCTCATTTACCGCTCGTTAGCATGTGTGCATTATTGGTAGTAGCTGAGTGCTGCAGAGAAATTTTTTCTGGTTGGTAGAGAGATAGATAGATAGATAGATAGACAAGTAGATGGATAGATAGATGGATAGATTGGTATGAGAGTAAGGGCCACGTCACACGCATCAATCCTGTGAACAATATCGGCTGAAAAGTCACATGATCGATATCGTTAGAACAATGTATTGATATCGTTTATGCGGTGTCACAATCATCAATCGGTTATGCAGAAGGTTGAGCGCAGGTTAATTGAACAATGAACGACGGATTTGAGGTCCTGCTCACAAATCTTCCACCAAACAATCAAGCGATTTTTCACTGAAAGATCGCTCATTTACACGCAACGACGCACAAGCGATATCGCTCAAGCGAACAAAATTCCAGATCGCTTAAGCCATATCGTTGACAAGATTGATGTGTTTGACGTGGCCCTAACTCTCGATAGATAGATAGATAGATAGATAGATAGATAGATAGATAGATAGATGGATAGACAGACAGACAGACAGACAGATAGATAGATAGATAGATAGATAGATAGATAGATAGATAGATAGATAGATAGATAGATAGATAGATAATGAATAATCATAGATAGAATGATAGAAATATAGGTAGATAGAGGCTGGAAAGATAGACAGTGAAACAGATATATTGTGATAGATAGTGTAAGCTAGAGAGATATGCAGATACATATATGTACATAGATACATAAGTACATAGATGGATAAATAAATAATAGAGATAATACAGTTAGGTCCAGAAATATTTGGACAGTGACACAATTTTTGCAAGTTGGGCTCTGCATGCCACCACATTGGATTTGAAATGAAACCTCTACAACAGAATTCAAGTGCAGATTGTAACGTTTAATTTGAAGGGTTGAACAAAAATATCTGATAGAAAATGTAGGAATTGTACACATTTCTTTACAAACACTCCACATTTTAGGAGGTCAAAAGTAATTGGACAAATAAACATAACCCAAACAAAATATTTTTATTTTCAATATTTTGTTGCGAATCCTTTGGAGGCAATCACTGCCTTAAGTCTGGAACCCATGGACATCACGAAACACTGGGTTTCCTCCTTCTTAATGCTTTGCCAGGCCTTTACAGCCGCAGCCTTCAGGTCTTGCTTGTTTGTGGGTCTTTCCGTATTAAGTCTGGATTTGAACAAGTGAAATGCATGCTCAATTGGGTTAAGATCTGGTGATTGACTTGGCCATTGCAGAATGTTCCACTTTTTTGCACTCATGAACTCCTGGGTAGCTTTGGCTGTATGCTTGGGGTCATTGTCCATCTGTACTATGAAGCACCGTCCAATCAACTTTGCAGCATTTGGCTGAATCTGGGCTGAAAGTATATCCCGGTACACTTCAGAATTCATCCGGCTACTTTTGTCTGCTGTTATGTCATCAATAAACACAAGTGACCCAGTGCCATTGAAAGCCATGCATGCCCATGCCTTCACGTTGCCTCCACCATGTTTTACAGAGGATGTGGTGTGCCTTGGATCATGTGCCGTTCCCTTTCTTCTCCAAACTTTTTTCTTCCCATCATTCTGGTACAGGTTGATCTTTGTCTCATCTGTCCATAGAATACTTTTCCAGAACTGAGCTGGCTTCTTGAGGTGTTTTTCAGCAAATTTAACTCTGGCCTGTCTATTTTTGGAATTGATGAATAGTTTGTATCTAGATGTGAACCCTTTGTATTTACTGTCATGGAGTCTTCTCTTTACTGTTGACTTAGAGACAGATACACCTACTTCACTGAGAGTGTTCTGGACTTGAGTTGATGTTGTGAACGGGTTCTTCTTCACCAAATAAAGTATGTGGCGATCATCCACCACTGTTGTTATCCGTGGACGCCCAGGCCTTTTAGAGTTCCCAAGCTCACCAGTCAATTCCTTTTTTCTCAGAATGTACCCAACTGTTGATTTTGCTACTCCAAGCATGTCTGCTATCTCTCTGATGGATTTTTTCTTTTTTTTCAGCCTCAGGATGTTCTGCTTCACCTCAATTGAGAGTTCCTTTGACCGCATGTTGTCTGGTCACAGCAACAGCTTCCAAATGCAAAACCACACACCTGGAATCCACCCCTGACCTTTTAACTACTTCACTGATTACAGGTTAACGAGGGAGATGCCTTCAGAGTTAATTGCAGCCTTAGAGTCCATTGTCCAATTACTTTTGGTCCCTTGAAAAAGAGGAGGCTATGCATTACAGAGCTATGATTCCTAAACCCTTTCTCCGATTTGGATGTGGAAACTCTCATATTGCAGCTCTGAGTGTGCACTTTCAGCCCATATTATATATATAATTGTATTTCAGAACATGTTTTTGTAAACAGCTAAAATAACAAAACTTGTGTCACTGTCCAAATATTTCTGGCCCTAACTGTATATATTTCTATATATGTATATACATATATATATATATATATATATATATATATACACTGCACATATATATAGATATATATTTTTATAAGATTTTATCTTAGAATTGAGAATTTTGAAAATAACTGATCAATTCTGACAGAGATAGAAGCAAATTTGTATAATATGATAAATACCAAATTTTCTTATTTTCATGTGTGCTACTGAACTATGAAATACAAATTAAAATGATGTTTTTTTAAATACACATCATTTTATCGAATAAAAACATGGAAGCTGTACTCATTTTGATGCGTAAATTTAGCAGAAAGGGGTGTAGCATAACATTAGACATTAATAATACTTATCTTCCCAACATGATACACCCATTACGTCATGTGTCAGGTGCCCGCTGTTGATGTGAGCCCCAGCGATTAGCTCACATCTTACCCCCCACATCTCAGCCGATATCATCAGCTGAGATTTGTGACTGCCACCACTCATCTGATCCGCAATGAGATTGGTGGAGTTAACCCCTTGAATCCCACTGTCACTTACTGACAGCGGGATTTAAGGTACTGCGGTGAGGATTGCACCGTTCCCCACCGTAATCAGAGATACCCGCAATAAGTTTGCGGGCACTCCGTGTGTCATCTGATAGCTTCTGGGGGTCACCATAGGATCCCAGGCCATCAGGGTTCACTTTCTGTGGATGGTTGGCAAGAACTGCCATCCACATAAAGTGATCATTTGTGCTATGTCCTGATGTGCTGCAGCTCATCGGGACATAGCACAAGCGATTGGACAGTACAGCACTGTGGTGCCCTATGGGGCTAGTATAAAATAAAGTAAAAATAAAAAATTAAGTTTTTAAAAATATAAAATAAAACAAAAGTTCAAATCACCCCCTTCAAAATAAAAGTAGTAAAAAATGTTAAAAATACGCATATTTGCTATCACCGCATTCAGAAATGCCCAATCTATCAAGATAGAAAATTAATTAATCAGAAATGTAAACTGTGTAACGGGAAAAAAAGTCCAACCGCCAAAATTATGTTTTCTTGGTCGCCGCAATATTGCAATAAAATGCAATAGCGGGCGATCAAAACAGCTAATCTACCCAAAAATGTTATCATTAGAAATGTCAGCTCAAGCTACAAAAAATAAGATATCACACAGCCCCAGATCCCGAAAAATGAGAACGCTCTGGGTTGTGGAACATAGCGCAAAAAGTGTAATTCTTTTTTTTCTCAAACTTCTGAATTTTATTTCACCACTTAGACAACTGTAAAAGTTTACATGTTTGGTATCTATGAACTCATAATGACCCAAGGCATCATACCATCATGTCAGTTTTACCATATAGTGAACATGGCGACTAAAAAACCCAAAAAATAAACGTTTAATTGGACTTTTTTGGGGTGAATTTCACCGTATTTGGAATTTTTATCCCGTTTTCCAGTACAATACATGGTAAAATAAATGATTTCTTCTGAAAATACAACTCGTCCCGCAAAAAACAAGCCATCATATATCTATATTGACAGAAAAATAAAAAAGTTATGGCTCTTGGAGGGAAGGAAAAATGAAAAATAGAAAATCACCCGGGGGTAAAGGGCCTGCAGGTTAATCTTAAACCATGGTGACTACAGATGACGGGACCCGTGTATGTTCAGGTTTTGACCTGAAATTTACCATAGACATGGAACTCCATACAAGTCAATGTGGACTACACTCCTGTGCTGTAAAATGGTCAGAGGTAAGGACTTGATGGCTTCAAAAGGAAGCAAAACTGGGGTAAAAGCAGGACAATCATACATACCATTTTTCCCAAAGATAAGGCAGCAGTCAGTCTGCTTTACTGGCTCGCTGTTTAAAAAAAATGCATATTCACTGCTTCCACTGCCCAGCCTCTGTACCATCATCTGTTATTGGTTGCAGTCAGACTGCTATTCACGCCCCACTGTTCAAACTAAATGATTATTTATCTGTTCCATCTCCTATTCTCTGTGACAGCATCTGTGAAGTGTTGCAGTCAGTCAGCTGTATTTTTACTGCATGTAGTGTAAAAATAAATAATTTTAAAAAATGATGTGGGCTCCAGCCTGTGTGCAGGTAAAGCAAACAGCTGTGGGCTGCAACCCTCAGCTGTCTCATTTACTTTGGTTGGTTCGCAAAAGTGGAGAGGGTCCCATGCCATTTTTTAAAATCATTTAAATAAATAGTTTAAAAAATGGCATGGGCTTCCACCTATATTTCACAACTAGCTAAGATAAAGCAGACAGCTAGGGGCTGCTATCATTAGTTTGGGAAGGGCCATTGTTATTGTTATTACCCTATTAACTACTACCCCAATTGCCACTGCACCACAGCAATTGGGAAGAGTCAGGTAAAGGGAAGGGCCAAATAACCATGGACCTTTCACCCTAATAATACTAGCTCACAGCTGTCTGCTGTACCTTGGCTGGTTATCAAAAATAGGCGGGACGTCGAGCCATTTTTAAAAATAATTTCTTTAAATAATTAAAGAAAAAGCGGTGTGGGATCCCCTCTGTTTTTAATAACAGGCCAAGGTAAAACAGACAGCTGAGGTTTGCAGCCTGAAGCTTTACTTGCGCTTAACATATGAAATAGGCTGAAGTCCATTCATTTTTTTCCAAATTGTTACTTAGTCAAGTGGTGTACAGCCCTATCACAGTCGTGTTAATTACATGATATGGCTGTGATGGGACCGGACATGCCCACAACAAATAACACCTTTCAACAAGCTCTATTTGGATGGGTTGTGACCTGTGGATGGAGACAGGAGGTGCTCTTTTATTACTTTCTCCATTTATTTCTATTGAATTATAAAAATATTTTCAGATTGCACTACGGCTTGCATTCAAGTTCAGCTGCTTCCCATTTAGGGCAATTCCCCGGTGCTTAGGTGTTGCACGCCACATAGACAGTATTCAACATATGAAAAATAGAAGAAAATGTATAGGCGGCACTCTCCGATAGCAGGGTTTTAGTTTTCTTTAATGCTTGCCTTTCAATACATTAAAAGTTCCAGTGCGAGACAGGAACCGTCGAAGTGGTTACTCACGACAAACCGGTGCCGTCATTCCACCGGCTCCTCACTCCCTCTCTCCGCCGCACTGGAACTTTTAATGTATTGAAAGGCAAGCATTAAAGAAAACTGAAACCCTGTTATCGGTGAGTGCCGCCTATACATTTCTATTTTACATATGATAAAATTATTTTCTAGTCCCATTTTAAAATTTCAAGAAGTCCATTGAGAGAGCTGCACATTCGCAGCCACCCTACATTGACGCCAGCATGAGATGAGTCCAAGTTCATGACAGATAAGTGTGTGTCTCATAGGTACTTCATCTATGAGACACTTATTGCAGATGCTGTGGATATGTCATAAACATCTGAGATAACAATACCCCTTCAACACCTTTATGACCTTTGACATAGTAGTTCATCAAAAGTTATGTCCTTGCATTTATATGCGGGCTTGCACGCTGAGCCTGAATAATTCACATCTAATGATGGTCAATTTAATCAGCCATCATGTGCCTCTAGCAGCTACGACTGGATCAGAGCTCTGCCTGTGGCTGTTAATCAATTAAATACTACTGTCAGTCTCTGACAGAGGTATTTGAAATGAAAATGAGCTGGTAGAGGGTGCATCATTGTTTCTGCTAATCACTGCACACATGACGTGATCGCATGGCGTTGATGGTAGACGATGACAGCCAGAAGTCTGTTGATGACCCCCCAGGGCTGTCGTTACGAATTTCTTATGAACTTCAGGCTGGCCCATTTTTATAGGAGATCGTCATTTTTGATATACATGGCAGTGCTTATGCACTGCTGTGTACAGCAGAATCAATTGGATGATCAAAGCTTCAATTCACATAAAGGGACTAACAAATGCATTAAAAATTAAGAAAATAATTTAAAGAATGAAAAGAAAGTATTCCAATATTAATGTTTTACTGTCCTGACTGGAAAATCAATTTTTTGCAGGCTAATACATTTCTTTTTCATGTTTTTGAAATAAACAATTAAGAAATTACATTTATTCCCTAAAAATTATGTTAATTAGTGTAAGGGTGTAATTAGTGCAAGGGACACTGCGGTCAGGTCCGGTCCGGGGCTGTCAGGGGTGAACCTGACAGCTCTGGACTGGATCAGCACACAAAACCGGAGGGCTAATATGCCCTCTGGTCCAGTGTGCAGCCTGACGCAGCTGCCCCTACTGATGATTCAGGACCACGGCTCGCAGGGAGCTAGCCGCGGTCCTGAAATATCAGCGGCATGCAGCCGCAGGTGTCCGGTTCCCGGATCCTCCCAGATGGGGCAATCTGGCCCCATGGGCTCCCATGTTAAGGGAGAGCCATATTACCCTAGAAGGATCTGGGGGAATCCTGGAGGATCCGTGAGGATCCGGGAGGATCCGGGGGAATCCGGTGGAATCAGGGAGACGCCAATTATGGGGAGATTGTTCTCCTAGGATGCAAAAACATTGCAAGCAACATTTTTGTGTCCAGGAGAAAAATCCCACTTCTCCCGGATTCTTCTGTAGAGATGGAAGCCGGATGACAGATAGCTGCCATCCGGCTCCATCCAGCCCCATAGGATACTATGGGGCCAATATCCAGTCCAGGGCTGTTACCCCTGACAGCCCCGGACCGGACTTGACCGCAGTGTGAAGGCACACTAAATGACAAAATGACCAGAGTGACTAAATCAGACTCAGAGAACAATCAAAGAAACACCTAAATGTTATTAAATATACTGCTAAAGTGAAATTGAAATAATCAGTGGTGAGCAAGAGGAGAGAGTTGGTTTAAATACCCCTCTAATGAATCACTTGGTACAATTAAGCTGACAGACAAAGCTAATTTTCTTGCCACAGCTCACATTAATGTGCCATTCTGGATGAGCTGCACTAACTGAGACACTTCTGTGGGTTTTGTCATTAAGAGCAATGATAAAATGCAAAAGTGACCAAAACAACAGTCAAAAAGGTTGAGAACAGAGAAATGGTCTGTGGTCACCACCTGAAGAAACCACTTCTTTATAGGGGTTGTCTTGCTAATTGCCTATCATTTCTACCTGTTGTCTGTTCCATTTAAGCAACAGCAGGAGAAAATGATTCACAATTGGTGTTGCTTCATAACTGGACAGGTTCATTTCACAACAGTGTGATTGACTTGGAGTTACATTTTGCTGTTTATGTGTTCACCTATTTTTTTTTAGCTAAAGCACATTCATAATGATCAGGGCCGGCGTTAGGGGGGGCAGACTGGGCAGTTGTGGAGGAAAAACTTGACGTGCTAGAAAAAAACTGACTACATTTTGGAATCAGCATGCCAATTTTAGTATGAATCAGCTCAAAATCCTAACTCAACAGAAAATTATTTTCAAATTGTTCCCCAGTGTAATCAAATTATGAAGTCACTTTTACCATATAGTTAACATGATGAATAAAAACCTCAAAAAAATTGTGGAATTGCACTTTTATTTGCAATTTCAAAGCACTTGGAATTTCTTTCTCATTCTCCAGTACATTTTGTGGTAGAATGAATGATGTCATTCAATAGTATAACTCATCCCGCAAAAAATAAGCCCTCGTACGGCTATGTGGAAGGAAAAATTAAAAAGTCATGGCTCTTGGAAAAAGCGTAGGGAAAAATAAAAACGAAAAATCGCTCAGTGATAAAAGTTATAAAATCCTTGTAATTGCCATATAATAGCAGCAGGAGCGCCTCCCGCAGGCTTCAATCTTCACATGTTCATGATGGGAGTAATTAGAGTTTGGGGACCTCCTTAATTCCTACATTTGTAGCCAGTTATCAAGCAGAACTTACAAGGCTTTAAAGGGGATGTCCAGGATTAATAAAACTTTACTACATTCTTTCAAAAACAGCGCCACCCCTGTGTACAGGTGGCATGTGGTATTACAGCATAGGTCCATTCCCTTCAATTAAGATGAGGTGCAATATCACATACAACCTGTAGACAGGGGTGGCGCTGTTTTGGAAAGAAATCAGTCATGATTATAGAATTCTGAACAACTCCTTTAAGATCAATATTTCCACTAGTGACCCCAGAACAAGAGGATGGGGCTTAATTCAAATGTATTTTTTTTATAATATGAAGAATATAGCAGAATTTTGTTAAAGATGACATTTAAGTAGATGATCCTATGGAAACATTCCTCTTACTGACTCTCCAGTTTGTAAAACCTATTTAATTAAACACCTGTAGGTAATTTTTAATCAATATAAGGAGTCCTGTGTTCACAATCCCCATCTCTTTGTCAGAGTATAATGGCCACTCTACACACACCAACTTATATGTCCACCTTCTGAACAACTTACTGGTTGCAGTGAAATCATGGACACATTGTTCCATTTGTACACAGCCACAAAATGGAGCAATGTGTCCATAATTTCACTGCAACCAGTAAGTTGTTCAGAAGTTGGACAGAAAGTTGGTGTGTGTAAAGTGGCCTTAAGAGGTTAGAAAGAGCGACTCTCCCTGGAGGAACCGTCCTGTATGACAGACAATGATGGGAATGGATGTGTGTGTCTGTGTGTGTGCTTGGTGTATACGTCTAATATATAGTGTTTGTTTCACATACCGTATGTGTCTATGTGTGTGTGCTCGGTGTATACGTGTAATATATAGTGTTTGTGTCACATACTGTGTGTTGTGTGTATGTAACATCTACATTTATAAATCCCAGCAGCACAGATTAGAGTTCCTAGGTGTAAACAGGTTGGCAATCGCCCAACAAACGAGCAAAATGCGGCTCATCATCGGGTGATTGGATGTTTATGGAGGAACAAAAATCCTTGCTCTCGGCAGCAGATCACCCGCTGAAAACTGCAGAAGTGCTGCCGATAGCATGAAACTGTAGAGGACAGATTGCTCTACCAGTGATTTTCTGGACCTATCATTCTTCATCATCCTGTGTAAAAAGTCTGCAAACAAGCGCTGAATGACTTGAATGTTATAGATCGCGCTCATTTACCAGTCTGAATGTGGCGCTTGTACATGTAACCTAAATGTCTGAGTGTGACGGTGCAATATGTGAGCATTTAGGGCCCCACTTTAACCTTTTGCCCAGGGCCCCATTTTGCCTAAAACCGGCCCTGATAATGATGAATTAACTATTTTATTGGCTGTTTTTTCCAGTATCAGACCACTATTAATTTAAGATTATAGAATTCAGAGTAGAAGTAAAACATCAATTTAATCTCCAGAATTCTAAGGAAACTTAAGTTCAAGTTAGTATTCCCCAGTCAGGATTCATTGCAAAGTTTATATTAGTATCAAAAGATAGACATGGTTTAGGAGCGTTCTTCAGCTGTCCTGGGTCTCATCGTCGTAGTCATCTGAATAAATGTTTTTTTCTTTTTATGAAGTGCTGGAGCTTTTCTGGGATGTAAACCTCAGCCTCTGAATGTTGGAGGATTAAACGGATAGTAGACTTTGTTTATCTTCAGTTACCACGTCTGTATACTCCACTATGACTGAAGCACACAGGCCTCCTGACGAGGGTGCTGAAATGCAAAGTGAGCGCTCATGCCCTTTTCTCTCTCTTGGTGGCATTTGAAAGTGTAAAGCTTTGAATACCAATTGCTTGAACTGGACATATGTGAATCTATTCTAATCCTACTAATCCTGTCCCCAAGTGCTTCTTTGTATGTGGATGCAACACACATAGATCTAAGTGAAAGTGATCATAATCCTGGAAATGTGGAAAAATGTCTCAGTGTGAGAGATGGGAGAGGGTAAAGCTCCCTAGCAGAGGGACCTGCTGGATAATCTATTGTATGGTGAGGGAATCAAGGGGGAGACCTGACGGAACCTTCTCACCTCCTCTGAGCAGCTAGAAGGAAAGGAAACCCACCCAGCAGGCAGACTCCCCCTTATATAGCTACAACACACAAGATCAGAACCACAGAATGCAGACAGCATCTCTAAACGCTGGGAAACTCAACCATAGGCAGCTTTTAGCTGTGGGACCACAGCAGGTCTCCTGCTAATGGCCTGATTTCATTATTATTTTTCTTCGAGTCTCAAGTTAGTGTTGGGCTACAATGTCTCACATTACATCACCTCCTGGCAAACTGTAGATCTCATTCCTAACCCACAAAATCCCAAATTCAATACAGTGTCATTTGCCTTCAACATCATATACAAGTAAAATAAAGATAAAGAAGTCTTGTGCATCACTGCATATGATTAAGAAATATTCTGTGTAAAAGCTGAAATGTCGCACCTTTATGAGCGAAAAAAAATTAAATATTTTTTTCACTTGGACCCTTTTGCCTCATTTTTGCATTTATTTGTATATTCAATGGATTTCCTTGGCTAGGAAGGATTGCTCACTGGCTAAGGATATGAATGGGTCTGCCATCAGAACATGACCCTTGAACATTCAGTCTACTAACATTTTCAAGCCTATCACAAATATTTCATTTAGGAATACAAAACTATCAACCCCTTCTCCACCCAGCCTGTTTTCACCTTAACATCAAGGCCATTTTTTTCCAATTCTGATCGGTGTCATGAGGTTATAACTCTGGGACACTTCAATGGATCACATTCATTCCAATATTTTCTTTTTTTTTTGTTACATTTTGGACTTCAATGCAATGGTAAGTTTTAGGCCAATATTTTTCGTGTTTATTTGTGAAAATGTAGAAATTTGGCAAACATTTTTAAAATTTAGGAATTTTAAAATTTTGAATTTTTATACTATTAAACGAGAGACTATTATCACACAAAAAAGTTCACATTTCCCACATGTCTACATCAGCACAATTTTTGAAACATTTTTTTGTTATGGAGTCGGAAGGGTGGAAAGTTTATCAGCAAGTTCTTAATGTTCCATCAAAATTTTACAAAACCAATTATTTAGGGACCATACCACATTTGTAATGACTTTGAGGGGCCTATATAAAAGAAAATACCCAAAAGTGATACCATTCTAAAAATTGCACCACTCAAACTACTCAAAACCACATTCGAGAAGTTTATTAACTCTTCAGGGGCTTCAAAAGAACTAAAGAAATGTGGAAAAAATGAAAATTTTACTTTTTAAAACAAAAATGTTTCTTTACCCTCAAACATCGAATTTTCACAAGAGTAACAGGAGAAATTGCACCATACGATTTGTGAAATTTCTCCTGAGTACGCTGATACCACATATGTGGTGGAAAGCTACTCTATAGGTACACATCAGGACTCAGAAGGGAAGGAGCACCTTTGACTTTTTCAAAGTTGGAAAATTGGCTTGAATCACTAGCACACACCATGTCGCATTTAGAGAGCCCCTGATGTGCCTAAAGATTGAAACCCCTCAACTGATCACATTTTGGAAACTGGAGATCCCCAGGGATCTTATCTAGATTTGTCATGAGCACCTTGACTCCCCAGATGCTTCACAACATTTTATAACATTGAACAATGAAAATGAAATACATTTTTTCCAAAACAATATTTTTCAGACAACATGTTTTCATTTTTACAATTAGTAACCAGAATAAGTTAGTATCAAATAACCCTCCAACCTCCCCCTAGTTAGAGCACAGCTGGCAATCAATGTAAGTTATATAGGCTGGCTAAAACAAGTCTGAGCATGGAGAATAATAAAGTGTTAGATCAGAGTCCCAGGCATCAATAAACTGTATGGCACAGCAGTGTTAAAGGTCCTGAAAATCATGCCCGATTAGTTCACAAGAGAATGGTTGGAAACAATCAGTAATAAATATTACCACACAAAGTGCTCAGACAGTAAAGTAAAAAAAAAATGCATGTGACTAGCCCCCAGGGCCGTGGGGTACTCAGAACGGGGCTGTTTCGGTCTCTTGGGGATGCGCGGGGGCTGATACCTGGCTCCGTGGCCCTGTGGAGTCGCTAAAAATACAGGGGGAATGTTTTAGGGATAAAGGATCATGACGCCACCCGCAGTATTTGACTGTTTGGGCCGACGCTGCCAGACGGGACCACTGGGGATGATGGATAGGCAGCTATGGTGGTATCACTCCCCACGGGTGGAGCATATCCCCAGGGTAACTAGGAAAGTCTATTGGGTTGGAAGGCTGTTGGGGTGCAGGGCGGAGGGCGGAAAGTAATAGACTCACAGTTATTGTTTCCTCGGGTCCTTTACTTGTGGTACTGGTGCAAGCCGGGATACTGAGAGGTGATGTTACTTGGAGTATGTGCAACTTGGGAGCAACTCGAGGTTCTCTTCAGCCTGAAAGTTCTGAGGCCTCCCTGCTGCACTCCTTCAGCGGGTCCCTGTTGCTGCCTAAAGCTGAGCTGCGGCCCCTCTCTCTCTCTTCCTGCGTTGTACCGGTATGGCAAGCAGCTTGAGCCCTTCTCCAGCCCTACTTTCCTGGCGGCTGCTCCTGTACTCTTTATACTGCTTTATCTGCAGACACTGTGGTGTGGCTGGGGGACTTGGAATGCCCCACCTTCCGGTATTGGCTGCCGGGATGTTAGGCCCTGTAGAGCCTCAGACTCCGGAGTCCGGTTCTGGTGCTCTGCACTGGGGTGAGCTTGACACTGTTCCACTCCCCAGGTTCTCCTCTACTTCCTCAGACCCTCGCTTATGGATCCCTCAAGCTAGGTTTCAGCTACCCTGGGATGAGCTTAGCACTGCTCAAGTCCACAGGATATATTTCTCAGAACTGCTCCATACTGTCCGCCCCAGACAAGAATTTATAGGGGAGATTCCCTGAACCCAGATTTATAGCTCCCCTTCAAACTTGGAGGCAGAAAAGGTGTCGTGTGCTTGGCTCACTTTGTGTGGACACCCTTTGTTGCTCTCAAGTATGACACTACCCCCCGAGAGCGGCAATGACATTGTGGCATCAACACTCTGGGGTGCCACATTCTGCCCTAGTGAAATTCAGTACTCCAGGACTGAGGGAAGCTTTTTGTAAAACAAAATAATGGCAAATAACAATTGAAAGTGTACAGCAGAGGTCCCCAAGTCCAGGCCTCAAGGGCCGCCAACAGTGCAGGTTTTCAGGATTTCCTTAGTATTGCACTGGTGCTAATGTGATCATCTGCACAGGTAATGAATCCAACCCCTGTGCAATACTAAGGAAATCCAGAAAACCTGCACTGTTGGTGGCCCTTGAGGCCTGGTTTTGGGGACCCCTGGTGTACAGAGTCTTAAAAATCAAAAATTACAAAAACCAAGAAAATATGGTAAACAGTCACTACTACGCTCAGTCCTTCCACCGTTGGCTGATGAAGAAATATATACAAGATTGTCTTTACCACAACCAGTCCAGTGCATATTGGTCCATGTTTAAAGATAAAAGTTCAAGAATATGCAAGAGTTCATACAGTAAGTCCAGTAGGCACGTACGCTTGGTGGTTGCTTAGTTACACATTTACGTGCTGGGATCTGACCCTGTGTGGTGCGTTGCGACCTTCTCACTATAGGAGTTTCTGCTGACCCGTCTTGAGTGTCTACTGCCGGTGTAGTGAGTGTACTGAGCACTATCCTATGCTTGGATCTGTATAGTGCTGGTGTCTCAGAGTGTGGTCAAAGGCCCCCTTCACACTGCATGATTTCACTGATCAGTGTCCATCAGTGTTTATGAGCCAAAACCAGGAGTGAAGCTTGCAGAGAAAAACTAGAATTGAAAGATTGACACCTCTTCTGAGTTTTGGAGACACTCCTGGTTTTGGCACGCAAACACTGATGGACACTGATCAGTGAAATCATGCAGTGTGAAGGGGGCCTTAGATATCCAAAGGACTAAAGATGAGGAGTAGCCCGTGCTGCTGTTTGCAAGGAAAGACCAGAATCTTGCAAAAGGAAGGTGTTTATTCTATTCTTCCTCAGGGACACACCACAAGAATGACACCAGCAAGATACAGGACACTAAAATATATACAGATCAATAGCCAATCATAATGAACCACATGTCAATGACATCATGAGGAAGAATATGATTGACCTTTAGCCAATCACAACAGTCATACGTCTATGACATCATAAGGGAGGATATAAATGACCTATATATATAAACAACCATTATTCTAGACCAATAGTGGCACATCATAAAAATCAGAGGATACAAATAACCTACATATATAAACAATTGCTCTACACCAATAGTGGCACATCATAAAAATCAGAACATAAATCATATAAAAATGTAAAGATCTAAGACATATAGATACAAGACAAATAAAAACATGCAGTCCTGAGGAAATATTAAATTTGTAAGATAAAACCAGCTTGTAAAAATTGAAAAAATTCAACATCAGGTCTGGATGGTCTCTAACGCTAAAGATACAAATGTTTAAGATACCGTCACACGCGGCAATAATGCTTGCAATTTGACTGGCAATTTGCTGGTTGCAGTGAAATCATGGACACATTGTTCCATTTGTACATGGATTAATAATGCTCAGCAATCAGGCGATATCGCCAAGGAAATTTTTTCGTGTTTTGGCGTGTGACAGGGCGATAGTGATGGAAAGAGCGATTTCTGTGATTTCCCGTAGGCATGCCTCAGCGTGCTGTAGTCCCCGCCCCGTCTGAGATGATTGGTGTGGGCTACTGTGTTCCCATTGGCTGTAAGTTGACACCGCGCCATATTTGAAGAGCTGTCCGTTCTGCACCACACACCTGCTACACAACCGTTCGCAAACTCAGTGCAATTAAACGCGCCATTAAATAGCGCAAGCTATGTTGTCCGCATGTATTAAGTTGCGCTGTGTGGAGTATAGTGCCACACATGACAGCTCAGATGTTGGGCTACACATTGTAGATGCGTGCCATGGGCCAGTGTGTGTGTTGCAGGAGCCACAATTGACGACACGATCGTGCATTTGTGACAAACTCTGATAGACAATTGTGTCATGTATTAGCCAGCCTTCCAGAGCAGGCCGACCAATCGCAACGCAGTTGTGTTGTCCACTGAGCGTGTATGGAGCGCGGTGTAAACCACTGTGGCACGCCTATCTCCTCGCCGTGCTGAACATGTACGGCCACATTGCCTTTGCAATTGCGGCGTGTGACACGGTGATGGAATGAGGCAAGATTGCTTCCGCTGTAGGTGAGGCGATTTCCGGAGCGACACATCGTCTTAGCTTCAGGTGTGATATTGCGGTGTGACCCCGAGACCCTTTACCCTTGTACACGGTTCTGGAATTACAGCGGAGCCAAGGAGGTAGCTGCCTATGATGAGCAGCGGACCGGAACAGGAAAGTCTCCAGGAAGTGAATATTAAATAGGACCCGAAAGCATAGTCAGGAGTCAGGGATAAAACCAGGAGGGCAGCAAAAGTACCAAATTGTCAGGCAGTAGAAGGGTCAATAATCCAGGCAAAGGTCAGAGTCAAAAACCGGGAGGGCAGCTAAAGTACAAAATCGTCAGGCTATAGAAGGGTCAAAAATTTGGGCAAAAGGTCAGCGTCAAAATACAAACACAAACTAGATCGCTAGGGAAACCAAGACTATATCTTGCAGCCTGCAGGACAGGCTCCAAGGTATTTGAAGGGCACGGTTTCCTCTCATAGGCTGGAGCTCACAGCCTGATGACCTCATCTGGACCGCCCCTAGAACCAGGCCACATGGTGATGCACGACTGGTACCAACCACCCTACTTCTGATTGAAGAGCGAAGCCTGCGCCTACCAGAGACCTCTGCAGGAACCTCTCTTCTGGTGCTAGCTTCACCCACAGGAGAAACACGGCGATGTCCAGCGATAGAGGCAGGTGTCAAAGGCACAAGTCCATATGAGGACCTGGCCCTCCTATCACTGGCACCACCAGCCGAAGGAATTCAGCACCTCCCAGCAGCACCATATTGAATGCTTTTTCAGCATCCAAGGACAGGAGTACACCCGGGATGTTACTGGGTTCCATTAATTTCAAAAGATTTATCACTTGTCTAGTTCCATCTTTTGGCCGCCTTACGGGGACAAACCCAACCTGGTCCAGGGATATCAGGACCGGTAGGGTTCTCATTATTCTTGTCACCACCAACTTGGAAAAGAGTTTTAGATCACAATTTATTAATGAAATGGGCCTAAAGTTACTTAAGGCATCAGGGGTTTTCTCTGGTTTAGGAATAGTTGAGATTACAGCTTGTAGATTTACTTTTCGTATACTCGCTGCATGTTTTCATTGATTAAAAGTCTAAGTAGATAAGGGGCTAAAATATTAGGGAAACAACAATAATAGCCATTTGAGAACCTGTCAGGGCCTGGAGCTGAGCCTTTTTTGGTCGCGTTAATAGTTTGTTTGACTTCCAGGACCATAAAGTGAGTGTTGAGTTCAGTTAGCTGTGCCATCAAGAGCTAAGGTTTTTTAAGAAAATTTTTAATGTTTTACCTGGTCGTTTGAACCGTAAGGGGTGTCTTCCTTTAAATTATACATAGAGTGATGGTACCGACAAAATTCTTCTGCCATTTCAGTTGGGTTGTATGTTTTAGATCCGTCAGGTTTACAAATATAGGTAATCTTATTTTAAACCTCTTTTTTTCTGATTCATCTAATTAACATTTTCCCTGCTTTATCACCCATGGCATAGTAATTCTAAAGTCCTTCTCGTATTGCAATAAAAATAGAGAGCAAAGTTCAGTCCTAACTTTCGTGACCATTGTAGAAAGTTGCGGATTGCAACATCTATTATTAATCTGCTCTAAATTGTTGAGTTGGGTTGTTAGGTACATAACTACCGTCTCTCTTTTTTTCTTTTCAATAGATGCCATCTTAATAAGGGTTCCTCTCATGAAAGCCTTATGAGCCATCCACAGCACTTCATCAGAAGTAGAATCATCATCATTAATTTTAAAGAATTCTCCCAATTAAGATTCCAGAAGGATGACATTACCCCTATCAGACAATAACCACTCATTCAGACGCCACCTTCCAGAAGGAAGGAAAGAGTCTCTCTCTGTGATCCGTAATGATATAAGAGCGTGATCAGACCAGGAAGATTTCTCCAATATCTGATTCTTGGGCCGCTTTAAGTAATCTAGTGTCTATCAAAATGTAATCCAGCCTGCTATAAGTATTAAATCTAGGGAGAAAAAAGTATAGTCTTTCTCGGAGCTGTGTTGGTACCTCCAAATATCATGTGGAGAATGCTCTAAAACCACCCCACCCATTTCCTTTCACAACATTTTTTGGGCAAATATTTGAATTTCCACAGACAACTTTCAGTGCTTTAGCAAAGGTACTTAGTTTCAAGAGGGTTTTCTTAATAAAGGATATCTGGGATACATTGGTAGCGTATATAGAAGCTATAGTATACAGGGTGGAGTTCATGGTACAATTTAGAAAACAAAGCAACCTTCAGGGTCTACAAGAGTATCATATAACTCAAACCTTATAGTCTGCTTTACAAACATTGCTATCTCAGCCTTTTTGGATTTGCAATTTGCATAGAAATCATATTGGTAGTGTATATTAAACAAACAAAAATTATCATCCGATAATAGATGCGTCTCTTGGATGCATTTCGCATCTGAATTTTCTTTACAAATATTTTTCCAAAATCTAAAACATTTAGATGGAGAATTCAAACCATCAGCATTAATAGACGAAAATGTAATAGTCATATTTATACAGAAAACTTTTCAACTAACAAAGGACCCAGGCAGAGGATGATCCGGGGGAAGACATACAAGGGAAGCACAAACAGGGGGAGACAGACAAAAACAAACTCATTGTGAGCTGGATTGCCATTATTAAAGGCATATGGAATTGAGGAGTGTGATGGAAAGGGATAAGTACATTCCGGGGTGGCTAATTGCTGGGAGAGTGACTCTACCAAAAGTCTGCAGCGATGGTCGGTAAAAAGGAAATAGTGAAGCTCCGTTTGAACAGTTATATTTTAAACCAATCTGGAGGCAGTTTCTCTTTCTGTTGAGCAGCAGGCTTGGATGAGATGGCCATGGAAATAGGCTGTATGCCCCACTGAAGCAGCAGTTCTTTTGCGTTGTTTGGAGAAGAACATATATGCACCTTGACCTCTTCTTTTTGAGGTTTGCCGGGAACCCCCAGCGATTTTTAATGTCCAAATCTCTCAAAGGTTTTGTATAAGGGTTAAACTCCCTGTGTTTAGCTAACATGCCAGCAGACAAGTTAGGAAAAATCAGTAGTTGTGACAGTTCATTCACATCTCTTCTTTTTGTGTTCCCTTTCATATGCATTCTTTTTAGCCTGCTTCCGGTACCAAGTAGATCTGTGATGTCACTACATGCCATGCTGTTGAGCCACATGTCAAAACGTCATAATTAGTCCACGAGTGATGCATGTCATGATGTGTGCCTCAACAGTATGGGACACATGTCAGAGGTCTGTTCAGAGTGAAGCAGGCAAAAGAGGGATGCATACAGCCTGAGACAAGGAAAATAAGAAGTGGGGAAGACTGAAGGCTGCTTGAAGTGGGGAAAATAGTGATGGTGAGATGAGTAGTATCTGTTCTTTACATTCATGTAAGGCTGTGGTATACAGAGCATGAGATGGACCATTCAATTTGCATTGAATAAGTTTGACACAAGTTGAATTCCCCTGTCAAACTTGAGTAACTTGCCAAAACCGTACCTCGGCGGATTCACATACAGTGAATGAAATAAGTATTGAAAACGTCACTAATTTTCTAAGTAAATATATTTCTAAAGGTGCTATTGACATGAATCTCTCAACAGATGTTGGTGACCCAACCCAACCAATCCACACAGGCAATGAAACAAAACCAAAGATGTCCTTAAAATTACTGTATTTTGACGCACCGGACTACAAGACACAAATTTAGTAGAAGAAAATAAGAAAAAAAATATTTTTTAATGTTAAAGGTGGTCAGTCTTGCAGTCCTAGAGTCCATTTTCATAGTCTGAGTGAAGCTCAGTGGGGTGGGGAATGCCGAGGATGAAACAGGGTCACACGAGGCAGGGTCACCACATTAAGAAGTTGTTGGTGTCACTGGTGAAGCAATGTTGCAGATCCTGGGCTGGGAGGAGTGGGTGTCACAAAGGTACCAGTGGGGAGATGCTGCAAGTCCTGTGCTGGGAGGAGGGGGTGTTGGTTTGGCTTGAAGTGGAAGCCATTAATCTCCCAACAGTGGATGCGATGAATTTTTGGAAAATGGCTGTAGAAGAAACACATGTGCAAATAGAAATCTTTGAGAGTCTCTGCAGCAATTTTCCTGACGTCTATCACGTCGGATGAAGCCTGTGCGCAGATTAAGGTTTCAACTCCCTGAGATCTCAATCTGCATATGTCCTGCCTCCACAGCCGATTTCCTGAAGTCCATTGTGTCCACCGTCAGGAGATCAATGGCTTCCACCTTGTGTCACCATGACATTCCCTCACTCCAGCCTCAAGCCGGCAGTGTCAACCCACTTGTGCCTCCAAGTTCCTGCAATGATGAACCTACCCTCCTTTGAACCTACTTCAACGTCACTGTGCCCTACCCTGGTAAACCACATCCAGAATATAAGATGCCCACCATTCTCCACCCAATTTTTGGTGAAAAAAGAACATCTTATAATTCTCAAAATATGTTAAATCATGTGTAAAAATGAAAAATGACACAGGAAAAAGGTATTGAACACATAGTGAATGAGAGATTTGAAAAACAGCCATGGAAAATCATGTCACAAATTTGCAGGCCAAAATGCATTGCCTATCTCCCCTAAAACACCATGCCAACAGTGGGAGTGGGAACATCATGGGATGGAGCTCTTTTTTAGCATACAGTACTGTCAAAGCTCATGTTATTGAACAACGAATGGACAAATGTACCAACCGAGACATTCTTAGTAAAATCAACCAGGATTATGAAGATGAAACAAAGGTGGACATTTCAGCAAGACAATGATCCCAAACACAGAGTGAAGGAAACAATTGATTTCAAGAAAGAAAGTAACACTGCTAGAATGTCCCAACTAATCACCTGACCTGAATCTAATAGAAAGTTTAGGTAGGTAACTAAAGCTCAGAGATCATAGAAGGATCCCACAGAACCTTCTGGATTTAGGATTTAAAGAGTGTTTGTTTAGATGAATTTGCTACAATCTCACCAGAGCAATGCATTCAACTAGTTTCTCTATACAGGAGTTGTCTTGAAGCTGTTATCACCAACAAAGGCTTTTTATGAATTATTAAATACATTTCAGTAAATATGTTCAACACTTTTTCCTATTTCATTTGTCATTATTACACATCACTAAATGTATGGACATCTATGGTTGGATTTCTGTCTGTGTGCATTGGATGAGTTGTTACTGACATTTGGTAAGAACCTTTAGAAATATATTTTCTTAGAAAATTGGTGATGTGTTCAATAGTTATGTAACCTTCTGTATCTCTACTGTAGTTAGTATGGTAATAGGAATAGGAAATGTATCACTGTTAATTCTGAAAAATACTTAAAGAGAAAAAAATGCACACACAAAATATAACTAAGGAAGCGTTCACATCAGCATTATTTTCAATCACGGCAGACCCAGCAGTATTGCCACATCTGCCGTGTAACAGCTCACTTACAGCAAGTCCAATAAATTCCCTATGGGACTTGCGGTCATGTGCGGCACTGGCGGATTTGCCAAATCCAGCAAATCCGACACTTGCGGCAAAGAAAAAAAACGCTACTAGCAGCTGTTTTTTTTAAATTGCCGTAAGTGCTGGATCCGACAAAACCTCAAGTGCCGCACATAACCGCAAGTCCCATAGGGAATGAATTGGGCTTGCCACAATTGAGTCATTATACGGCAAATGCGCAAAACTGCCGGGTCTGCCCCTATTGAAAAAAATTGTTGATGTGAAAGCAGCCTAAACATATTAGATATTAGTTTTACCACATTATTGCCTTGCATAATTTAGACCTAAAGATATGAGACCAAAAGGACAAGTATTATATCCAATCCCATCCATCCACTGCAGCAATTAAAGTAGATATTCTTCCCCATAAGTGGGGGAGGGATATAAGTGACTAAAAGACTCTTTGAATACACGGCATGTATCAGTAATGCTTAAGGACACAATTCGGGAGGTACCAGGATAAGAGGATCAGCCTGCAGCCAAATGTGCTAATGTAAATAGATCACCCCCAACTTATATAATTAAATGTTACTGTGAAGAAACCTTAAACACTTTTATTGACTCTGTGAATAGTTTGGTCATTAATGAGGGTACCAAAGAATGAAACTGTTGCTCTGAGGAGATGGCTGGGGCAGGATCAGCCATGCCGGGGCAGCGCTGCGGCCTTGGCCCTACCTCACCATTGACTATGTAGGGACCCTGGAGCTCCTTTAAATACATATCTTTCCACACCTTGCCTTTTCCAAGTTCTACAACTGATGTCACTGCTGTGTAATAGGAAAAGAGTTTTAACCCCTTCACGACCCATGACGTACACCATATGTCATACAAGTCAATGTATTCCTGACCTATGACATTACGGATACATCATGGCAATTTTGCGGACACTGCAGCTGTGCCCGCACAATCATCAATAATAAATTGCAATGATGATGCACTGCAGTGAATTATATCAGTGATCAGAAGACTACAAGGTGATGTCCTATAAATAAACTAAGTAAAAAAACTGAAAAAGCTTACTGTGAGCATACAGACCTCACGAATAAGCCTCATAATTATTTATACTGCAAGCTGATTCCCCTGACGAAGCTGCTCCCCCAGCAGCGATACGCCTGGGGTATGGTCTGCCTGGGGTCTTTCTACTATGTGACCTATTATTGCATGTGTGGCACGCCAGAGTCCGGATGCCACAATGTTCATCACCGCCCTCGGGATGGTAGTGTCATACCTGAGAGCAACAAAGGGTATCCACACCAGGTGAGCCAAGCACACAACACCTTTTCTGCATCCAGGCATGAAGGGGGAGCTCTAAATTCAGGTTCAGGGCAGCACCCCTATAAATTCTGGTCTTGGGTGGAGTTAGTTAGTTCAGTATGGAGCAGTACTGAGAAAGACATCCTGTGGACTTGAGCAGTGCTAAGCTCATCTCAGGGTAGCTGAAACCTTGCTTGAGGGATCTCAAGGCCACGGTCAGGGCCAGTGCACAAACTCTTAAAACTGTTACTCCTGAAGCCCTACAATTGCAGGTCCAGGCTAGTGATGGGCGAATCCTAAATTACTCGGAATCGCTTGACTCTAGCGAGTCCGAGCACAGGACTCGCTACTCGTTGCGAGTCTAGCGAGTCCAATGTTAATGAATGGGGAAGCGAGTAATAGCGAGTAGTGTGAGATTTACAAATCGCAGATGTGTCTGGAAGTTTCAGCCTGAAGCAATCCTAGTTTTGTCATTTATTTGCATTGGACTCGTTTACTTTGCAACTGTAATCGCTGGGAAACGCGCACAGATAAGAGTCCTGTCTCCTCAGTGTGCTGGCTGCCACAGCTCCAGGGTCCTAGAGCCCGCCTGCTGCCTGATGTAGCAGTGCTGAGATTGTTCTCAGTCTGCTCATTCCCTGTGTACAGACATGAATGTCTGTGCACAGAGATGATGTAGCAGAGCTGAGATTGTTCTCAGTCTGCTCATTCCCTGTGTACAGACATGAATGTCTGTGCACAGAGATGATGTAGCAGAGCTGAGATTGTTCTCAGTCTGCTCATTCCCTGTGCACAGACATAATGTTGTGCACAGAGATGATGTAGCAGAGCTGAGATTGTTCTCAGTCGGGGTTATTCATGTGCATGAGTCATCTATATTTATGCACAGGGGATGTAGCAGAGAGGACATCGCGTTTTGGACTGCGTCGGATGGAAGAGGATTTTTTTAATTAAAGATGGAGTCCCTAATGGCTTTTTTTTTATTTCTAATAAAAAATTTTCCTTGTGTTGTGTTTTTTTTAAAACAATTTAATAGAAATTCATGGCGGTCATGTCTAATATTGGCGTGACCGCCATAAATTTCGGGCTTAGGGCCAGCTGATAATACAAAGCTGGCCCTAACCTCTTTATTACCCAGCGTGCCATCGCTACCAGGGCCGCTGGAAGAGCGGGGTTCAGCGCCAGAGGATGGCGCTTCAATGAACGCGCCATCTTCTGGGGCGGCTGCGGGCTGCAATTTGCAGCGGGGGGTGCCCAGAAAGCTTGGGCATCCCTGCGCTGCGGATTCCAGCCCCCAGCTGCTTAGCTGTACCTGGCTAGACATAGAAATTGCGCGGAGCCCCACGCATTTTTTTTTTTAATTATTTCATGAAATTCTGAGATTCTGACTCTGAGACTCTGACTCTGAGACTCTGACTCTGAAATTCATGAAATAATAAAAAAAAAATGCGTGGGGCTCCGCGCAATTTCTATATCTAGCCAGGTACAGCTAAGCAGCTGGGGGCTGGAATCCGCAGCGCAGGGATGCCCAAGCTTTCTGGGCACCCCCCGCTGCAAATTGCAGCCCGCAGCCGCCCCAGAAGATGGCGCGTTCATTGAAGCGCCATCCTCTGGCGCTGAACCCCGTCTTCCAACGGCCCTGGTAGCGGTGGCACGCTGGGTAATAAAGAGGTTAGGGCCAGCTTTGTATTATCAGCTGGCCCTAAGCCCGAAATTTATGGCGGTCACGCCAATATTAGACATGACCGCCATGAATTTCTATTAAATTGTTTTAAAAAAAACACAACACAAGGAAAATTTTTTATTAGAAATAAAAAAAAAAGCCATTAGGGACTCCATCTTTAATTAAAAAAATCCTCTTCCTCCGACGCAGTCCAAAACGCGATGTCCTCTCTGCTACATCTCCTGTGCATAAATATAGATGTCTATGCACAGGGAATAAGCAGACTGAGAACAATCTCAGCTCTGCTACATCATCTCTGTGCACAGACATTCATGTCTGTACACAGGGAATGAGCAGACTGAGAACAATCTCAGCACTGCTACATCATCTCTGTGCACAGACATTCATGTCTGTACACAGGGAATGAGCAGACTGAGAACAATCTCAGCACTGCTACATCATCTCTGTGAGCAGGCGGGCTCTAGGACCCTGGAGCTGCACAGAGAAGACAGCTGGACTCTGCTCGCAAAGAAATAGCAGTTATCTGCGAGTTTCCCTGCTATCACTGGCACAGTAGCCAGTGAATACTCGCACGAGTCTAATGCAAACAATGGCAATCCTAGTTTTGTCAGCGTTTCTGACAAAACTAGGATTGATATTGATTTGCATTGGACTCGTGCGAGTAATCACTGGGAAACTCGCAGAGTACCGAGTCCTGCGAGTCCCTTACTACTCGCCGAGTAACGAGTCCTAGCGAGTAGATTCGCCCATCCCTAGTCCAGGCACTGACTAAGGGTGTGTCTGAGCTAGCCAAAGCTATGCAAGCAATTCAAGGATCCAAGCCGGCTGAGTAGATCAAGTTGGCTTCCAGTCAAGAGGATGTCCCATGGCTGCGACAGAGAAGGAATCCATTGACCAAAGGATGATCCAGTTACCACTATGACCCTGAGGAAAGCCCATCTGCCATCGCTGCGTGCGACAAGGCGATCCATATCGCCAGATTTTGTACTTTAAATGAGAATCCCCTGGGGCAGTAGGCCACCCCTCTAGAATAGGACAACCTGGCCCACAGAACTGGCATGACAGGTACGTGGGAGGATGACCAGTCCTGCCTGTCATGCTAGATGGCATCCCCATGTACGCTTTACTGGACACCGGCTCGCAGGTGACATCAATGCCATATATCCTTTATCAGAGATACTGGGCAGACTCTGACATCCTACGTCACCCAGATGAAAGTTTTACTCTGTTTGCTAGTAATGGTCAGTTTGTGCCACAGGTTGGGTTTAAAGAGGTAACCATAAAGGTGGGGCAGCTAGAATTGAAAGCCCAGAGAATGATAATTGTTGATGATGATCGACGAGAATGTCCCAGTGTTCCCATGGTGTGAAAGATAACTATCAAGAGGCCACATTGAACCCCTTATTCCCCAATGAATGAGCCGAAACGCAAGGTAGTGGCCCAACTATTTGTCTAGTCAAGTAACTGTTGATGCAGGCAGACTCACATCCTGGTCCATATGCCCCACAGGAGACACAACAGGTGTGGAAAGACAAAAGTAAGTTGTTCATTTATGGGGTAAACAAATGAAGCGGTGTACGTGAGGGCACCATGGCAACACAGACGCCGGGTTAGAAAGACCCCGATGCCTGCGCAGTTTGATGGAGAACAAGCACCAATTAAATGAGTGAAGACGCCGCATGCACAGAAGTGAGCCACCGCTGATAGGATGAGATGCCCTTGACTGCGTGTTGATGCAGGACGCACTGGGAATTATCCCTAGCAGCTGTGAATGCCTTGTATTGATTGGGTAAATGATTTCTGTTTACAATTATTACATAGGGACTTTCTACTATAACTTTGGAACTTCTTGTGCCCTGATGAGTGCGATGCTTAACTGGGGGGACCTCCTGGATGATACTTTAAGCTGTGATACTGGCTGGGATGTTTTTAAAGGTAGATATATATGTATATTAGTTTAGATTTGTATTATGATCTACTATTGGTTGATTTAATGAGGGGTGTGTGTTACACACCATAAAAGGGTGAGATTTGATGATATTTGTGAGCTTGACAAAGACCAGATTGCTGTGGTCGAAATGTCGCTGTAATGGACTGGGAATAAAGAACTTGAAATTATCACCATCTTGCGAGGCGATGTCCTTTGTATATATTCTGGATGAAGTCTGGGTGGAACTCCCTGGAATGACGTGCGTCCCATATCTTGGGTAAAGTACATGAGTGCCCTAATACTTCTACCGGTGCTGTGTCTAGTTGAAGTTATTGGACGATGGCAGAATAGTCTCTCATTCATCTCTACCCCTGAGGACTGGTGGTTGGCAGCTAGCATGAGCAAAACATTCTCCTCGTGTATTAACCACCTGGAGCAGTTGAAGAAGATTCATATTCATTTGTATTTAACACAGGATAGACTCTCTACAGTTGGTGCTTTTTCCTCGGGGCTGTGTTGGAAAGGTTGTGGTATGTTGGGCGGCATGGTACATGTCTGATGGGCGTGTCCTAATGAGCAAGCTTTTTGGTCACAGGTTGGAGATCTTATTAAGAAGATATCTAGAGTGAACATCATTCTAGATGGCCAAATGGCAGTGTTGAACATTGGATTTGACTCTATCCCTCAGAGCTTATCCCCAATCCTGTCACATGTTCTAACTGTGGCCCGACAATGCCTGGCAAAATGCTGGAGATCAGATTCCCTGCTTTCTCAACATGAGCTAATTAGTTGACTTAATTTGCATTATTAGCATCAATGGTTTTTATTGTCCTCTCTCAAACAAAAAGAATGTATGGGCAACTAATTGAATCTATGGGCCTCTTCTGAATCTGCGCTATTAATATCTTAAATCTCTCTGTTATTGTTTATCTCGTGTTATGACTATTTTATAGACACTCATGAGGATCTCTCTCATTCTTTCCTCTTGTGTCCTCCCCTGCCTCCCTCTCCCCTCCCCTGAAATGGTCCGTCTGATATTTCCATATGTGTGCTCCTCTTGTGTCCTACCACTTGTTAAACTTGCATTACTTTTGAATTTTTTGTATCTTTATTACATCTGCAGTTTTCAATAAAAAACTAATGGTTAAAAAAAGAAGAGGTGCAAAGGAACAGACAATAGGAAAAGTACAGGTGTGCAGTTAAGTATCATTTATTAATTTTTTTACCATTCTGCTAGGCCCCTAGAGACAGCCACTCATCATTAACATTAACAATATAACCTACTGATATTCATAGAAATGACATACATCTTTTCATTATAACATGTTACACCATTACAGCGAGAAAAGAAAGAAAGAGGACGGGGAGCGCACATAGAGCAGCTACTGGGGAACACCAAGATGATAATCCAAGAATCCACTTACCTAGATTGGTTGTGAGACCCACAACCAGTTGATATGCTTTGGCCGCTGCAGATCCCGCAAGGAAGGAAGATACCAGTAGAAGGAATTAAACGGGAATTTACTCCGTGCTGCCCACAGGATTTATAGCACCACTTTATTTGACCATCACCAACAAACACTCCCACGCAATTAGCCGACGTGTTTCGTGGTCCACCAACCACTTCCTCAGGGCATATATTACATTTCAAACACAAGGAACTCAATTTATAACAAGGGTTTCTGACGTCACATTTTTTGGATCCTGGAACTTCAGTTCCACTGAAAACGCCCCTTTGTAGATATTACGTCAAATTATTTCAATTTTTTAACAATCTAAATAAATTACTTATAAAAATGTTTTACAATTAATTAAGAAACTCTAAATCCATTAACAAAGGTATATATTAAATGATAATATTAAAAAGCTCTTAAAAATACATTTAGACAATCAAGATCAACTGGATTCAACCACCACAGGTTTACTTTTCATCCCATTGTATTACTGCTATAACGTCTCTCCTCTGAAGTGAGCTGATTATCTAACAACTTAATATCACAATGATTTTACTTCAATTACAGGTATCACACCAGATCCAAACTCCCTTCTTCAGAGACCCCTAACTATGAGTCCTAGAAGTTACCACTATACCATCCCTGTCATTCTCTTCAAGTTGAAATTAATTTATAGAGGGAGTTAGAAGGTGACAATTCAATGCCAACTCACTGCCTCAAATCTATTGGAGGTTTCTCACTAGATTTGAATTCACTCATTTATGAACTCATAGCGATGGTTCCTAGAATTTACCACTATACCAAGATAATAACAATTTGATATCAAAAATTCAAACTCACCGCTAAATGACCCAATTCCTGAGCTCCTGGAATCACCACTATACCATCCCTGCCCTCCACTCTACTAGAGGATAAAAATTATTTAAGGAATTGCTATCATTCCCACGCTCCAATTCCGTAACACCACATTTTTTATTCTCTACAATTAAGATGCTAAAAGAGGTCAGAAACCTCATTTAGCCCTTGTGGACTGAGCGTAATTAGTTTATAAATCTAAAAAAACTTCATTTTTATTAAGTACTGCTGTTCTAGTAGGAGTATCAGGGGGCATGATCAATTGGAGTAATTTTAAAAGTACTGCTATTCCCATGGAACATGGCACAGTGCCTAGATAAACCGTGTTTTAAGTACCCTTTTTTAATGTTAAATCTATGTGAATTTAATCTTTGATGTAAGGACTGAGTCATCCTCCCTACATATTGTTTCCCACATGCACAATCAGTAACATATATAACAAAACTAGAAGTGCAATCCAACCTGTGGGTTATTTGGAACACTTGAGATTTATCAAAAAAGGACTCAAAACTACTATTATGTTCAATGCTATCACAACAGAGACAGTTCTTTTTATTACACTTATATGAGCCTGATTTTTTACCACCGTTACTAGATAATCTACCAGTTTTAGTGGCCAGTTTAGTATTTCTATCCGATCTCAATTTACTAGGGGCTAATATGTTTTTAGGGAGGGTGCTCTTTTGTAAGTATTCATAGGGACTGGTGGTAATACGTTTCTACATATGGGGTAATTTAAAAGAATATCCCAATGCTTGTGTATTATATTTTTATATTTTCATTTTCAGCAGAGAAAGTGGTAATAACATTTACTGGTGGTCCAAAATGATTATTTTTACTGACATTTTTCTTTAAAAATTCAGACTGAGAGCAATTATTTTTATCAGACTTTATAGAGACTGCGGAATATAAGAGGTTAACAGGCATGGGGGAGCTACGCTCCAGTCACTACTATTAGTGAAACATGATGGAATAATAATATATAGCAAGGGGTCAAATGAATACCCCAATTATTTTCCATAATAGATTTAATAAAAGGCTCCAACTGCAAGTTTTCATTATTAAAAACAATAAAAATGTCATCAATAAACCGTTTATGTATAATCACATCAGAAAAAAATATACTGCTAAAAATATGCCATGTTTCAAAAACCGCCATAAAAAGATTGGCACTGATTGGAGCAACTCGTGACCCCATCGCTGTTCCCCTAATTTGCTTATATAAAACATTAAAACTGCAAAAATTATTCTCTAGAATGAAGGACATTCCCTTCATGATGAATTCTTTTTGTATGATTAGGTATACGATTGTCTCCAGCCACAAACAGGTTAAAACAAGCCAGACCTATACCTGTATGTTAGACCTATACCTGTATGTTAAATAAAGGCCAGCGACATCCATGGTCACAAACACATAACAGTCCTTCCATTTGGTCATATTTAATATTTCAATAAGATGAGATGAATCTCTAAGATAACTTTTAAGTTGGAAAACATTTAGTATCATTATTTTGTCTAAATATGCAGAAAGGTTAGAAGTGAAAGAATAAACCCCTGCAATAATAGGTCTTTTCAAATCCTTATGTAGTTTGGGGAGATGATACATAAATGCCAAATTTGACTATTTTCTAATTAGAAAATCTTTTTCATGTTTGTTTAGAATCGCTTCTTCAATTGCCCCTTTAATCAATTCATTATATTGATGCATACATTCAACATAATCATCATCTCCACATTCTATATAAGTATCACCATCAGATAGTATACATAGAGCCTTATTTAAATAATGAGCATTATCCTGTATACATATGCCACCTCCCTTGTCCGCAGACCTAATAACAATTCCAGAATTATTTCTCAAATCTCTCAATGCTTTTTGCTCATTTTTTGAAAAAAAACCTCTATTCTTAATCTTACTACCAACCCTATCATTAGCACCATTATTTACATCATCATTTTGTATTAAGAGTTTAAAATCATACAAAACCAAATCTGTGTACGTCTTTAGAGGATGTTCTTGACTCTGTAATCGATAAAATTTAGATTTTTCCTTTAACCCCTTTACGACTAATGACGAGTATACTCGTCATGAAAAGATGTCGGTTCCCGCATCATGACGAGTATACTCGTCATGGCTTTGAACTGTCACTGCTTCTAAACAAACAGTGACAGTTCAATTCTAAAAGCTGTCAGTGACAGCCAAGGGTTAGGGGAAGAGGTGTGGGGACCCCTGTTAGAGGTCCCCACACTCAGAGAGATGTGATCGGTCAGTCAATCTGACCGACCGATCACATCGAGATCGCGCAGGAAAGTGCTGAATGTCAGCACTTCCCTGCATGATCTCTGCAGGAGCCGGGCTGTCAGCTGTCCTGCACACATCCCCCTGCATGTGCCTGCTCCTGTGCCCGCTCTCCTCCATCCTCTTCCCGCTGTGTCACCCCCCCCTCCGCTCATCCCCTTGTCCCCCTGTGTCCGCCCCCGTTCTCCTCCCTCCCGGTCATCCCTCTTGCCCCCGCCTTTGCCCCGGGTTCCCCCTGCCCCCTGCTGTGTCTTGGTTCCCCCGCCACCGCTGGTGACCGGCGGGAGGAGGTGATCACCAACACCTCTTCCCGCCGCTTCCTCTGCTCACCTCCTCCTGCCGCCGACGTCCTCCTGCCGCCGTCGCCGGCCTCCTCCTGCTGCCTCCCGCTTGGCTCCTCGTGCTCCTCCTGTCGCCTCCTCTCACCGCCGCCGGTAAGACCCCCTGCATGATCCCCTACAGGGGGATCCCTGATCCCCCATCCCCCTGCAAGGGGATCCCTGATACCCATCCCCCTGCAGGGGGATACCTTATCCCCCTGCAAGGGGATCCCTGATCCCTCATCCCCCTGCATGGGATCCCTGATCCCCCATCCCCTTGCAGGGGAATCCCAGATCCCCCATCCCCTTGCAGGGGGATCCCTGATCCCCCATCCCCTTGCAGGGGGATCCCTGATCCCCCATCCCCCTGCAGGGGGATCCCTGATCCCTCTGCAAGGGGATCCGTGATCCCCCATCACCTTGCAGGGGGATCCGTGATCCCCCATCCCCCTGCAGGGGGATCCCTGATCCCCCATCCCCCTGCAGGGGGATCCCCGATCCCCCATCCCCCTGCATGGGATCCATGATCCCCCATCCCCCTGCAGGGGGATCCCTGATCCCCCTGCATGGGGATCGAACTGCAGAAAGAGATCTGACAGCTCAGGTGCAGTGATCCAGTAGATCACTGTGCCCAAGTTGTCAGATCGCTTTCTACATCTTGATCCCCATGCAGGGGGATTCCCCTGCATGGGGATTCAGCTGCAGAAAGCAATCTATCAGCTCGGGTGCAGTGATCCAGTGGATGAAACCAAGCTGTCAGATTGTTTTCTGCAGCTTGCTCTCCATGCAGGGGAATTCCCTTGCATGGGGATTCAGCTTCAGAAAGCAATCTTGACAGCTTGGGCGCAGTGATCCAGACTGTGCAGTGATCCACTGGATCACTGAAACCAAGCTGTCAGATTGTTTTCTGCAGCTTGCTCTCCATGCAGGGGATTCCCCTTGCATGGGGATTGAGCTGCTGAAAGCAATCTGACAGCTCGGGCGCAGTGATCCAGTGGATCACTGAAACCAAGCTGTCAGATTGTTTTCTGCAGCTTGCTCTTCATGCAGGGGAATCCCCTTGCATGGGGATTGAGCTGCAGAAAGCAATCTGACAGTTTGGGTGCAGTGGTCCAAACTGTGCAGTGATCCACTGCACAGTGAGACGGGCGTTCAGACCACTGCACCCAAGCTGTCAGATCGCTTTCTGCAGCTTGCTCTCCATGCAAGGGATTCTTCTTGCATCGGGATCGAGCTGCAGAAAGCAATCTTGCAGCCCCGGCACGGCACCCGGACTGCCAGATTGCTGCTCTGCAGTCTGATCCTCCTGCATGAGGATCGAGCTGCAGAGAGTGATATCGCAGCCTCGGCGCTGCACCCGGGCTGCCAGATCGCTGCTCTGCAGTCCGATCCTCCTGCATAGGGATCAAGCTGCAGAAAGCAATCTCGCATCCCCAGCGCTGCACCTGAACTGCCAGATCGCTGCTATGCAGTCCGATCCGTCTGCATGCAGATTGAGCTGCAGAAAGTGATCTCACAGCCCCGGTGCAATGATCCACATAGTGGATCACTGCACTCGGGCTGTTAGATCGCTACTTTGCAGTCCGATCCTCCTGCATGGCGATCGTAGGACCTTCGTTGTGGACTATGTCAGACGCGATCGAGCATCGTGGGACCTTCGTTGTGGACTACGTCGGATCTTTTTATAATAAAGATGGAGTCTGAATTTTGTTTGTGTTTTTTTTCAAAATAAAAATATTTTTCTCTGTGTGCATTTATTGACTACTTACCAGAGATTCCTAATGGCGGGTCTAACATTGGCCCAATATTATGAATCTCGGGCTTAGTGCCAGCTGACAATAAAAAGCTGGCATTGACCCCTTTATTACCCAGTTTGCCACTGGCACCAGGGCAACTGGAAGAGCATGGGTACAGTGCCAGAAAATGGCGCTTCAATGAATGCGCCATTTTCTGGGGCAGCTGCGGGCTGCAATTCGCAGCATGGGGGGCCCAGAACGCTTGGGCCTTTCCATGCTGAGGATTCCAGCCCCCAGCTGCCTAGTTGTACCTGGCTGGGCCAAAAATATGGCGGAGCCCTACGTCATTTTTTTTCTAGAATTAGTTCTAGAAAAAAAAAAAATGGGCTTCGTTGTATTTTTGGTTGCCAGCCAGGTACAACAAGGCAGCTGGGGGTTGCTGGCAGTCTGTAGCTGCCAAGTTGTACCTGGCTGGACCAAAAATATGGTGGAGCCCCACGTCATTTTTTTTCTTCTAGAATTAGTTCTAGAAATAAAAAAAAGGCCTTCGCTGTATTTTTTGTAGCCAACCATGTACAACTTGGTAGCTGGCTGACTGGAATCCTCAGTGTGGAGAGACCCAAATGTTGTGGGTCCCCCACGCTGCAAATTTCAACCCACAGCCACCCAAGAAAATAGCGCATTCATTAGAGGCGGCATTTTCTGGTGCTGCACCCCAACTCTTCCAGTTGCCCTTGTGTTGGTGGCACACGGGTTCTCCATATGCGACATGGTGTCCGCTAACAATTTCAATGGAAAATTAACTCCAGTTGTTAGCGGAAACCATGTCGGGTATGGAGAGCCCCTCCCTGTGTGCCTGAACATTGAAGCTCCCTCACAAGTGACCCCATTTTGGAAACTAGACCCCCAAAGGATTATATCTAGATGCATAGTGAGCACTTTGAACCCCCAAATGCTTCACAAATTGATCCGTAATAATGAAAAAAGAAATTATTTGTGGAAAAAAAAAGTGCTTTTTCATTTTTTCAGATGAATTTGTGAAGCATCTGGGGGTTCAAAGTGCTCACTATGCATCTAGATACGTTCCTTTGGGGGTCTAGTTTCCAAAATGGGGTCACTTGTGGGGGAGCTCCAATGTGGAGACACACAGGGACCCTCCAAACGCGACATGCTGTCCGCTAACAATTTGAGCTCATTTTCCATTCAAATTGTTAGCGGACACCATGTCGCGTTTGGAGGGTCCCGGTGTGTGTTCACATTGGAGCTCCCCCACAAGTGACCCCATTTTGGAAACTAGACCCCCGAAGGAACGTATCTAGATGCATAGTGATCACTTTGAAGCCCCAGATGCTTCACAAATTCATCCATAAAAATGAAAAAGCACTTTTTTCCCACAAAAAGATTCTTTTTTCATTTTTATGGATCGATTTGTGAAGCACCTGGGGTTTGAAAGTGCTCACTATGCATCTAGATACGTTCCTTGGGTGGTCTAGTTTCCAAAATGGGGTCACTTGTGGGGGAGCTCCAATGTGGAGACACACGGGGACCCTCCCAACGCAACATGGTGTCCGCTAACAATTTGAATGGAAAATGAGCTCAATTTGTTAGCGGACACCATGTCGCGTTGGGAGGGTCCCTGTGTGTCTCCACATTGAAGCTCCCCCACAAGTGACCCCATTTTGGAAACTAGACCCCCAAAGGATTATATCTAGATGCATAGTGAGCACTTTGAACCCCCAAATGCTTCACAAATTGATCCGTAATAATGAAAAAAGAAATTATTTGTGGCAAAAAAAGTGCTTTTTCATTTTACGGATGAATTTATGAAGCATATGGGGGTTCAAAGTGCTCACTATGCATCTAGATACGTTCCTTTGGGGGTCTAGTTTCCAAAATGTGGTCACTTGTGGGGGAGCTCCAATGTGGAGACACACAGGGACCCTCCAAACGCGACATGGTGTCCGCTAACAATTTGAGCTCATTTTCCATTCAAATTGTTAGCAGACACCATGTTGCGTTTGGAGGGTCCCGGTGTGTCTCCACATTGGAGCTCCCCCACAAGTGACCCCATTTTGGAAACTAGACCCCCTAAGGAACATATCTAGATGCATAGTGAGCACTTTGAACCCCCAGATGCTTCACAAATTCATCCATAAAAATGAAAAAGCACTTTTTTTTCCACAAAAATGTTCTTTTTTCATTTTTACAGATCAATTTGTGAAGCACCTGGGGGTTGAAAGTGCTCACTATGCATTTAGATATGTTCCTTTGGGGGTCTAGTTTCCAAAATGGGGTCACTTGTGGGGGAGCTCCAATGTGGAGACACACAGGGACCCTCCAAACGCGACATGGTGTCCGCTAACAATTTGAATGGAAAATGAGCTCAAATTGTTAGCGGACACCATGTCGCGTTGGGAGGGTCCCTGTGTGTCTCCACATTGAAGCTCCCCCACAAGTGACCCCATTTTGGAAACTAGACCCCCAAAGGAACATATCTAGATGCATAGTGAGCACTTTCAACCCCCAGATGCTTCAGAAATTGATCAGTAATAATGAAAAAAGAAATTTTTTTGTGGAAAAAAAAGTGCTTTTTCATTTTTACGGATGAATTTCTGAAGCATATGGGGGTTCAAAATGCTCACTATGCATCTAGATACGTTCCTTCGGGGGTCTAGTTTCCAAAATGGGGTCACTTGTCGGGGACCTCCAATGTTGAGATACACAGGGACACTCCAAACGCGACATGGTGTCCGCTAACAATTTGAGCTCATTTTCCATTCAAATTGTTAGCGGACACCATGTCGTGTATGGAGGGTCCCCGTGTGTCTCCACATTGGAGCTCCTTCACAAATGACCCCATTTTGGAAACTAGACCCCCTAAGGAACATATCTAGATGCATAGTGAGCACTTTTGAACCCCCAGATGCTTCACAAATTCATCCATAAAAATGAAAAAAACACTTTTTTTTCACAAAAAATTTCTTTTTGCCTACATTTTTCAGTTTCACATGGGCAAAGGGATAAAATACATCCCAAAATTTGTTGGACAATTTCTCCTGAGTACACCGATACCTTATATGTGGTCATAAACTACTGTTTGGGACCACGGCAGGGCTCAGAAGTGAAGGAGCGCCATTTCACTTTTTGAACGGAAAATTGGCTCTAAAATTCAAATTGCGCTCCTTCCCTTCCGAGCCCTGCCGTGCGCCCAAACAGTGGTTTATGACCATATATGAGGTATCGGTGTACTCAGGAGAAATTGCCCAACAAATTTTAGGATGCAATTTATCCTGTTGCCAATGTGAAAATGAAAAAATTGAGGCTAAAAGAACATTTTTGTTACAAAAATTAAAATGTCCATTTTTTCCTTCAACTTTATTTTAGTTCCTGTGAAGCACCTGAAGGGTTAATAATCTTCTTGAATATGATTTTGAGTAGCTTGAGGGGTGCAGTTTTTGGAATGGTGTCACTTTTGGGTGTTTTCTGTCATGTACACCCCTCAAAGGGACTTCAAATGTGATCTGGTCACTAAAAAAATGGTTTTGTAAATTTTGCTGGAAAAATGAATAATTGCTGATGAACTTTGAACCCTTATAACGTCCTATCCTACCAAATTTTTTTTTTTCTTCCAAAATTGTGCTGATGTGAAGTAGACATGTGGAAAATGTTATTTATTAACTATTTTGTGGCAGATAACTCTCTGGTTTAGCAGAATAAAAATTAAAAATTTGAAAATTGCTAAATTTTCAAACTTTTTGCCAAATTTTAGATTTTTTCACAAATAAACGCAAAAATTATCGAAATTTAATACTAACATGAAGCCCAATATGTCACGAAAAAACAATCTCACAATCGCTAGGATCCGTTGAAGCGTTCCAGAGATATTAGCTCATAAAGGGACACTGGTCAGAATTGCAAAAAATGGTCTGGTCATTAAGCTGCAAAGTGACTCGGTCCTTAAGGGGTTAAATCAACATGGATATTATCAACCACCACTCCTTCATCTTTCCTCTGATTTAACTCAAAATGTCTTTTGAGAGTAAGCTTACGAACAAACCTTTGTAAATCCAAACAAAGATATAACGCTCTACTTTTATTAAGTGGACAGAAACGTAATCCCTTCTGTAAAACCGTTAATTCTTCTTCTGACAATTTGTAACTAGAAAGATTAAATTGCTTCACATTTACTCAATCAGAATCACACAAATCTACATTAACCTTTGTCATTATAATGGTCTCATCTTTTTGTTGTTTTTTATTATCGGAACGTTTACCTCCCCTTTTCCCCCTTCTATTACTTTTCTTTTTACAGATTTTGGAGTCATATATTGCCTGATGTTCCCCATCGTCCCCCCCACTCGCGGTAAAAAAGGGACCGACATGGATTTGGACCAAGAGTTATCAATTATAACCCTATTATCAGCTCCATTTTTTTCTTGAGCAGTTTCTACAGTATTTTTTATTATTGTTTCCTCTGGAACCAGGGCTGGAAGGATCTCATCAGTCCCCAGCACTGGTGTACCCAATAAATTTGTTATTTCACATACTTTTAATTTATTTGTCTCAAAGATAAGTTGATCCAGGGGAATCCCTTCACAAACCGTATCTAAATCAAGTAATCTGTCACTTTTAAGTTTTTCAATTTGTCGCATTACAAGATTCAAATGTTCCTCCATAGAATGGGAACTTGGTTCATTTCATATTACACTACTTTTAATCCACAACCCCATCCTTCTGTATAACAAATTCATCGGTATTAGTAATATTAACCTCCAAGGAGGAATTCAAATTTTCACTGATGTCTATTACATTGTTAATGTCAGCAAGGGCGGACCGTCACCCCCGGGGGCCCTGGTGCAGGTATGGACCGGGGGGGGGGTGCCTGCTGGTGCTCTCTTACCGCTGCTTCTGGGTGAGCCGCGTCTCTCCGCCTGGTCCTGCCGCGCTCTCCCGCCTAGTGACGGCGGCTTGTGGGGGTCGGCTGGGAGAGCCGCGCTGAGAGCCGCGCTCTCCCGCTGGTAACGGCGGCTTGTGGGGGTCGGCTGGGGGCCCCCTCCAGGCTTGAAGGGCCCCCTAACCGGTCGGGGCCCTGGTGCAGCTGCACCGGCTGCACCAGTGTAGTTCCGCCCCTGAATGTCAGTTTTATTTTTATTTGTACTAGGCGAACCAATTACATATAACAGTACTTTTAAAATTACTCCAATTGATCATGTCCCCCTGATACTCCTAATAGAACAGCAGTACTTAATAAAAAAAGAAGTTTTTGGATTTATAAACTAAGTACGCTCAGTCCACAAGAGCTAAATGAGATTTCTGACTTCTTTTAGCATCTTAATTGTAGAGAATAAAAAGTGCGGTGTTACGGAATTGGAGCGTGGGAACGCTAGCAATTCCTTAAATAATTTTTAGTCTCAAGTAAAGTGGAGGGCAGGGATGGTATGGTGGTAATTCCAGGGCTCAGAAATGGGGTGTTTAGTAATTGAGTTAAAATCCAGTAAGAAAGCTTAATGTAATTTAGCGGTGAGTTTGAATTTTTGACATCAAATTGTTATTATCTAACTCTCTTTATACAAATTTTAGCTTGATGTAAAGTGAATGGTAGGTATGGTATAGTGGTAAATCTAAGCCTCATAGCTATGGATCCTTAAATGAGAGAGTTCTAATCTAGTAAGGAATTTCTAATAGATTTGAGGTGGGAGTTAGCATTTTGGAATTGAATTGTCATCTTCTAACTCCCTCTATAAATTAATTTCAGCGTTAAGCTAAATGAGTGGCAGGGATGGTAAGTGGTAACTTCTAGGACTCATAGTAAGGGGTCTCTGAAGAAGGGATTTTAAATCTGGTGTGATACCTTAAATTTAATTGAGGTAAAATCATTGTGGTATTAAGTTGTTAGATATCAGTTCATTTCAGAGGAGAGACAGGTAATACCATGGGCTGATAAGTAAACGCTGTGGAAATAGTGGGTTTGATTCCAGGTGATTTTTATTGTCTAAATATCTTTTTAAGAGCTTTTTAATATTGTCATTTAATATATACCTTTGTTAATGGATTTAGAGTTTCTTAATTAATTGTAAAAAAATGTTATATGTAATTTATTTTAGATTGTTAAAAAATTGAAATAATTTGATGTAATATCTAAAAAGGGGCGTTTTCAGTGGAACTGACGCTCCGTGATCCAAAAAAAGTGACGTCAGAAACCCTTGTTATAAATTGAGTTCCTTGTGTTTGAGCTGTAATATATGCCCTGAGGAAGTGGTTGGTGGACCACGAAATGCATTGGCTAATTGCGTGGGAGTGCATGTTGGCAATGATGAAATAAAGCGGTGCTTCAAATCCTGTGGTCAGCGCGGAGTAAATTCCCGTTTAATTCCTTCTACTGGTACCATTACAGCGAGGGCAGACACCATCATTGGTAAATTCTGTGCAGCTGCATAGGGCCGCATAAGGTAAGGGTGTTAACTTCCATCTTGAAAACAGCAAGGAGCTTGTACTGAGGACCCTTTTCTGTCTGTGTCTGCCACAACCTTTTTGCATACACTTTTTCCGTCCTAATTAAAAAAACATACATGCTATATTTTACAGCTTCATAACGACCTTGTAAAAGATACACTTATAGTATTTACTTCTAATTTGAATGTAAGTTGTTGCAATAATAGTAGTGCAGGAGAACGGACCACTTAGAGAAGTGGTGCCTGACTGCGGATTGGGTCAGGTTAGAGATGGGTTTTGGTTTCTTCTCTATTCCCCTTTTCATCTGCGTTAAGAAAAAAGGTGCACAAAGAGTTAAGTTATGTGCTCGTTTTGGGGGGGAGTGGTCCAATGGTTGCCCCTATAGATTCAGGGGTGTTTGTTTGGGCATGCCTTATTAATGTATCCCCTATTTTATATGACTCTTATCCAAAGCTCCTCCTTTTCCTGCGTGAGTGTGGTATATTATTAGGGCATAAATAAGGTGCCTGCTCATCCTCTTCCAGTACCTGGCTAACTGAAGCTTGAGCTGCAAGCATCAACGAGCAGCATGTCAAAGGAAGAGCTTCTAGCCACACTGAAAGTGCAGATGCAGGAGGAGGGACCGGGTTTCCTGGCCAGTGTCATATATCTCCTCTGTGCAGAGGATTCCAGGGAACAGGCACTGGGCAGGCAGGTGAGCGCTAGTGGCCGGAGATCAGGGAGACAGGTCAGCCCTAGATTCCATGTTCCAAAGCACCGGTTTGAGGCAGTGCTAGAACAGCCAGATCAGCTCCCCAGGAAGGTAAGCGCATGTGCAGTAGCCATGCCCTCACTTCCATCGGTGCCATTTTACCTCAAGGCAGTGGTGCAGGTGGTGTAATGGGGAACAATCAGCAGATTTCCTCCTCTACAGGGGAGCAATTAACCCCCCCGCATACCCATAATGAAGAGGTCACGATTAGAGGTTGAGTTGTCTCACAGTATGGAGGGCAGCATGGTTCAGCAGATACTCCCATCACCAAGGGAGAGTAGTAGCAGGCAGGAGAGAGAAGGCTCTCTTCCAGGTGCGTCAGGAGGTGGGCACTGCAGGAGGGAACCATCGCAGTCATGCTCTCGCTCCTCTCCCCGGTTATGATGTGGCTCCATTAAGGTTTCCACAATTCGTTAGGAATATTGAGGGACAGCCAG